>CM064542.1:27059058-27186558 GCA_032716605.1 Paralithodes platypus | reverse complement strand
TTAAAGGAAATATATTTAATTCTCTAAGACACTCTTCGTATGGTTTGTTCTTTAGGCTAGGTATAATTTTGGTAACTCTACGTTTGAACTCGTTCTAGCTTGTTTATATCTTTTTGGTAATAAGGGCACCAGGATTAAACGCAGTATTCCAGAAGAGGGCGGACTAAGGAATTGTAAAGGGTTAGGATAACTTCTTTGAATTTATGCTCAAATAACCTGCCTATAAAGCCAATTATTTTGTTTGCCTTCTTAACAACTTCTGAACATTGTTGACTCGGTTTTAGGTTACTCGATATTGTTACTCCCAGATCGGTTTCTCTGTTTACATTCTTAAGCTGAGTGCCATTCATCGAATAGTTTGCTTTCTCATTTAGGTATCCGATATGTAGTACTTTACATTTATCCGCATTGAAACTCATTTGCCAAATTTGGGCCCAACATGACAATTTATCTAGATTGTGTTGCATATCGTCAACTTGTTCTTTTGAGAGTACGCTATTTGCAATTTTTGTATCGTCAGCAAATTTTGAGATTGTACAGGTGAGACCCTCATTTATGTCGTTGATGTAAATTAGAAAGAGAATTGGTCCTAGTACCGATCCCTGGGGTACCCCGCTACTTACATTGGTCCATTTAGATGCCTTACCGTTTATGACTACTCTTTGCTTTCTGTCGCGGAGCCAATTTTCTATCCATTTCAACACACCGTCTTGTAGTCCATGCGCTATTAGTTTTAGCAGTAAACGTTTGTGGGGAACTTTGTCAAAGGCCTTTTGAAAATCAAGGAATATAATATCTACAGCTTTACTCTCATCTAGAGGTTGAGGATATCGTGGAAGAAGTCTAAGAGGTTTGTTAAACAGTAACGTTTTTTACGAAAGCCGTGTTGAGTATCTTTAACCCTTCTTTGGCGGCGCCCAACTTATGTCGTGTGAAATAAATATGGACTAAGTGGCGGTTCACAACTTATGTCGTGTGCCATTTTCACCACGTAATGTTGCTGAGAGAGAGAAATAAGTGGTGGGAGGAGAGTAGCAAGCGTATGACTGCTCCAGACCACCGCGGCGGACCTACTGACATGAATCCCACCCTCCCCCACCCTCACACACTCCCTACACAGGGAATTATGTAGGGAAACTACCTAATTACATGGTTTTTGCACTCGTGTTGCGCGATCGTTGCAAGAAAACTAGCGGTCGTACAAGGATGGTTGGGGTGTCATTGGAAAGCTCTGTTTATGCCCTTTCAGGGATAGATACTTGTTTTACGCTCTGGGTCTTATTTAGATATGAAAATGATCACGTAAACAACCCTATTTAGGGTAAAAACACCCCACTGGGCGGTACATATAAATTACCGCCTAGGCCGCTCGTAAGGTGTTAAGTAAGTTATTTGCCTCTAAGTGATATACGAGTCTGTCTCTTATGACCGTTTCTAGCATTTTACATACAATTGAGGTTAAGCTAATTGGACAATAGTTACTGGGTAGGGATTTGCTGCCTTTTTTGAATATCGGTGTTACGTTGGCTAGCTTCCACTGATCAGGCATAGTCCCAGACTGCAAGGATTAATTGAATAGCAATGTCAGTGATTTGGAGAGCTCATCCTTAGCTTCCTTTAGAACTCTAGGCTCTAGAAACTGTAGTAACTGTAGAACTGTAGTAAGTACTTCACTATCGACCAATCTAATTACACGCGGGGAAACAGTTGCAAAATTATTGGTAAATCTTTTAACTCACACGAATCTAAGAATTTCTTCTTCAATCGAGTTGTCAACTTGTGGAATGGGCTTCCCCGAGACGTTATAGAATGCAGCACCGTTGATTCATTTAAACTCCGCTTAGACAAATATCTCATCAAACCCGCGACTGACTGCGTTTGTAAAGGAATAACTTTATTTTATCCCCCCCTCAGTTACTAACCCATCTGTCCCCTACTAACTTCCTAATCCTGCCACGGACATTAGTTCCAGGGCAGTAGTTCCCTTTCCAATATTCCCTTACCCACTCTAAACCACTGTTTGGACTTGATTGATCAGTTTTGGAGGACAAGCAGCCTAGAAGGGTCACTAGAACTGTTGTTGCTTGATTTCCTTTGTACTCCTGTGTACTCTCTCTCTTTCTCTCTCTCTCCCTCTCTCTCATCTATGCAGTAAAGATAGGGATAAAAATTGATCTCTACCCACTACAGGGAAAAGTTTAGAGAGAGAGAGGGAGGGGGGGATTGAGGGTACCCGTGATCGCTGTACAGGACAGTAGATGTGGCAACGTGTGGTATTGAGATGCCTTGGTATTGAATTGGCTTGGTATTGAGCTGGTATGGTGATGAAACCGACTGGTGAAGAATAGGTCTGGCCATGAGATGGCATGGTGTTGAGGTGACTCGTCTTGTTTGTGTGGTGAGATGGCATGGTGTTGAGATGTCTAGCATCCGTTTGGTCCATGGGCCAAGACATGAAGCTGGTATACATGTGCGGAAGGATTTATTACTATCGCAGGATAATAGTTTGTTAGAAGGTAAGTTTTTGCTTTTTACTCTCTTACAGCAATGTGTTTCAACCCCTTCTGTACCGGCGACTTTTTTTGTTTTGTTTTTTATTGGAATTACATTTAGGCAAGTGTGTGCAGTTTGAGAAGGGTGTGTGGCAGTAAAATGGGTTAAGTTAGATACTTCGAAGCCTGTTAATTGTTGGAGGCCCTTTTTTTAATCGTGTAATAGTAGAAAGAACAACAATTATAGAGACGACGCTGGTACAGAAGGGGTTAAAGTGAGCCAGAGCATTTACTCGCACTATTGCTGTGTATTTACCGGTTATGCAGATTAAGGAGAGATAGGTCGTTTTTCTGGACCTCTTTCTCCCTCGTGTTTAGCCTCATTAGTTTTCAGATTTTAAGACGTTCGGCCCATACGTTTGGCGATTTTAACACCTTTAGCTCCATTTCGTTGTCAATTTTACGACCTATCGTGCCACCTAAGTGTCGATTTTTCCCCCGGCGTGCGATAGCGAGCAATGTAATTATAAGAGGAACCGGCCTTCGGCCGAGACATTTTTCTACCGAAAAATGTACACATTTATCTTGAGGAATAAATTAATCAATATACCAAAAACAACAGCCACTATCACCTTAATTACAACCAGGTCTTTACATCATGTGTCCTAGATTACAACCAGGTCTTTACATCATGTGTCCTAGATTACAACCAGGTCTTTACATCATGTGTCCTAGATTACAACCAGGTCTTTACATCATGTGTCCTAGATTACAACCAGGTCTTTACATCATGTGTCCTAGATTACAACCAGGTCTTTACATCATGTGTCCTAGATTACAACCAGGTCTTTACATCATGTGTCCTAGATTACAACCAGGTCTTACATCATGTGTCCTAGATTACAACCAGGTCTTTACATCATGTGTCCTAGATTACAACCAGGTCTTTACATCATGTGTCCTAGATTACAACCAGGTCTTTACATCATGTGTCCTAGATTACAACAGGTCTTTACATCATGTGTCCTAGATTACAACCAGGTCTTTACATCATGTGTCCTAGATTACAACCAGGTCTTTACATCATGTGTCCTAGATTACAACCAGGCCTTTACATCATGTGTCCTAGATTACAACCAGGTCTTTACATCATGTGTCCTAGATTACAACCAGGTCTTTACATCATGTGTCCTAGATTACAACCAGGTCTTTACATCATGTGTCCTAGATTACAACCAGGTCTTTACATCATGTGTCCTAGATTACAACCAGGTCTTTACATCATGTGTCCTAGATTACAACCAGGTCTTTACATCATGTGTCCTAGATTACAACCAGGTTTACATCATGTGTCCTAGATTACAACCAGGTCTTTACATCATGTGTCCTAGATTACAACCAGGTCTTTACATCATGGGTCCTAGATTACAACCAGGTCTTTACATCATGTGTCCTAGATTACAACCAGGTCTTTACATCATGTGTCCTAGATTACAACCAGGTCTTTACATCATGTGTCCTAGATTAATATATTGACGAAATGAGTGTGTTTATTGATCATTGTTTAAGGGGAAGCATTTGTTTATTTTCTTCTGGACCCTTTCTCATTCATGTTTAACCCCATTAGATGTATTTGTTTGGTGTATAAAAGAGACAAAAGGCAGGTTGCCTGTAACGAGTTATGAGATTTTAACACGTTTACCCCATTAGTTTGGCGATTTTAAGACCTTTCACCCTATCTAGGTGTCGTTTTTTTTCCTGGCGAGCGATAGCGAGCCTGTATTTTAGGAGGAACCGGACCATTTTCTACCGAAAAAATTACAATTTTATCTCGAAGGGGGGTCTTGGTATTTTTGTTCTTTGTTTTCTTTTTTAGAGCTTAATAGAGGTCTAGGGAGCAAACTAAAACAAATATATGTACCGGTAATAATAAACAACAAACACATACATAATATAACGTCCCTTTAATGCGTGGCGTGGCTCAACTCCTACAGCATTAATCAAAGAAGAAGTGGGATATACTTGGCTTCATATTACCAACCCTCCTCCTTTGACTCTCTAATCGCTCGCCACTTGTTGCAATGTAGAATCATCTCTCCCTGATACTGATATTTCAACGAACAATATTCTTCAGCACTTTCTCAGTACGTACACCTACTGTATTTTCTTAAGGAGAGAATGAGGCACATGTACTCAGCCCTACTCTTTAACCCACGATTGAACCTTGTGTCTCAAGCTTTCTTTAAAACATTGGACATACCTTTCACAGACTATTCTCTTGAAAACCTTGAAACACCGTCAGATCAAGAAGAATGTTCTCGGGTGTTCTATATAATTTGGCTAATTTATATTTTTATCTGGTGATACATTTAACTTAATTTCCTATTCTACTATAATATTCAACTATAATATTCAACTATAATATTCAACTATAATATTCAACTATAATATTCTACTATAATATTCAACTATAATATTCTACTATAATATTCAACTATAATATTCTACTATAATATTCAACTATAATATTCTACCATAATATTCAACTATAATATTCTACTATAATATTCTACTATAATATTCTACCATAATATTCTACTATAATATTCTACTATAATATTCTACTATAATATTCAACTATAATATTCTACTATAATATTCTACTATAATATTCAACTATAATATTCTACTATAATATTCAACTATAATATTCTACTATAATATTCTACTATAATATTCAACTATAATATTCTACTATAATATTCTACTATAATATTCTACTATAATATTCTACTATAATATTCTACTATAATATTCAACTATAATATTCTTCTATAATATTCTTCTATAATATTCAACTATAATATTTTACTATAATATTTTACTATAATATTCTACTATAATATTCAACTATAATATTCTACTATAATATTCTTCTATAATATTCTACTATAATATTCTTCTATAATATTCTACTATAATATTCTACTATAATATTCTACTATAATATTCAACTATAATATTCTTCTATAATATTCAACTATAATATTTTACTATAATATTTTACTATAATATTCTACTATAATATTCAACTATAATATTCTACTATAATATTCTTCTATAATATTCTACTATAATATTCTTCTATAATATTCTACTATAATATTCTACTATAATATTCTACTATAATATTCTACTATAATATTCTACTATAATATTCTTCTATAATATTCTACCATAATATTCTACTATAATATTCTACTATAATATTCTACTATAATATTCAACTATAATATTCTACTATAATATTCTACTATAATATTCTACTATAATATTCTACTATAATATTCTACTATAATATTCTACCATAATATTCTACTATAATATTCTACTATAATATTCTACCATAATATTCTACCATAATATTCTATAAATATTCTACTATAATATTCTACCATAATATTCTACTATAATATTCTACTATAATATTCTACTATAATATTCTACTATAATATTCTACTATAATATTCAAAATAGCATTTCTAAAAAACAAACATGAGCACAGAATTATTCCCAAGGACGTAAGCCATTGCAATTGCCTTCCTCTCTCCTCCCCTGAGAGATATCTAATGTGTCAAGGGATCAGTGAACCATAAATTAACAATATTGTTCCCAGTGTAGAGAACAGTGTGTTTATCCGATTTCACACCAACCCCTCTTCACTTTTTCAGCAATGTATGTTTGGCAACTCTAAAATTCGCTTTTCATGAACAGTTTAGCCACGTAGCATATCCGAGCGTCAGTCTAGTCTCCAATACTAATGCAAAGGTGTCCAGAAAATATATGCCAAAAAATACTTTCTATTCGAAAATTGCACGAAAAACCCTCGTGTGACATCGATTATTAAGGGGAGATAAGTAGTTTGTTCTGGTCCCCCTTCTCCGCCATGTTTAGATATTATGACTTTCGGCTCATTAGTTTGGCGATTTTAAGAATGTTCGCCCCATTTTGTTGTCAATATTATGACTTTTCGTGCTATTTAGTTGTCGATTTTTTCCTGGCGAGCGATAGCGAGCCTGTAGTTTAAGAGAAACCGGCCTAGGGCCGGAGCATTTTTCTATCGAAAAGTTAAGAAATGTATCTTGAAGGAGGGTCTTCGGCGGTGTTTTGTTATGTTTGATGGAGGTCTAGGGAGGAAACTAAAAACAATGATAAAAAGATACACAAATGATCAAATAAATACGCCCATCCCCCTTTAAAGAAGATAAAGCGATGGAGGCAACGTGAGCACATCGGCGACAAGGCGGAGATGTCCAGGAAGAGATTATACGGAACATTAAAGAACACAATAGAGAGGTTAGGAGCGTGTTTTGTGGAAATAAGTGGGCGCTTTTGTGTGAGCAAGTACACTCGACCAAAAAGCAACCTTTACACTGGTGAGCTGTAAATAATCTAGTGTGAACGGAATCAATTGGGTGAAACATATGCCTGTGAGTTATTATCATAAGATTTCGACCCACTTCCAGAATGTTTAGAGCGTTAGTGTAAAGATTGTTTTTTGGTCGAGTGTACTGTGTGTTTGTATATATATATGTGTGTGTAAGTTTTGTCATACAAGTGGGTCTGTGAATGTTCAAACAAACATTCACAGACACACAAAAAAAAAAAAAAATAGTACACATATATCTGCCTGGGGAAGTGCCGATGGAAAGGCGTTATAAGTTTCCTGACCTTTAACTGAACTGAACTGAACTGAACTGAACTGACACACACACACACACACACACACACACGCATACACACATACACATACACACATACACATACACACACACACACACACACACACACACACACACACACAAACACACACACACACACACACACACCGCACATATCGTCCTTGTAAGGTTAAAAAACATGGACAACCCTTCCATAATATGTGTTCAACAATTATAGTTCCTTACCTAACCAGCTACAGGGAAATTTGATTAGAGGGGAATTAGCAAAACCCGACCCCTTCCAAACAAAACCCGCCCCCTTGCAAACAAAACCCGCCCCCTTCCAAACAAAACCCGCCCCCTTCCAAACAAAACCCGCCCCCTTCCAAACAAAACCCGCCCCCTTCCAAACAAAATTGAGAATTGGGAATTTATCATCAAATGGTGTATTGCATAAATCAGAGAAATATGCGTTATACTACGTATATTTAAGGGGAGATTTCCACTTGAGGGATTTTTTTCTTGACTCCTTTCTCCCTCATTTTTAGCCCCATTGTTTTTCTAATTTTAAGACGTTTGCCCCATTATTTTGACGATTTTAAGAACTTTCAACTAATTTCTGTAAATTGTAAGACCTTTCGGGCCATTTAGGTGTCGATTTTATCCTGGCGAGCGATAGCGAGCCTGTAATTTAAGAGGAACCGGCTTTCAGCCGGGAAATTTTTCTACCGAATAATGTACAAATTTATCTTGAAAGGGGCTCAAGGGGGTGTAATCTTAAGCTTGAAGGATATCTAGGGACCAAACTAAAAACCTCCCCTTAAGATGATAGCGTACACAAATAGCTGGAGACTTTGGAGAGGCACCACCATCATAAGTAATAAAGGAGGTCCACACTCCAAAAAAATAATAGGTTTTGTTTAATTGCGACATATACAGAAAATTAAAAAAATCTTACTTATCATCTGTTTGGCGGTAAAACTATGCATAATAATGATTATTGTGTTCGTCTTGGACAGAGGGTGCCATTCATCTCAAGTCGGGTAGATCACATTGTTGTAGTGTTTTGTTCATATTCGAGGTCTTATACATATCATTGCAAACATCAATAGTGTGCTGGATTAGTATGGCAGTCTTACACAGTATACCTTCCTTGCGTTGATAAGGAATGTATTGTGTTTGTATGTGTATGAAAGAGACAACAGGCAAAGCTGCATGCAACAAGTGTCTCACCCAAAGTTGAAAGAGTGATATTTGCTATTTTAAGCGTTGTGTGTGTGTGTGTGTGTGTGTGTGTGTGTGTGTGGGTATGTGAGCGCGTGTGTGTGTGGAGTGCTCGTTTAATAGTGTCGCAAAATGAATAGGAGGTGTTTGTGATAGCTAGCTGGATTACTCTTTGCTGTGGTGATACACAAACAGAAACAGACAAATTTTATGCCACGTGCTCTAGAATATACCAGGATGTTAAAAGGTTGTCCATCCTATGTTAGCTATAAAAGGTTTACAGTGAAGCGCCTGTACAACAACAACAACAACAACAACCACAACAACAACAACAACCACAACCACAACCACAACAGCAACAACAACAACCACAACCACAACAACAACAACAACCACAACAACAACCACAACAACCACAACAACAACCACCACCACCACCACTCTACCGGACACACATTTTAGTTGGCCAGCCGAAATGGGGATATTTCGTACACGGTCCCTGGTTTAGTTTGTTTTCAGGATTGGCTAGATTAAGGGGAGGGTTGGGGTTTTATCCCCCTTTTCCCGCATGTTTAGCCCGATGGGTTTTGAGATTATAGACGTTTGCCCCATTAGTTTGGCGATTTTAAAAACAATCGCCCCATTTCTGTCAATTTTAAGACCTTTTGTGCCATTTAGGTGTCGATTTTTTCCTGGCGAGCGATAGAGAGCCTGTAATTTAAGAGGAATCGGCCTTCGGCCGGGACATTTTTCTATCGAGAAATGTACAAATTTAGAATAAGAGGAGGTGTTTGTGAAAGCTAGCCGGATTACTCTCTGCTTTGGTGATACAGAAACAGAAAGAATATTTTGTTATGTCATGTGCTTTAATATACCAGGATGTTGAAAGGTTGTCCATCCCATGTTCACTATAAAAGGTTTTCATTGAAGCGCCTGAACAACAACAACAACAACAACAACCACAACCACAACAACAACAACCACAACAACAACAACAACAACAACAACCACTCTACCGGACACACATTTTAGTTGGCCAGCCGAAAGGGGGATATTTCGTACACGGTCCCTGGTTTGGTTTGTTTTCAGGATTTGCTAGATTAAGGGAAGGGTTGGTTTTTTTTCCCTTTCTCCCTCATGTTTAGCCTCATTGCTTTTGATATTTTAGACGTTCGCCCCATTAGTTTGGCGATTTTATGAACTTTTGCTCTATTTCTCTCAATGTTAAGACCTTTCGTGTACTTTAGGTGTCGATATTTTTTCCTGGCGAGCGATAGCAAGCCTGTAATTTAAGAGGAACCGGCCTTCGACCGGGAATTTTTTATACTGAAAACATAATAAAACATTCATCTTGAAAAGGGGTCTAGGGGGTGTAATTTTAAACTTGATGGAGGTTTAGGGAACAAACTAAAAACCTCCCCTTAAAGCATATATGATAAATGTTATGATGAATAATATTGGTGTTGCCATATGTACAATAATATTGGTGTTGCCATATGTACAATAATATTGGTGTTGCCTTATGTACAATAATATTGGTGTTGCCATATGTACAATAATATTGGTGTTGCCATATGTACAATAATATTGGTGTTGCCATATGTACAATAATATTGGTGTTGCCATATGTACAATAATATTGGTGTTGCCATATGTACAATAAATATAATTTGTCCACTGGCATCCTTGTTGGCAAGAATTTAAAATTATTTATTACATGGCAGTGCGTTCTTCTTTGAGGAATTCACTAGCGCTGGAAATACGATACCACAGCCTATTGCCCATGATGGGACGTTACAAATGTCCGCTTCCTCCGAGTTTCACCTCAGACCACCTTGCAAATAATAGTGAAATGTACAGCTACTATAAAGTTTCTGACAGCCCCTTGTGCCTCTAATGGACCGTAACTATTACTATATGTTCCATGTGATGTAAGTGACCATAATGTAATTCTTATATATTTACATGACTTATTATCAAAGTTTGAAGTGAAATATTGATTTCGTACGAACTGCTACATTCTTGTCTGTTGTATAATGTTACTAGTCATGTTCTTATTAATATCATGTTTCTTTCTTTCCACATCAAATATGCTCAAATTTGTGTTTGATAATATATTTATTTAGCAAATTTGTCCTAGCTTAAGGGGAGATATCCACTTGAGGGATTTTTTTCTGGACCCCTTTCTCCCTCATGTTTAGCCCCATTGCTTTTGAGATTTTAAGACAGTCGCCCCATTAGTTTGGCGATTTTAAGAACTTTCGCTCCATTTCCGTCAATTTTAAGACCTTTCGTGCAATTTAGGTGTCGATTTTATCCTGGCGAGCGATAGCGAGCCTGTAATTTAAGAGGAACCGGCTTTCAGCCGGGACATTTTTCTACCGAAAAATGAACAAATTTATCTTGAAAGGGGCTCAAGGGGGTGTAATTTTAAGTTTGATGAAAAAGTAGGGAAAACACTAAATACCTCCCCTTAACTGAACAAATTGCGCTCAGTTTTGCTGGAAAGTTTGTACCGTATTTCTTATATAAAATTATATAATGAATTTCAACTTTAGATATAAACGATTGTTGAGCATGACTACTCTGACATTCAAAAGACATCCTGGACCTACTATGTGCTTCCTGGACCTACTATGTGCTTCCTGGACCTACTATGTGCTTCCTGGACCTACTATGTGCTTCCTGGACCTACTATGTGCTTCCTGGACCTACTATGTGCTTCCTGGACCTACTATGTGCTTCCTGGACCTACTATGTGCATCCTGGACCTACTATGTGCTTCCTGGACCTACTATGTGCTTCCTGGACCTACTATGTGCTTCCTGGACCTACTATGTGCTTCCTGGACCTACTATGTGCTTCCTGGACCTACTATGTGCTTCCTGGACCTACTATGTGCATCCTGGACCTACTATGTGCTTCCTGGACCTACTATGTGCTTCCTGGACCTACTATGTGCTTCCTGGACCTACTATGTGCTTCCTGGACCTACTATGTGCTTCCTGGACCTACTATGTGCTTGCTGGACCTACTATGTGCTTCCTGGACCTACTATGTGCTTCCTGGACCTACTATGTGCTTCCTGGACCTACTATGTGCTTCCTGGACCTACTATGTGCTTCCTGGACCTACTATGTGCTTCCTGGACCTACTATGTGCTTCCTGGACCTACTATGTGCATCCTGGACCTACTATGTGCATCCTGGACCTACTATGTGCTTCCTGGACCTACTATGTGCATCCTGGACCTACTATGTGCTTCCTGGACCTACTATGTGCATCCTGGACCTACTATGTGCTTCCTGGACCTACTATGTGCTTCCTGGACCTACTATGTGCTTCCTGGACCTACTATGTGCTTCCTGGACCTACTATGTGCTTCCTGGACCTACTATGTGCTTCCTGGACCTACTATGTGCATCCTGGACCTACTATGTGCATCCTGGACCTACTATGTGCTTCCTGGACCTACTATGTGCATCCTGGACCTACTATGTGCTTCCTGGACCTACTATGTGCATCCTGGACCTACTATGTGCTTCCTGGACCTACTATGTGCTTCCTGGACCTACTATGTGCTTCCTGGACCTACTATGTGCTTCCTGGACCTACTATGTGCTTCCTGGACCTACTATGTGCTTCCTGGACCTACTATGTGCATCCTGGACCTACTATGTGCATCCTGGACCTACTATGTGCTTCCTGGACCTACTATGTGCTTCCTGGACCTACTATGTGCTTCCTGGACCTACTATGTGCATCCTGGACCTACTATGTGCATCCTGGACCTACTATGTGCATCCTGGACCTACTATGTGCTTTTCCAACTCAATTAGAAATGCATGATAAAATTGTGAAAGTTGTGGGTTCCATACAGATTCAAATGGGTGTGCAGGTATTATCGCTCATGACTGAACATTGTATTGTCTTGTTTGGATTGGATACAGATTCAAAGGGTGTACAGGTATTATCGCTCATGACTGAACATTGGATTGTCTTGTTTGGATTCGATACAGATTCAAAGGGGTGTACAGATATTATCGCTCATAACTGAACATTTAATTGTCTTCCTTGGGTTCCATACAGATTCATATCGGTGTGCAGGTACTATGGCTCATGACTGAATGCTGGATTGTCTTGCTTGGGCTCGATACATACTCAAAGGAGTGTGCCGGTAGTATCGCTCATGACTGAACATTGGATATTTTTGCTTGGGTTCAATACAGATTCAAGTGGGTGTGCGGGTATCATGGCTGATGATTAAACATTGGATTGTCTTGCTTGGATTCGATGCAGGTATTATGGTTTATGACAGCACATTGGATTGTCTTGCTTGGGCTCGATACAGATTCAAAGGGTGTGCTGGTATTATGGCTGATGATTAAACATTGGAGTCTCTTGCTTGGATTCGATGTAGTTATTTTGGCTCATGACTGAACATTAGATTGTCTGGCTTGGACTCGATACATATTCAAGTGGGTGTGCCAGTATTATGGTTCATGACTGTACCTGCATGCCTGTGCCCCCTCCCCAGCAGAGCGACGAGAGGCATCCTGCAGCTGACGCCAGGCAAGCACCGGGCTGAGTAGATTATCATTCACCAAGCGACCCGGGTGTGGGAAGGTAGGCAAATAGAAAGGTAGGCACGCAATCTATCTATCTATATACTCAGGCCCAATCCCCACTTTTACTTTTTTTTGGTTGGGGGGGGGGGAAACTCAAGACAGAGCCAGGCAATCACATGGAGTAAAATAGAGTAATAAGTAACATTGGCTAGTAATAGTTTAACCCCTTCAGTTAGTTAGTTAGTTAGTTACTTAGTTAAAATAAGACTTCAGAGGCTATCAACCTTTCTGGATTATTAAGTAACACTCCGTTCTTAACATTAATCATCAATTACAAACCCCAATGCACTTGAATAAACTAGTGAAAGCATATGGTCCTCCCGGGATTCGAACTCGGGACACCACACCCAGAACATAAGCCCACTGTAAGTCAGGAATAGCGTCAGGACTGGAGCCCCTTTTCGAGAACTCCATCCCTTTCTGAACCCCTTCAACATTATGACGTAATTTTCATCATATTCTGGTTACCATTAGACGATTTGATTTGCCTTATAATCAATCTCTAGTAATGAAAGGGGTAACTACTCTCTCAATAAACCTTCTGAATAACATAGGTCCTTCTTAAACTGCATACATTCGTCTCATTTTAGCCAGAATCAAAGGTAACTACTTCATCGTGCTAAATTGTTTTTTTTCTATGTGAATGAGGAAGGCACAAGGCATAACTGTCTGCAACGAGTGCCTCCCCCAGATTTCAAAGAGTGAAAGGGCCGAAATCAAGGGACGGTCGAGCTAAAATGCCTGGACACACGGAGTTTGAAGCAATTTAAGTCATAGGAAGAGGGAAAGACTGATTCTGGGAGAGAGTTCCAGAGCTCAGCAGTTGAATAGAAGAAAGTCTGAGAATAGCGTTTCACTCTTGGGTTGGAGAGTTGCACAGAGTAGGGGTGGGATTGTGTTGCAAGGCGTGTACTACGTACCCTACGTAGAGGAGGTGGTATACACTGGGAAAGCTCCGAGGAACACTAATTATTGTAGTAGCGATAGAATAGCGAGAGAGATGCAACATTGTGGCGAAGAGAGAGAGATTGGAGGGAGATGGTGAGTGGACGGGAGTTAATGATACGAAAGGCTTTCCTTAAGGCTTTCCTTACTACTTTATCTAGGAGTGCGGTGTGAGAGGATCCTCCCCACACATGTGAACAATACTCAATACAAGGACGCACTGTGCCCCTGTACAGAGCAAGAAGCTGCGCAGGGGTAAAGAACCCCTTGAGGCGGTTGAGCACACCCAGCTTCTGGGAGGCTGCCTTAGCGAGACTGGTAATATGGTCTTTCCAAGTGAGAGCAGAAGAAAAAGAGATAGTTAGGTAGGCTTGACTGAAAACGACAATTCATTTATCAGTATTAACCCTTTCACTACCGGGGATGTCTGTTGTTTTGTTTCAGCAATATTAAGACGATTATATGCAGCTTAGGAAGGATCTGTGTTAGTTGAAAGGGTTAGTAGAGAGAGTCAGTAACCTCTTAATTGCTACATGTCAGTCCTAAGCTGAATACAATCGTCTAATTCATACTATTTCACCAACCAATTTCACTTCTAAACTCAATTAATGAAATCAACAAATACATATGGCACTTCAAGGACTCAAACCTAGGACACTCACACCGAAATTCCGCGCACTTATGCATTACGTTATCAAGACAGTTAAAGAAATATGCACAAGCCTACGATTTATTATGCAGTTTCGAATCCTGCATATTAATCTGAGCATGTACATATATTCCAACTGCGCTATGGTAGCTTAATGTATGGACGAATGGAAGGAGTAATTAATGGGGCACTTAACCCTCGGACCAACCAACCAACCGGAGTATAGTTCCTTGCAGGCGTGTTATTTCTAAGGGCTCCATTACGGCCTAGAAGATAGATCAGAATATAATATTTTGCTTGAGGAAGATCATTAAATTTGGTTCAGTAATAACCGATAAATTGCATTATTAAATATGCATCGGCCTAACAACAACATCAATAACCCCAACAACAACAGCAACTCGAGTAAACCCTAGAGACCCTTAGCTTCTCATCGACCTAATAAGAATGAAGGAAAACGAGGTGTAGGATGCAGGGAAGTACCAGCAGCGGCGGGTGTTGGAAAGCAGGCACATTATCTAGGTAGACAAGCAATCCGGCAGGCAGGGAGGAGATTGTGGCAGGCTAATATGAGAGGCAAACAATGACTTAGTTAGGTATACCGTAAATGGAAGTAGGAATACATTTTGCTTGCACGGAAATATGTATGTATGTATGTATGTATATACTGTATAATACTCAGGCACATACCCCATAGCTGGGGGTGGCCGAATCGAGACAGAGCCCGAACAGGGACAACACAACACAAAACACAAAATACAAATTCACGAAAATATAATCAAGAAAATAGTTACGTGGGCCATCAATTGGTAGTAAGGAAACAAAAAGAGTACCCAATTTAGACAGCTACAACAGAAAACGGACGAACAATAGAGCATAATATACAAAGAAAGGAAGGAAGGTAGACGATTGGATAGGTGGGAAGGAAAGGCGTAAATATATGTAGTTATAAATACGATTAGCCCTTTAAAGATTGTGACGTATTTTTACAGTTTATTGATGCTATCATTAGACGATTTTATACAGTTTAAGAAGGATCTGGGGGAATTATAAGGGTAAAAACTATATCAATTAACCTTCTGACTTTCACATACCCATCCTTAACTGAATCAAATCGTCTAATACATATATACATACATAACATTTTAAGACTGAGTGTTCCACACATAAGTGCAGTTTCAGTCTCTTGTCCTAATGGCGGCGTTCCAGGCAACCCTGTTAAGGGCTGCTTCACTTGTCAAGTATTTGGATTTGAGATCAGCACGTATAGTCCGAGCCCAGGTCTTCCTCGGTCCACCCCTTGGTGCAGATCCCTCCACAATCACAGACCTGCATTTTTTCACCCAATTTTGTTCATCCATTCTCTCCACATGTCCATACCATCCCAGTCTACTTGTACGTATCACCTCGCTAATACTCTTTATACCTAAACGTCTCCTCAGCTCAACATTTGTTATTCTATCCTGTAGCCTGGCCCCACACATCCATCTCACCATTCTTATCTCATTACGCTCCATTCTGTTGACATCCTCTACTTTAACGGCCCATGTTTCTGAGGCATACGTCATTGCACTTCTAACACATGAGGCATACAACTTTCCCTTCAGGGGGAGAGGCATTCTTTTCATGGTCAGGATTGGCATCAGTTCTCTGAACTTCCCCCAGCCACACCTAATTCTAGCAACAGTGGCAGCCTCGGCCCCACCACCGGCAGAGATGGTATCTCCTAGGTAACAAAACTTGTTCACCAGCTCCAAAGACTCATTTCCAAAATTCACAGCCACAGGATCATCACCTAACACAAGCTCGCCTTTGCACACTACGCACTCAAATTTCTCTATTTCTGACTTATCCTTCGGCAGGGGTTCCTTTATTCTACTACAGTTCTTACTCCCATGGTGTACCCAACATCGACAGACGCTACATTGAATTGAGTTAGCGCCCACTCCCTTTCCACACACTGCACATGGGTATGCACCACTCTTTTCCACATTGCCTCGTCTCAATCTACAATGCATAACCTTGGTTTTGTTAATATTGACTCTTAAACCCTTGCTCGCCATGCCCTCTCTCCACTCTCTGAATTTGGCCTCAGCATCTTGCACACTGTCAGCTATTAGGACTAAATCGTCTGCATAAAACAGTTCCAACGGGAGTCCGCCTCTAAAAACTCTAGACAGTGCCTCCAAGACCATAATAAAGAGGAGGGGGCTTAACACTGAACCCTGATGGACTCCAACACGGACTGCGAACTCATCACTCAGTACACCATTCACCCTCACCGCACTTCGCGAATCCTCATACATCTTCATTATCACACGCACCAGCCACTCTTCCACACCAAGTTTCCTCATAGCCCACTGCACAACATCTCTAGGCACCCTATCAAAGGCCTTCTCCAGGTCTACAAACACAAAGTAAAGATCCTTGCCTTTTAGTAAGTATCTTTCCTGTATCTGCCTGACTATGAAGATAGCATCGGTTGTACCCCATCCTGGCATAAAACCAAACTGCATATCATCAATAGAGATGCTTTGCCTGATCAAACCCTCAAGGACTCTCTCACAGACCTTCATGATTTGGTCAAGCATTTTCAGGCCCCTATAATTTCCTCTATCTAGCGCATCCCCATTTCCTTTGTATATATTCACTATCACACTTTTGAGCCAATCCTCTGGGATTTTCTCATCCTTAATAATAGTGTTTATCAACTCAGTAACTAAGTTTACACCAGTCTTCCTTGAGGCTTTTATCATCTCAGCGACAATGTCAGAGCAACCTGGAGCTTTACCGTCCTTCATTTTATTGATTGCGTCGCTCACTACAGCTGGTGCTATCAAAGGAGGGGGCCCAGATATTGGTTTTTCGATACTAAGCTGTTCCTTATCCCATTCAAACTCTACATTTAGCAATCGTTCATAGTGTGCCTTCCATGCTTCTCTGATTTCATTTTCTGCATACACAATCTTCCCATTATCGTTTCTAACACACTGTTCACCTATAATATCCCTACTGTCATTTTTAACTCGCCTAGCTAGGTTGAAGATCCCATTGGGATTGTCAGTGTTACACACTTGTTCGAGGACCAGGTCCTTAATGCGATTTTTAGCATTGTAAATAACTCTTTTGGCAATTCGTTTAGCTGCCTGGTATTCCTCCTTGCTGCCTCCTTTCTTCCATGCTTTGAAGCATCTCCTTTTCTCTTTCACAGCATGTTCTACCTCATCGTTCCACCACCAGGAGGTCTTATTCCTGGGGTGACCCTTTGTTATCCCACAGACTTTGTCAGTGGCAGCGATAAGGCTATGCTTAAGAAAGTTCCATTGACTATTTACATCGTTAGGCCTAGCTTCCTTATTTCTATTAATTTCCTCCAGTTCACTATGAAACCTATCCCTAACTTCCTTGTTCTTCAGCAGCCACACTTTCCTTTTGGGTATGTATACCTTCTTGCGCTTAGGATCTCTGTATAAGCTTATGTCGCACTCAAGTAGCTTATGCTGGGGGATACATTCTTCGCTCGGGATGACCTTTACATCTTGAACTAGTTTCCAGTCTTTCCTGTTAACCAAGATGTAATCTATCTGGCTATTGGAGACTCCAGAGTTATATGTGATCAGGTGGCTCTGTCTTTTCTTGAACTTTGTGTTACACACAACCATGTTGAGTGCAACGCAGGACTTCAGTATATATTCGCCTTCCAGATTTCTCCTTCCGTAACCATTTCCTCCATGTACCCCCTCGTATCCATCTGCAGATGCTCCCACGTGACCATTGAAGTCCCCCCCCCCCACGATTGTTATTTCATTCTCCGAGAGGCCTGAAATGACACTGACGGTGTCATTGCAGAAGTCCTCTTTTATCTCTTTCTGTAAACCAGCCTGTGGGGCATATGCAGATATCACAATCAGAATTCTTTCACCAACTTTCAACTTCAAAACAATCAGCCTTTCACTAATAATAGCCGGAAATAAGAAAAGACATGGGTATTGGATCTTGAAAAGTTTAAGGGGGCCCACCTCGCTTTTTTCTCTTTTTCTCCCTCTCTCTTTGGCTTGTATCCATTCGGCCCCATTCAGCCAACTGTTTTAAGACGTTTACCCCCATCCAGGTGTCAATATTTTCCTGGCGACCGGTAGCGAGCCAGCATATGTATATTTTTGTTTTGACAGCAAGCTAAATTTGTACATTTTTCGATAGAAAAATTTCTCCGGCAAAGCCGGATTTCTCCATACAATGCTGGCTCGCTATCGCTCGCCGGGAAGAAATTGACACCTGGATGGGGATAAACGTCTTAAAACAGTTGGCTGAATGGGGCCGAATGGATACAAGCCAGAGAAAGAGAGAAAAGGAGAGAAAGAGAAAAAAGCCGGTGACCCCCCTTAATAGGATGGAGGAAGGCAATGGAGCGCAACCAGGGAGGCAGACAGTAAGACAGATAGGCCAGTGACATGGAAGGTAATGAGGTACAGTCGGTCACACTAGTCTCGTCCTAGCCTTGATTTTATGCCGGGGAAATTATATAAGGTGTGATTGAATTGTTAGGGTTGTGTCTTATTAAACAGTAACTGATACATAACAATAATTACCTACTGAATAATAAACCACTCTCGTAATTCAATCATACTATATATATTTTCATACATAAACACAGGTGAAGAATACTGGCGAGGCATCACACACCTGAAGAGAGGGAAGAGCTGTGCATAATACATATATCACTTAAGGGGAGGTATTTAGTTTGTTTCCTACTCCTCCAGCAATCTTAACATTTCACCCCCTTGACCCCCTTTCAAGATAAATTTGTACATTTTTCGGCAGAAAAATGTCCCGGCCGAAGGCCGATTTCTCTTAAATTACAGGCTCGCTATCGCTCGCCAGGATAAAATCGACACCTAAAGGGCACGAAAAGTTTAAAAAATTACAGAATGGGGCGGAAATTCTTAAAATCACCAAACTAATGGGTCAAACGTCTTAAAATCTCAAAATCAATGGGGCTAGACATTAGTGAGAAAGGGGTCAAGAAAAAAGTCCCTCAAGTGGAATTCTCCCCTTAAAAAGAAGGGCGGATGGAGTTTAAGGGGGTAGTGCTTGTTTTTGGGTCTATGTATTTGTGTCTTCATATATTTTTGGTCTATGTATTTGTGTCTTCATATATTTTTGGTCTATGTATTTGTGTCTTCATATATTTTTGGTCTATGTATTTGTGTCTTCATATATTTTTGGTCTATGTATTTGTGTCTTCATATATTTTTGGTCTATGTATTTGTGTCTTCATATATTTGGTCTATGTATTTGTGTCTTCATATATTTTTTGGTCTATGTATTTGTGTCTTCATATATTTTGGTCTATGTATTTGTGTCTTCATATATTTGGTCTATGTATTTGTGTCTTCATATATTTTTTGGTCTATGTATTTGTGTCTTCATATATTTTTGGTCTATGTATTTGTGTCTTCATATATTTTGGTCTATGTATTTGTGTCTTCATATATTTTTGGGTCTATGTATTTGTGTCTTCATATATTTTTGGGTCTATGTATTTGTGTCTTCATATATTTTGGTCTATGTATTTGTGTCTTCATATATTTTGGTCTATGTATTTGTGTCTTCATATATTTTTGGTCTATGTATTTGCGTCTTCATATATTTTTGGTCTATGTATTTGTGTCTTCATATATTTTTGGGTCTATGTATTTGTGTCTTCATATATTTTTGAGTTCCCCGCTAGACCTCCATTTAAAGCTTAACAAAAAATCCCCTAGATAAATGTGTACATTTTTCGATAGAAAAATGACCCGGCCGAAGGCCGATTTCTCTTACATACAGGCTCGCTATCACTCGCCAGGAAAAATCGACACCTAAATAACAAGAACAGTCTTAATATTGACTAAGAAATGGGGCGAAAGGTCTTAAAATTGCCAAACTAAAATAAAATAACTAGTGGGGCTAAACATGAGGGAGAAGGGGATCCAGAAAAAGCGACTACCGCCCCCATCAGTAGATAAAGAAAGGCCACATACGTACTGAAAGGAACAATGGTGAGAAGGAGCGTCACATGAGCGGAACACAAAGTCACGAGAGTAGATTAAGAGGAGATCTCCACTTGAGGGATTTTTTTCTTGACCCCTTTCTCCCTCATGCTTTGCCCCATTGTTTTTCTAATTTTAAGAAGTTTGCCCCATTATGTTGACGATTTTAAGGACTTTCAACCCATTTCTGTCAATTTTAAGACCTTTCGTGCCATTTAGGTGTCGATTTTATCCTGGCGAGCGATAGCGAGCCTGTAATTTAAGAGGAACCGGCTTTGAGCCGGGACATTTTTCTACCGAAAAATGTACAAATTTATCTTGAAAGGGACTCAAGGGGGTGTAATTTCAAGCTTGATGGAAGTCTGAGAAACACACTAAAAACCTCCCCTTAACCCTTTGAGGATTATGGCGCGTTTTAGCAGTATATTCTGGCTATTATTAAACGATTTTATGCAATGTAGGAAGGGTCTCTAGGAATCAAAGGGGTAAATTTATATCCACTAACTCTCTAGCTCCTACAAATTTATATCCACTAGCTCTCTAGCTCCTACAAATTTATATCCACTAGCTCTCTAGCTCCCACAAATTTATATCCACTAACTCTCTAGCTCCCACAAATTTATATCCACTAGCTCTCTAGCTCCTACAAATTTATATCCACTAGCTCTCTAGCTCCTACAAATTTATATCCACTAGCTCTCTAGCTCCTACAAATTTATATCCACTAGCTCTCTAGCTCCTACAAATTTATATCCACTAGCTCTCTAGCTCCTACAAATTTATATCCACTAGCTCTCTAGCTCCTACAAATTTATATCCACTAGCTCTCTAGCTCCTACAAATTTATATCCACTAGCTCTCTAGCTCCTACAAATTTATATCCACTAACTCTCTAGCTCCCACAAATTTATATCCACTAGCTCTCTAGCTCCTACAAATTTATATCCACTAGCTCTCTAGCTCCTACAAATTTATATCCACTAGCTCTCTAGCTCCTACAAATTTATATCCATTAGCTCTCTAGCTCCTACAAATTCTTGCTAATCTGAATATAACCGCCTCATAAGAGTAAAACAAAATAATATTGTCAATGTGCGTCATAATCCTCAATGGCAAGACAATGTTGGATTGCAGGCAAATATCCAGGTACACAAACAATCAGGCAACTCGAGACAGGTATGGAAGAGTGACAAGTGGGAATGGAAGGCAAGAAGTCACGTAGATAAACAGGACAAACAACACAAATATAATATATATATTTAGATAGACATTATTTAAAGGGGGAGGGTTCACTTTTTTGGCGATTTTTGCATGTATTAATTATTTGTCTAGTTTCCTCCCTAGACCTCCATCAAATTAAAAAAAAAAAAAATCCATTAGATCCCCCTTCTAGATTAATTTGTAATTTTTTCGGTAAAAAAAATTCCCGGCCGAAGGGCGGTTCTTCCAAGCATTACAGGCTCACTATCGTTCGCCAGGGATGAAATCGACACCTAAATAGCACGAAAGGTCTAAATATTAACGAAGAAATGGGGCGAAAGGTCTTAAAATCGACTAACTAATGGGGCAAACACCTTAACATCTGAAAACTAATGGAGCTAAACATGAGGGAGAAAGTGGTCCCGAAAAACGGCCCAACTCCCCTTAAGGCGGAATATAATAAAGACAATAATATGAAGTGAGAGGGACGAAGGACATTATGCAGGCAAGGATGGTCATCATTCACCGCGATGGGAAGGCAAACAGGTAGGTAGGGAATCATGCCTCGATGTGTGTGAAGTTGTGTTTTGTTTTTTGTGTGCTCATTGTTTTCGGTGGTGTTTTGTGTTGTCCCTATTCTTGTTTTGTCTTGAGTAAGCCCCCCCCCCCCCCCGCCAAAAAAAACCCAAACATAAATAAATAAATAAAACAAAACTAAATAAAATAAAAATAGAACTAGGAAAAGTGGGGATTGGGCCTGAGCAAATACATAGATAGATAGATAGATAGATAGATAGATAGATAGATAGATAAGAAATCATGCAGACAAATACGAAATGAACGGAAGCATTAGAGTTCAATAATTGTAAGAAGGAAAGATGAAATATGTAAGGTGTAGGACAGAAATAACGGTAACCTTCGGAGTAGGTTAATCGAAGTATTGCATTAGGTTGGCAAGAGCATGTATAAAAGTAGGAAAATAGGTAAATGGGCAAAGTAATCCGGGAATAGGTTAAGGTATGAGGCAGGCAACGAAGAATTAGGTATATCAGATTTTTTATATTAATAGAGTACAAATTAATGTAAACGGTCAGAACCTATAGGTATAGAACCTATAGGCGGCTTTTCTAGGGCCTTTCCTAGCTGATGCTGAGAGGATTGGGTTCTAGTCATGTGGTGATGGGCTGGTCTCTGATGCTGAAAGGATTGGGTTCTAGTCATGTGGTGATGGGCTGGTCTATCAGAGTGAGAACTGAGCGATCTCTGCCATACCCATAGCTTACTCTGACTGTTCCTTTTACTTATATATTTTCTAGATCTCAAGTGACGGCGTCTCTTCCGTGGATTGACCTCCCAATCTACTAAGATTGGAAGCCAAAGCGTCACATTTTTCCTTTGCCCTTCAACTTTCTCTTCATAATTGCTGAGGGGCACAGGGCCCTGGGTGGGGCTTTGGTTTCCCGGGCGTTTCCGTACCCTCCTCAGCTCCCTGCCATGAAGTGGCTTCGGTCACCCAGGCTTTATTGTGGTCGACAGGGAGGGTTCTGTGGGGGCGCTCGGTTATGGCCTTGGCCTTGCTCTGGACCTTGGGGCTCTTCGGCCAGGCAGCTTGGGGAACAACAACAACAACCTATAGTTTGTCCCCTAGGGTAACAAGAACCTATAGTTTGTCCCCTAGGGTAACAACAACCTATAGTTTGTCCCCTAGGGTAACAACAACCTATAGTTTGTCCCCTAGGGTAACAACAACCTAAAGTTTGTCCCCTAGGGTAACAAGAACGGCTTCCAAGACTTCCTCCTCAATACAAATTTCCACCCAGACCCCCTTTTAGCTAAATTTGGACATTTTTTCAATAGACAAATTTCTCGGCCGAATGCCGTAGTAATTTAAATTATATTCTGGCTATCGCTCGTACAGAGAAAAAAAATCGGCACATGAATGGGGTGAAGCATCTTATTATTACCAAACTAATGAGGGGAAGCGCCTTACGATATCCATAATAATGGAGCGAAACAGGAGAGATTCAAAAGACCCCCATCGGCCAAATAGGGTTAACCTTACATACCCTAACATAAACTAACAATGTCGTTGATTTAACCCATTCAGTACCGGTGACACCCCATTTATTATATTCGGACAACAATTAATAGACTATTATATTCAGCTTAGGAAGGACGTCTACCCATAAAGAGGCTACATACTATTTCAATTAATCCATTTAGCTACCGTATATCCTTCCTAAGCTTCAAGAAATCGTCTAAATATAGCTGAAATAAAAAATATAATAAATACGTCGTAACATGTGTCCTCCCAAATGTTGAGAGGGAGATAGAGGCTCAAATGCAAGGTACGTTAGAGCCGAAATGTATGGACACACGGAGCTGGAAGCAGTTTAAGTCATAAGATGAGGGAAAGACAGATTGAGGGAGAGAGTTCCAGAGCTTACTTGTTAGGTAGACAAAAGACTGGGAAACTCGTTTCAATCTTGGGTTAGAGAGGTAGACGGAATATAGAGATGGGAATGTATTGAAAGTCAGGTGCCCCCCACTCACCATAAGGGAGGAAGTATACACTGAGAAAGCTCTGAAGAACACTGATGATTGCAATAGCAGTAGAAGAGTGAGAGAGATGCAACATTGCGGTGTGTAGACTGTAGAGAGAGATTATAGGGAATTAATAAGAGAAGGCGAGTTAATTAGAAGAAATGGTTTTGACTCTACCCTTTCGAGAAGTGCGGTATGGCTTGAATCTCCCCATACTTGCGAACAATACTCAAAACATGGGCGCACACTGCCCCTGTATAGTGCAAGATGCTGTGCGGGGTCGAAGAACCCACGGAGACGGTTGAGCACACCTAACTTTTGGGGAGCTGTTTTGGCAAGAGTTGTAATATGATCTTTCCAAGAACGGTCTGCTGAAGAGATAAATTAACAAAATTGAGAAAAGATGAAGTGATAGTTTTGTGGAAGATTGCGACGGGTAGATAGAGGGAGAAATTGGGTCTTGGAGGCTTTGAAAGTAATAAGATTCTCTCTGCCCAAACCAGAAATAGTTGATAGATCAGAAGATGGGCGTGATATGGCCTCATCATGTGAGTTTTAGAGTATGGTAGAGTTGCCAGTGAATGAGTGAATAGGGCTAGAGGTACAGTCAAGAAGGGCATTAAGAGAACTGGAAGCAGAACAGAGCTCTGAGGAACACCGGAGTTGATAGGTTGAGGAAGTGAGCGATGGTCATCCATAACTGCAGCTAGGCCAGAGAGGACATTAGAGACAACGACATAGATAGAAGGATAGAAACTGAAGGAGTGTAGTTTCACCGAAGTCTCGAAAGAAGGGTGTCCAAGAGTTAGTAAGATAAGTAAGATCACCAGTAGAGCGGCCCTTAGAGAAACCATACTGGTGATTTGAAAAAAATTATGAAAAGACAGATGCTTAAGAAATGTTGAATTAAGAATAGATTATAAATCTTTAGAGATGCAAGAAATGAGAGCAATTGGACAATATTTGGAGGTTTGAGAGCGATCACCCTTCTTTGGGACAGGTTGAATGATAGCAAACTTCAAAACAAAAGGGAAGATATTTGAGGAAAGACAGAGACGGAAACTTTGCCTAGGCAGGGAGTCAGCATGGAAGAACAGTTTTTGAGTACAACAAGAGGAACCCCATTTGGTCCGTACACCAGAGAGAGCAGAAAGTATATCTTTTGAAGAGGTTAAGATATTAGTCATAAGTAAGAGAGAGGGGGGATGGAAAGGAAGGACTAGCACTGGAATAAGTTTTGTCAGAGAAAGAAATGAAGGTAGTGCCGTCGGAGTGGGAAGTGGAGGGAAAGACGAGAAAGTAAAATTGTTGGATAGGATTTTGCTTAGATGCTATGAAACCTGGGTAGAGCTAGAGTTAGAAACTTCAATACATTAGCATGCATGAACGGAAATTAATTAAATTTAGTTGCTGCGTTCAGTAGATACATATGTCTCAAACTTATTGCTGCCACCGCTTAGCCCACATAGGCTGCGAACCTAAATGGCCGAGAAAAAATGACAGCACACAAATAAGGTCACAGACTAAAATGGCCAATCATATTTGATCGTTTGGTCCGTATGTTTCCGCTCGGCTCTGCCTACTTCAGGTACAGAAACCAATTTTGCCACGGACCCGAATGGTAGCGAACAAAATAAAGACAAATAAAAGGCATGGCCATTAACGAGAACGGCTGCAGACCGAAACGGCCATGGACCTAAGCGATTCATTATACTCGATCGTTTGGTATAAACTAGGCCCAACTCGAGATTTCAGAGCAGCTTACAAGAATTTAAAAGGTGGAGAAATATGCTCTACCAAACGTGCTTGTTTATACCAAGTGTTTATCATAGTACCAGAGGCTATTTGTGACTTCGCATTGTTTGCTATTTTTGACCTCGTGTTGTTTGCTATTTGTGACTTCGTTTTGTTTGCTATTTGTGACCGCGTGTTGTTTGCTATTTGTGACCTCGTGTTGTTTGCTATTTGTGACTTTGTATTGTTTGCTATTTTTGACCTCGTGTTGTTTGCTATTTGTGATCTCGTGTTGTTTGCTATTTGTGACTTAGTTTTGTTTGCTATTTGTGACCTCGTGTTGCTTGCTATTTGTGACCTAGCGTTGTTTGCAATTTGAGACCGTGTTGTTTGCTATTTGTGACCTCGTGTTGTTTGCAATGTGTGACCTCATGTTGTTTGCTATTTGTGACCTTGTGATGTTTGCTATTTGTGACCTCGTGTTGTTTGCGATTTGTGACCTCGTGTTGTTTGCTATTTGTGACCGTGTTGTTTGCTATTTGTGACCGTGTTGTTTGCTATTTGTGACCGCATTGTTTTGCTATTTGTGATTTCGTGTTCTTTGCTTGCTTGCTTGCTTGCTCCCCCACACGACCCCCTGTGTGTTCATACATACACAAGGTCTATTTCCCCTCCTGCCAGTCTCCTACCTCCCAGGCTCTTTGTTTGCCTGTCTGGCTCCTTCAGCTCGATTTGCTTTCGCTTTAGCTGTGTTTACTAAATTCATGTATGGTTTTTCCTTAGTAATTGAATCTGCATATTTTATAGTAAATCCTTCATAGCGTGATCTTTATTTGAATGTAATCAATAGTATGTACCTTAAGGAAAATCAATGCGAATAAAATAAGTTAAAAGTACGTCAATTCAGCTTTATCTCCCACAAAGCCGAATACAACGTCTGACAGCTGCAATCAAATTACTATAAAAGTGACTATCGTTCTGAGCTGTTATTTGTAGTGTTTGTGTGTGTGTGTGTGTGTGTGTGTGTGTGTGTGTGTGTGTGTGTGTATATATATGTGTGTGTGTGTGTGTGTGTGTGTGATAAGCCAGTACACCCCAGACCCCGATAGCCTTGTAAGTAACCTGACTTGCATGTAGTCTTAGCCATTCATGTACAGGTTGGGCTGAAGGTAATTACGAGAACTGATGAAGTAGTGGAATGTCACACCATCTCACCTCATGTGACCTCAAATGATTGCATAGACGGGATTCCATTGGGGGGGGGGATATTTTTATTTTAGTTGTAAATGTATGTATTAATATATTCTTTCTTAGTTTTCTCCCTAGATATCCATCACTCATAGATAAACATCCCCAAGATCCCGCTTCTAGATTAATCTGTAAAATTTCCGATAGAAAAATATTATATATATTTCATCACTCTTTTCTTTAGAACATTTCAACGTTCGTCACACTCCGAGGTTTCACAGCAACGGAATCAATAATAATTTCAAGAACAATAACAAAAAAAAGTACTACGTAAGAGCCTCCCAATCGGCAGCTCCTAAGTGCCATATGCGCTGCCGACTGGTAGGATCAGAAGGCCGCATTGGAGAGATAGGACAGGTAACAGATATTCATACGAGGAATAACTTTATACTAGTTATGCAGTTATGTTTAAAAGTGCGGCTTTCTGTTTATACACAATTAAACATCTCCTTGCGCCCCTGTTTGCCGTAATATTCCCGCTCCTGATGTATGCTGTGTGTTTGTCATTCTGCGGCAGTGTTCATATTGTGACTTTGTGTTGCTTGCCTGCTTGCTTGTACCCACACGACCCCCTGTGCTTTCATGCATACCCAAGGTCTATTTCCTCTCCTGCCTGCCTCCTAAATTCCGGTCTCTCTGTTTGCCTGTCTGATTTGTTAAGGGGAGATTTCCACTTGAGGTATTTTTTTCTGGACCCCTTCCTCCCTCATGTTTAGCCCCATTGCTTTTGATATTTTAAGACGTTCGCCCCATAATTAAGAACTTCCGCCCCATTTTTGTCAATTTTAAGACCTTTCATGCAATTTAGGTGTCGATTTTTTCCTGGCGAGCGATAGCGAGCCTGTAATTTAAGAGGAACCGGCCTTTGGCCGGGACATTTTTCTACCGAAAAATTTACACATTTATCTTGAAAGGGGGGCTAGAGAGTGTAATGTTAAGCTTGATGGAGGTCTAGGGAACTAACTCAAAACCTCCCCTTAAGCACAGTCTCTCTTGGTGCTTGTGTTTTTTCTCCTCCTACATTCGTATATTTCTTTCTTACATAATTTCCCTTGTTATTGAATTGTTTAGTTTCAGATCAGCGTGTGTGTTTTTCTCACATGTATGTTTTTATACTGTTAGGCTGCAACACTCTGATAACCTATATATACTACACATGGTATTATATTTGTTCGTACCTGTGTGCAACATGTTTATTGTTTATTCTTAACTAAATTTGCATAATGTCCGTGTGTGTGTGTTTCTGTGTGGAGTGAATGAGTGACCAAATAATAATAATAATATTAACAATAATCGGTGTATTTCTTGCCGACAGCCTGAGTCTGAAAATACAGAGTTCCTTATCCAACAAGACATACAGTGTACTAAATGGTCAACAAACCGAGCTGTTTGGAGGAGGGGGGGGTGGGGGGGGGGAGGAAGAGGAGAAGGAGCAGATGTTGTTGTCCCCAAAGACAAGTCCGTCCAGATTTAGTCTTCACGGCCAGAGTAAGATTTTGAGAGAAACTGCCCCTGCCGGTGCCGGTGCTTGTGTTTGAATCCCCCACCGCCAGAACCAGGGTTCCAAGTACCGTGACTAACGCACTCGTCCGCCGTGTCCATGTATAATTGTGTGCGTGTCTGTGCTGGTATGATTGACCATCAGTCAGACGAGGAACTTTCATTTATAGTTGATTCCATCAAATGATTGTGCTGTGCTGTTGATATACCTCGCAGTGGTGCAGTCATGTTAATATACGTAAATTCGAAAATAAAAGAATTAATGATTGTTCACAGAGGGAAACCCTTAATAGGCCTAATCTGAATAAACAAATATTCAGTGGTATATAGAACAATTAGTAAATTGTAGTTCTCGAACATTTAAGATGAACATATTGGAACACTTGGGAAGAATATTTCATACAGGAGTGTACCTTAATAAGCTTCTATTTTTCGGCTACGAGGAACCATTCGCACGAGCTGGATCAACCTGTCTTGGAGAATAATTTAAGTATAATAGGTCGATTATTCAATGAACAGGATATCTTTTTAGGAGAACAAATATTTATCAAACAAATTAATCCAAGTTTAAAATCTATGACTTAGTAACTCACGTACAAAACAGGTGTTTCACAATTAATTGCTTCATACTTTCCTTGTTTTCTATTTTTTCGTTTAAAGACAACGAGAATGTCTTCTTTCGAAAGTTGCCTATAGTAGTTGTTCGAGTTCTGCGATAACTCCTATTGTACGTTACCTTGTCTGCCCCAACAATCACTGTATACATCTACTATGAAAGGTCCTAAAAATGTGTATGTCGCAAAGTAGGGTGTCCTGATCAATGATCCACAAGATAGAGTAATACTTCATATACTGTAGGATGATTGATTGATGTATTGTTAGTAGTCTTAGCCCGCAAGTGGCCATAATCAACAGAGGCACTGTTAATACGCGCTTCTATACCATAAGTTGTGGACTATGTTGATGAAAGAATGCTGCCAGGATAAGTGAAGCATAAGTATTAGGGAGTGATGGATGTTTTTTCTGTAGGAGGTTCGCCGGGACATTGTTCTACCAAAATATGTACAAATTTAGCTAGAAGGGGGATCTTCGGGATTTTTGTTTTTGTTTAGGTTTGATGAAGGTCTAGAGCGGAAACTATTTGTATTTAATAAATACCGGTACATAAATAAATCGACCAATAAATAAACCCTCCCACCTTAATTTAATTCAGTCTATGAAATAATTTGAAGTCACATTGATGTGACATTCCATTACGTCATTCTTTCTCGTAATTACCTTCAGCCCAACCTCTAGGACGGCTAAGACTGTATGAAAGTTATGTTACAAGGCTACCGGGGTGCTCTCTCTCTCTCTCTCTCTCTCTCTCTCTCTCTCTCTCTCTCTCTCTCTCTCTCTCTCTCTCTCTCTCTCTCTCTCTCTCTCTCTCTCTCTCTCTTAGTCGATGAAAATGGAGAATACACCAAAGACGAAGTACAAATGAGTAATGCCCTCAATACCTTCTTTGCATCAGTTTTTACAACCGAAGACCTCAGTGATATCCCTACACCAGCGCCGATTCAGATTGATAATTCAGATGTTCTAAGCAATATCACCGTTACAGAGAGAGAAGTATTGAATTGTTTAGATAAACTCAAGGTAAATAAAACGCCTGGACCTGATACAATCTCGCCTAGAGTTCTAAAGGAAGCTAAGGATGAGCTCTCCAAACCACTGACATTGCTATTCAATGAATCCTTGCAGTCTGGGACTATGCCTGATCAGTGGAAGCTAGCCAACGTAACACCACCGATATTAAAAAAAGGTAGCAAATCCCTACCCAATAACTATCATCCAATTAGCTTAACCTCAATTGTATGTAAAATGCTAGAAACGGTCATAAGAGACAGACTCGTAAATCACTTAAAGGCAAATAACTTACTTAAAGATACTCAACACGGCTTTCGTAAATAACGTTCCTGTTTAACAAACCTCTTAGACTTCTTCCACGATATCCTCAACCTCTACGATGAGAGTAAAGCTGTAGATATTATATACCTTGATTTTCAAAAGGCCTTTGACAAAGTTCCCCACAAACGTTTACTGCTAAAACTAAAAGCGCATGGAATACAAGACGGTGTGTTGAAATGGATAGAAAATTGGCTCAGCGACAGAAAGCAAAGAGTAGTCATAAACGGTAAGGCATCTAAATGGACCAATGTAAGTAGCGGGGTACCCCAGGGATCGGTACTAGGACCAATTCTCTTTCTAATTTACATCAACGACATAGATGAGGGTCTCACCTGTACAATCTCAAAATTTGCTGACGATACAAAAATTGCAAATAGCGTACTCTCAAAAGAACAAGTTGACGATATGCAACACAATCTAGATAAATTGTCATGTTTGGCCCAAATTTGGCAAATGAGTTTTCAATGCGGATAAATGTAAAGTACTACATATCGGATACCTAAATGAGAAAGCAAACTATTCGATGAATGGCACTCAGCTTAAGAATGTAAACAGAGAAACCGATCTGGGAATAACAATATCGAGTAACCTAAAACCGAGTCAACAATGTTCAAAAGTTGTTAAGAAGGCAAACAAAATAATTGGCTTTATAGGCAGGTCATTTGAGCATAAATCCAAAGAAGTTATCCTAACCCTTTACAATTCCTTAGTCCGCCCTCTTCTGGAATACTGCATTCAATCCTGGTGCCCTTATTACCAAAAAGATATAAACAAGCTAGAACGAGTTCAACGTAGAGTTACCAAAATTATACCTAGCCTAAAGAACAAACCATATGAAGAGCGTCTTAGAGAATAAAATCTATTTCCTTTAACCCTGCGCAGATTAAGAGGTGACTTAATTCAAGTGTTCAAAATCATCAAAGGCATCGACAATATGAACTCTAGTAAGTACTTCACTATCGACCAATCTAATTACACGCGGGGAAACGGTTGCAATTATTGGTAAATCTTTTAACTCACACGAATCTAAGAATTTCTTCTTCAATCGAGTTGTCAACTTGTGGAATGGGCTTCCCCGAGACGTTATAGACTGCAGCACCGTTGATTCATTTAAACTCCGCTTAGACAAATATCTCGCATCAAACCCGCGACTGACTGCGTTTGTAAATGAATAACTTTATTTTATCCCCTCCTCAGTTACTAACCCAACTGTCCTCTACTAACTTCCTAATCCTGCCACGGACATTAGTTCCATGGCAGTAGTTCCCTTTCCAATGTTCCCTTACCCACTTGATCCTCAATGTTTTGGAGGACAAGCAGCCTAGAAGGGTCACTAGACCTGTTGTTGCTTGATTTCCTTTGTACTCTCTCTCTCTCTCTCTCTCTCTCTCTCTCTGTCTCTCTCTGTCTCTCTCTGTCTCTCTCTCTCTCTCTCTCTCTCTCTCTCTCTCTCTCTCACACACACACACACACCTTTGATCAATAGATGTTAATACTTTCTTGATTGTGTCTATTCTGAGATTAATGGTAATATTCATTATAAAACAAATGGAACGATCACTGGTATATTAAATGGCCAAACTTAGTGAAATAAATCGGCCTGCATGAGGGCCGACAAAGTTTGAATGTGTGGCTCGTGTGTGACAATCAATATGACTTTGTAATACCTAATCAACGACTAAAGCTGGTATCACACGAGCGATTTTCCCCTCAACTTTTATCCTCAACACTGGTCTGGCAGCTTATGAGGTCAACATTTATAATTTTTTGGTTACGTAAATTCATCTACCGTAAGTATAGTTTCCGATACCAGTGTAAAATATTCCAGAAATGTTGCCAGAAAAATGTTGATCATCCAATATAGACTATAAAAGTGCTCGTGTGATACCGACTTTAGTAACACTGGTATAACTGTAAATAATACGAATTTAAGGAACACCCCGTTCTTAACATTAATCCTCCATTACAAACCCCAATTCACTATAATAAATTAATGAAAGCATATGATATCCTCCCAGGATTCGAACTCGGGACACCACACCCAGAACATAAACATCTAAATCATTACACCACCAACACATTTCAGAACGATAGAATTACTTATAATTTGATTGTACAGTAGCTGTCAGACGTGTTATTCGACTTTGTGGGAGGTAAAGGCTGAATTGACATACTTTTAATTTCTATTATTCACATTGATTTTCCTTAGCCCCTTTGTACCGGTTGTCTTTTTGGACATATTCTGGCTACTATTAGACAAGTTTATTTAGTCTAAAAAGGGCCTTGAGCAATTAACAGGCTTTGAACTATCCCACTTAACCCTATTATTAACACGGATCCTTCTTAAACTGCACACAATCGTCTAAATAAAGTTATAATAAATTTAATAAGACGTCGCAGGTACAGAAGGGGTTAGGGTACATAACATCGATTACATTCAAATAAAAATCACGCCATGAAGGATACATTAAAACATAACTAGATTATTTAATTACTAAAGAGAAAACCTTACATGAATTTAGTAAACACAGAGCTAAAGCGAAATCAAATCGAGCTGAAGGAGTCAGACAGGCAAACAAAGAGCCTGGGAGGTAGGAGACTGGCAGGAGGGGAAATAGACCTTGGGTATGTATGGACGCACAGGGGGCCGTGAGGGAAACAAGTAAACAGGCAAACAACACGAGGTCACAAATAGCAAACACGAGGTCACACACAATAATAATGATAATAATAAAGTAGAAGTGCCGCTTTCGCATATTGGAAAGAAAACGGCATACCCAATTTTAGGGAATTTGATATTTTCTCTTCACAATTTACCATTTAAGGCATTATACAAATATTTTTCAGCATGTTGTTATGTTATTATAACTGAACATTGAATAGGACAGGTGTATACCCCCAGTAATATATACATCAATGGATCGGGTTGCTAAGGCATATTTATAGCATAATATAATTGATCTTATGTATTGATATTTTAATTATTTATCACAAATGGCAAACAACACAATGTCACAAATAGCAAACAACACAACGTCACAAATAGCAAACAACACAACGTCACAAATAGCAAACAACACGAGGTCACAAATAGCAACAAACACAAGGTCAAAAATAGAAAACACCGAAGTAACAAATAACAAACAACACGAGGTCACAAATAGAAAACAACACTAGGTCACAAATAGCAAACAACACGAGGTCACAAATAGCAAACAACACGAGGTCACAAATAGCAAACAACACAAGGTCAAAAATAGCAAACAACACGAGGTCAAAAATAGCAAACAACACAAAGTCACAAATAGCAAACAACACGAAGTCACACATATCAAACATGTCACCAATAGCAAACAACACAAGGTGACAAATAGCAAACACGAGGTCACGAATAGCAAACACGAGGTCACAAATAGCAAACAACACAAGGTCACAAATAGCAAACACGAGGTCACAAATAGCAAACAAAACGAGGTCTTAAATAGCCTCAACATGGTCACAAATAGAAAACAACACTAGGTCACAAATAGCAAACAACACAAGGTCACAAATAGCAAATAACACTAGGTCACAAATAGCAAACAACACTAGGTCACAAATAGCAAACACGAAGTCACAAATAGCAAACAACACGGTCACAAATAGCAAACAAAATGAGGTCTCAAATAGCAAACAACACGCAGTCACAAATAGCAAACAAAACGAGGTCTCAAATAGCCAACAACGAGGTCTCAAATAGCCAACAACACGGTCACAAATAGCAAACAACACTAAGTCACAAATAGCAAACACTAGGTCACAAATAGCAAACAACACGAGGTCACAAATAGCAAACAACACAAGGTCACAAATAGCAAACACCACTAGGTCACATATAGCAAACAACACTAGGTCACAAATAGCAAACAACACGAGGTTACAAATAGCAAACAACACTAGGTCACAAATAGCAAACAACACAAGGTCACAAATAGCAAACAACACGAGGTCACAAATAGCAAACAACACGAGGTCACAAATAGCAAACAACACCAGGTCACAAATAACAAACAACACTAGGTCACAAATAGCAAACAACACAAGGTCACAAATAGCAAACAATACTTGGTCACAAATAGCAAACAACACGAGGTTACAAATAGCAAACAACACTAGGTCACAAATAGCAAACAACACAAGGTCACAAATAGCAAACAACACGAGGTCACAAATAGCAAACAACACAAGGTCACAAATAACAAACAACACTAGGTCACAAATAGCAAACAACACTATGTCACAAATAGCAAACAACACCAGGTCACAAATAGCAAACAAAACTAGGTCACAAATAGCAAACAACACGAGGTTACAAATAGCAAACAACACTAGGTCACAAATAGTAAACAACACAAGGTCACAAATAGCAAACAACACGAGGTCACAAATAGCAAACAACACGAGGTTACAAATATCCTTCGGCACAATGATAAACACTTAGTATAGACAAGCACGTTCAGTAGAGCACATTTATCTGCCTTTTAAGGGGGGATAGTTAACTTTTTGGCCGATTTTTTCATATATCAATTATTTTTCTAGTTCCCGTAGACCTCCATTAAACTTAAAAGCAAACATCCATTAGATCCCCCTGCTAGATTAAGTAGTATTTTTTCGGCAGAAATATGTCTTCCAAAATTACAGGGTCACTATCGTTCGCCAGGAAAAATATCGAAACCTAATTAGCACAAAAGGTCTTAATATTGACAAGGAAATGGGGCAGAAAGTATTAAAATCGACAAACTAATAGGGTAATAATTTTAAAATCTGAAAACTAATGGGGATAAACATGAGGGAGAAGGGGGTCAGAAAACCCGGCCATCACCCCATTTAATTCGTGTAAGCTGCTCTGACATCTAGAATTAGGCCAAGTTTATACCAAAGGATCGAGTATGATGGATTGCTTAGGTCCATGGCCGTTTCGGTCTGCGACCGTTTTTGTTCATGTCCATTTTTTCGCCACCATTTTGGTCTGTGGCTAATTCGGTTTCTGTACCTGAAGTAGGCAGAGCCGACTGTTGAAATACGAACCAAACGATCAAATATTATGGGCCGTTTTGTTGAGTGGCCATTATAGTCTGCGACCTCATTAAATTTGTCCGCTGGGTTTTGTACTCGCCCATGTAGGTCCGCAGCCTATGTGGTAACAATCAGAGTGAGACATACTGTATGCATCCACTGAACGCGGCAACTAAAATTCATTAATTTCCGTTCATGCATGCAAGAGATAATGGCACGTTAAATTTCAGGGGTTAATGTAAAGCCGTAAAGCCGACGTTACACAAGCATTATAGCCATGGATGTATCGGGGCCACAGTATTAAAATAAAAACATAGGTTTATCTGAATCTACTGTCTGACAATATTCTCTTCTATTATGACTGTATTTCGTATCTAATCATGAACAGTCTTGTTTAAGATATGAATAGCCAGCAACATCGACTAAATGTGATGAAAACTTGTAGCCGATAAACTTGGCCGTGTGACACCGGGTTAAAACTCCAAAAGGGCTCTTCCAATGGTTCCCTTTATTTTATTTATTGATTTGTTTTAACCTTGTGCACACTCGGATGCCATAGTCTCTAGCCCACTCGTAAGAATTTGTGGAACCCGTATGTTTTCCTTAATGCAATTATAACTATATGGATTGATTTTCGGATAGAACTTGTATTTCAATAAATAGTAAATATATAGTTTTGTACTTAATGTATAGAATTTTTTTCTGACAAATACATACAAAACAAACAACAGACAAACAGAGATAAACACATATACCACAATCAAATAAGCTCCTTAAGCTTTGTTTGTCAGAAATAATCATTACCGGTACTGTGGATATTACGGCAAACGGGAGCTAGAGATATTTGAACATTACTAGCCTATTTAGATAACATTGTATATAACAAATAACTCGCAAAGTCGCAAACTTCCAAAAATGAAAAGTTCAACTGGCCACCAGCCAAAGCTGTATATGTCACATCAGGGAAAATTGTGGTGTCTATCAGTGCCAGCACCCTCATGCAAAACTGCAATTATAAGGAGGTGGACACCAGAATTGTGGTCCATGTAGTTCATGCATTGGAGCAAAGACTATTCAAGTGCGTATTGTAGACACAGACGTTGTAGTCATCCTTGCAGGGACATTTCATGACCTGATTGCGACTCGTCCTTTGGCCAACATAAGGGTAGCCTTTGATATGGGCAAAAATTATAAGTATTACCACATAAACTCTATTTGGGCAAGCCTCGGGGAGCCAAAATCATGAGCATTACCTGTGTTCCACGCATTTGCAGGTTGCGACACAACCTCTGCTTCAATGGCAAGGGTAAGAAGTCGGTTTGGCAGGCTTGGCAGGTTTATGAAGAAGTGACAGAAATATTTGTGTAGCTCGCTGGTCATCCCTTCCAGTTGCTGGATGTAAAAGACGAACATTTCAAGATGCTCGAGAGATTGACTATCATACTACAGAACCAGCCCTTTGATCTCAGTTAACGAAACAAGAAGGGGGTTCTTTTGTCAAAAGAATCGAGCAATGGATAGACTGCCACCAACCAGTGATGCACTCCTGCAGCATGTCCGCCACGCAGTGTACCAAGCAGGAATCTGGATGACCAGCAGACAAGCAGAGCTTTTGGTTCCTTGCCCAAAGGATTTTGCCTGGACCAAGATATCTGCGTCATGAGTACCAGTTTGGATGACAATTCCGGAAGTTTTCAGATTGTGCAGGGAGCTGATCAAATGCTCCTGCAAAGGGGAATGCTCCATCTGCAAGTGTGTTAAAGCAAATGTAGATTGTTCATGACTTTGTAAGTGCAAATGTATTCCATAAATAGGACGGCAGCATAAAGAGGAGAGGCTGAAGGTCTTGCGGGACATAGGGCAGGCATTTGCCTAAAGGCCGCGTCATACAGAACTCGGACGTCGCGCGACCTACCCCCGAACAGGATGACTTTCAAATAAAAATAAAATTTTCAAATGTTCGGGTAAATTCGGCCAATGTTCTCGTTGATTCGGGGGAAGCTCCGGGGATGTTCAGGGGTGCAGCCGAACATCCTGGGGTTCGGCCAGAAGTTAGTGCATGCGTTAACTTCTAGCCGATATTCGTGTGTAAAAACCGTTAAAAATTTGTTGGTTCTCATTCTGGTTATGTTCGGCTTTCATTCGGGTCACGTTATTTCGTTTCGGCCGTTGTTCGTCTGTTATTTTCATTGACATAGTTAACTCGATCTAGCCGAACATAAGCAGACATTAACCCGATTCGTATGAATATAAGGCGACATTAACCATAATAACAACCGAATGAGAGACGATATACTCGAATAAAAGACGACATTCCCCCGATAATCAGAGGAATAAGGCAAGATCAAGCGAGTCTATTGAAGATTTTGGGAAGAACACAACTCGTATGACAGGAATAAGAGACGATAAAGACTGGAATTTACCCCGAACATCAGCAGAAGCATCTTGTCTGCATCGGGTGGTACACGTGGCACGCGGAAATTTCCACTCGACAGAGAAGATAAAGAGAGAAGCAAGGGAGCAGCGTGGGGCGACACACAAGAATGCGAGTCGAATCGTACGCTGGCAGCCAAGCGCACAGGCCCTATATATTGCTGCCGGAGCCTCCATCGCTCTCACACCCTCCGCACAAATTGCCCCCAACAAGTTCTACCTCTCCACATCACACAGCAACCACCAAGATGGGCAAGGGCAGCAAGCTACCATGCCGCAAAGCAACTAGGAAGGGCAAGGAAGCATCTGTGGACCTCTTGGCCACAGAGGATGTGATATTAGAGAGTTCCTCAAACTCTGAAGGGACTGATGATGACACTCAATTTCAGTCAGGTCAGTCACTTTCACAGTCCCAGGACACCCCGGACCTCACCCAAATGGAGTCACTTCCCCTGCTTTCTAAACGGCCACGGCATGACCTCATTCACACTCTCCCTGAACTCGGAGATACGCCATCCCACACAAACGAAGAAGATGATGATGTCGATCCCACCGTACCCCCACCCACGCCGTCACCCCAACCAGGCACCTCCAAGACCACACCAACGCCGCCTGCCCAAAAAACCATCACCAAACGGAAGCGGACAATCGCCATCCTGCCTGCCAAGGATGAAGTTGCTGTGGCCGAGTGGTACCGCGAAAACGACTTCTTCTATAATAAGAAGCTCTGGGCACACCGAGACCGGGACATCCGTGACCGGGCTATGAGTGGGAAGGCCGCGGAACTGAACGTTACAGGTGGGTCGAGTGTTTTTTTTTAGTACAATGAAAGTGGCCATATGCAAAACAAATTATTGGTGTCCAGTGTTCCAAAGTGCCGTCTAAAGTATTCATTGTATGCTGAATATTGTTAGGTAATGTCCAATGTTTATAAATTGCCGTCTACAGTTTTGTTTGTGTTAGCAAAATTTTGTTATTTACTGTGCGCTTACCTGTGATGTCAAAAGGGTGACTAGAGACCTGACATTATAGATATATATATACTCGGCGTGTTTGCTATTACATTTGTTATATTATATTTTTAAACAGTGCTTATAATATTGGTTTATTTTCCAGTTGTAATTCTGTCCAAGTGGATGGAGGGGATGCGGACCAGATACGTAAAATTGAAGGAGCTACCCTCAGGTTCTGGTGCCCATGAGCTGACGGAGAGGGAGACCTGGATCTCCGAGGCCTTCTCCTTCCTACAGCCTCATATCGTCAAGCTTTCCACCACGAAGAGCAAGGTACGTTACATCACAACAACTTATTTTTTATAAATATCTGATAAACAATAGAAACACCTGGGAAAGGACAGTAATACGTCTAGTTGAACTGTTCAAGTTACATACCGATTATTATGTGTAATAACTTGTTCTTATTACTCATTACTTTTGTGGGGGCAGGTTGGGGGAAACAATTTAATCATGATATTGATAAGTACAAAATATTATGCTAGGTACTATATACTATATAATTAGTGTGTAACCTCAGGAAGCAACTTTGTCAAATATTTTTGTATTGATGTAATAAAAATATAATGTGTATATGTTGGTTGTACTTTTCCTTTTTATAAAATATAATGAATAAATAAATATGTTTATATGACACAAAACAATTAATATATTATGGGAAGATGAATGCAGGACATTAATTTTTGTATCAAGAACACAAGAGTTTAGCTTTAAAATGTGATACGTAATATATACAATAATGATGGGATAAATTATCTTAAAAACTTGACGTTTTACAACACGAATAATATATAATTATACAAGAGATTATTTGTTGTGGACTAAACTCATAAAACAATATTGAGGTGCTAAATGAATAAGCATGGCGTGTTGTAATGATAAACTCTTTATTATAAGAAATATTCTAGACATGATACGAAACTATATTATTAACATTTATAATCATGTCAATTTGATATATGAAAGTTGCAAATGAACTATAAATGTGACCTGGATAATTGGGTAATAATCACAGTCTAATAAGGTGTCATATAAATTATTTAGGTAGGGCATTGATTTATGGGGAATAATTGTAATGACAACTTACCTGTTCAGTTTAGAGGTACCTGCCAGGGCAGGCGCTGTTCTGGCCGGCTGTAGTACTCTGCCAAGTAGTCCCGGTGTAGTTTGGCAGTAGCTGGTCCCCTCTGCCGCTGCAGTGGTTGTAGTCCATCCAAGGGGTCCCTGGTCCAGTCACCTTGTTCCATGTTCTCCTGACGCTGAGATGCTTGTCCTTGTTGCCCTTGCCATTTGTCTATGAGGAGGTTGTGGAGTATGCATGAGGCGATGACTACCTTCTCCACGGTGCTGGGGTGAATGTTCATGGTTGTGAGTAGACACCTGAAGCGGTTTGCCAGCATACCGAAGGCATTCTCCACCTGCCTCCTGGCCCGGGAGAGTCTGTAGTTGTAGTTTCTCTTGGTTTCATCCAGTCCTCTGTGGGGGTAGGGTTTCTGTAACCATTCCCTCATGGGGAATGCGTCATCCGCAACGAGGAAGTAGGGCACTGGACGGTCCTCTCCGGGAAATGGCTCTGCTTCCGGCAAGCCTGCGGCACCGTCCTCCAGTGCCTGCCGGATGTCGCTCACCTGGAAGATGCCACCATCAGATGCGGAACCGTTCGCTCCCACGTCCACGTACATAAACTTGCCCAGGTGATCAACCACTGCCAGGAGAACAATGGAGTGGTAATGTTTGTAGTTGTAGTAGAGGGAGCCGTAGTTTCCTGGAGGTTGTATGGCTATGTGCTTGCCATCGATTGCCCCTATGGTGTGCCGGAAGTTCCACCTCTCTTCGAAACCCTTGGCAACCTGTTTCCAACCTTCGGGTGTTGATGGGCACACAATAACCTCTTCCATATACTCCTGGATTATAGCCTCGCATGTCTCACGTACTGCCAGGGAGATTGTGTTTGCACCTACACGAAAGTTTAAGGACATGCTCTTGTATGTCTCCCCTGTGGCCAAAAATCGTAGTGTCATGGCCAATCTCAAACCTGGTTCCAGGGGCTTCTTCCAATTTGTTGTCTCCTTCTTGATCCTGGGTGTCAGACGGCGTACAATGTCATAGAATAGGTCCTCGTCCATACGCAGATAATACTTGTAGGTGGTCCTGTCAGTGTCCACTAGCTCCTTCAGTAGTTGGTGGTAGTGTCCGTATGTGGCTCTCTGGGCGATCCAAGGTTTGACGCTGCAGCTTCGTGGTGTCCTGGGTCTTACATGGCGCTGACGCTCGTTCTTTAGGATGGTGGTGATGAGTAGCATGTGGTTTAGGTGGGCTACAACAAGCTCCTGATAAAAAATGGCCATCTCCAACTCCTCCTCCGTGGGTGGGTAGAGCTCCGAGAGCGCCATGTTACCATGGTGATGCATGATGTGCGACTGGCATGTGTGCGACCACACCCTGTTTATATAGGGCAGGTACAGGTGTTCGTCACACATTCTTCTAGTATCGTGTTAAGGTCTTCTGATGGTCGGGCAGATGCGGCTGGTGATCCTCTGGTGTTCCTCATAATATCTTTTGTATCGGGTCAAGGTAGGTTCGGGTCTAAACACCGTTAAATATTTGTCGGCTGATTCTTGGCACATTCGAGTTTTGATCGGGTCTTGCTCTGGCATGCATCGGATTATATTTCTCTAATGTTCGGGTCTTTAACGTAAATCGGTCGGGATTGTCGAGTTACATTCGAGTCTTGTTTGGGGCATAGTCTGGGAATGTCGGGGCATTATCTGAGGATGTTCTTCTTTGACCAACATTGGGATAATATCGGATGCATTCGCCTCAAAAATGCAAGTCATCGTGTTCGGGGGTAGGTCGCGCGACGTTCAAGTTCTGTATGACGCGGCCTTAACAGTTGCTGTGGGAGATACTGAATTGATTTCAATAATTTTTCATAAACAACATAATTTGCAATAAAATTTAAATTAAGTTCTGTCGCTACAATGATTGTAGTTACTTACCGTTACATAAAAGTTTAGTAATGTATATTTCTTATGAAAATATATACAGTATAAATTATGTCATTGATTTTTTTCAACAATAATACAATATTAGAGTATAGAATACAATTTCCTATCCATGTAATGCCTATAATGATTTTATTTGAAAAAATTGGTAAATACAAAATAAAAAACAATGAAACAAACTCAATATCTCCTAAACAGTGAATCATATCAAAAGTGTCACGACTGAAAAAGGTAAAAAATGTAATGTATCTTTTACCAATATCGTTTTATTACAATTAAATTGTTTTAACTCAAACTAAAACAACCCTCAATATCTCGTAAATGGTGAATCAGATAAAAAAAGTGCATAGAATAAAAAAGATGCAACATTAAATGTCCTTCCATAAGTGTAGTATAAAATTTAATGTATCTTCAAACAATATAATCTAATTACCATTTTTTATGAATTGAGACAAATGCTGTTTTTCCACCATCAATATAGGGTTTTTATATTTTTTTTTACATTTTCTGGAGGGCACCCCTTCTAAAATTGATTAATAGACCCTAAAGAATTCTCTTATCAAATTTGGTGCTTTTATCCGCTGTGTAACGATAATGGCAAAATTTGCTGCTAAGCCACCTAACTACAAGGAGTAGGCCCTTCGGCAATCGAAGAGTCTCGTTGAAGATATTAGCTACCATGAGAAAGGGGCAGTGTTGGGGCATTATGCACGGAGGGGTCTAGTTCTGTGGTGGGGTAAACATGGTAGTGGAGGGCAGTGGAAGGGGCTGAACCATGTGAGGGGAACTGGCGATCTCCTCTGCCAGGAAAACCTGCCCGCCCAAGTTGAGTGACAGAACAGTGGAGGCAAGGAAGGCGTTCACAAGGGCAGGGTTTGGGATGGAGTTGGTGTCAGTGATCAGAAGTATATCGCTCCATGGGTGGTTGTCGGGGTACCGTTCTGGTCGTATGCTGTATAGACTGACTGGATAAAGGCGCTGATTAGGGGGTATGTTGGCGAAGGTGAGGCTCAAAATGCCAAGATCAAGACAAGCTCCAAGCTCTGTTGACGGCGATCATGTCCCAACCCAGGTATTCGTCAAAAGGGTGCAGTGTCACCAGGAGCTGCGTCTCATCCTGCCGGTCCTCGTCATTCCAGTCGGTACCTTGGAGCTTCTTATGGTTGTCTGGAGAAGGAATGGGGAGGGGAGAGGTTTAGGGGTGAATGGTTCAGGTGGCTTAGGGGTATCTGTGTATCTTGTGGGTGCCAGGGCGACCCTCCGGATGTAGGCAATGTCAGAGGTTGGAGGAGAGTTGCTCAAAAAGTTCTTTAACCCTTAACTGGTGGCGCGCAACATATGTCGAGTGAAATAAATTTGGACTAAGTGGCGGTGCACGACATCTGTCGAGCGCCATTTTCAGCACGTAATGTTGCCGAGAGAGAGAGCTGAGCGGTGGGACGAGCGTAGTAACCCTATGACCGCTCCCCATGACCACCGTGGACATACTGAACTGTATTCTACTTTCCCTCCTCCTTTCTCACTCGCTACACAGGGAATTATGTAAGGAAATTACCTTATTTCAGGGTTTTTGCACTCGTGTTGCACGATCGTTGCAAGAGAACCAGTGGTCGTACAAGGATGGTTCGGGTGTCATTGGAAAGCTCTGATTACGTCCTTTTAGGGATAGATATTTGTTTTACGCTCTGGGTCTTATTTAGGCAAGAAAATGATCACGTAAACAACCCTATTCAGGGTAAAAAAAAAAAACGCTGTGCGGTACGGTCAAATAGACCGCCTAGGCCGCCAATAAGGTGTTAAGAAATGTAGGTTTTCTTCCAGTGTTTTTTGTTCCCAATGACCTGTTGGCCATATAGCCCCTTTTGCCTCTCCGCAATCTCTGTGCTGATGCCAAATAAAATTTTGAGCAATTTTGGGAAACTAAGGGGGTTTTACGCTGTGGCGACGTCCATATACTTACTGATGGGCTGAAGGGTAGATGAAGGAACCAAGTTCAAGGCTAGGATGAGGGCATCCTTGTCTTCCTCCCGCAGGTGCTCCGGTAGGCATTGTGGTCAGGGAGGCTGGTCAGGTCGTTTACTCATCTCGTCGTCCTTTCCTAGGGTAGTAATCTTCTGCAGGGGCAGCTTAGGAGATTGGGGATACTAACTAACAGAGTGTCCTGGGAAACTCCTATTGCCCCTTACAACTCAACTGTTCGAAGTAGTTGCCGTTGCAGTTATGGAGTCCTTCAGCTTCTTGTTACGACCGGTGCTCGTATAAAACAAGGGCTCTTAATCATTGGACTAGAAAGGCACACAGCCACAACGGTAACACTAGATCCAACCCCTGAACTTATAATGCCAGCGCACAAAAAACACCTATACCCTCCAGAGTTAAATCTGCGATAGCGGGGTATCCTATAACTCGGTATAAGTGCACTACTACTACAGGCTGATGATCTCTGATACAGCCTGATCACAACAACATACAATTACGTTAATAAGGTATACAAGGAAAAGATAGAGATCTTAATTAAATCACTGCAATGATTTAATACAAACTAGAAGAAGGTATATTTAAAGTTACTCTAAACAATAATGAACTGTCACTCCTATACTAAAGAAAGTGAACGAAAGTCCCAAAGCATCGAGCAGGAATCTTCTGAAGAAAGTCTGATGCTGGGGTAAGATGATCGTATCGGATTTTGAACTGTTATATAAAGCAGGGTCAATATAGGACACGTGTAGAGACAGACAGTGTCAACTGACACAGGAATAACGATAAATGCACACAGTATTATCTCCAACAACAAAAGAAGTCCTTCGTCAGGCAACTCAAAAAACCTGCTCAGGTTGTGCACCTCAACAACAACCTAGGCTTACGGTCAACGTGAATAAGAATGCTGCATACATAATATAAGAGCTTATAATCCTAAACGGGTGTCTGCTAGGCTAATAAAGTCTAGCTGGGATGTCGTAGGCTAGGAAACAATGGCTGAGGAAGCGGCTCGTAGCCTAGCGAGGTCCTTAAGACTGTGCGGCCAAATTACGTTAATTGATGGGGTGCTCTCTTGAGAGATCCAGATCGCTAGTATCTGGTTCTCTCCTGGCGACCCTCTCAAAGTCAAAACAAAACGAGTTAGCACAGTGCTGGGTGGCAGAGGCAAAAAGCCCTCACTCGCAGCACAGTGCTAAACTCACAAGGTACACAGTCAGAAAGACCACCTAGGCTTCCCACGTCTCCGTTGCGATTGTACAGGTTCAACAAAACCTAGTACACATCGAAAATCACAACAACAATGGCCTCATCCCAGTCTAGCATTAAATAGCCCAGCAGACAGCCAAGGAATAGGCAGGGAGACACCGTGAGTGTGTCGAACCTCTACAGAAAAAATGGTAACCCTTCCAAAATGCCTAACTAAACATATAATATCTGAGAGCTTCAGCATATAATACGATGGCCGATGTATGAAATCGTGGAGAACCAAAGGGGAGTTATGATATTAAATAGATTGAAAGAATGAGAGGTAAGAAGTTGAGAGAGAGAGAAAGTGTTCTATAGGTAGAAGTCGGGAGACAGGTAGCAAGGGGACATGTGAAGGGTATGCTGGTCAGGCAAGCTCTGAAGAGAATAGCTCTTCGGGACCCCTCCAGAATCACACACAAAGGCATGGTGGTCAGCCAATCACAGGCCGCTACGTCACCAGGCAGCAGGCCTGCAGAAGGCGCCAGGAACCACCAGCCAATCAAAACCGAGAGAAAAGACCACGCGGGCGAGCAACTCCTCCGGGAGGGAGGAGGGAGGAGGAGGAAAAGCAACACTCACCTCCCCTACCCTGCTCGCTCGCTCTCTCTCTCCTTCACTACAATGAATCTTATGTTCAACTCATGATATAAAATATAATGCATTGTCACAGGCGAAAATAAAGACCACTTCTATACTGCCTGTGACATGACGATTCACAAGAAAGAAAGTACAACATTGTAGATAGACTGTAGCCCATTTCACTGCCCTGGTGAGCGCTAGTGGCTACCGGGAGGCGATTCTGCCAACGCTGGCAGGCGTCACATTCTGCATTTCAACACAGTCGCTCAGGACGTCACCCTCTTGCGGGTCAGATTTAGAAGTATAACCCTCACAATTAACCCCCCCTTTAACTCTATAAACTTTTGATTTGAGCCCAAATCTGCAGGCTGGGTAATAGAGTGGCGGAGGTTGTGTGAGAGAATTGGTCGATTTTATTCAGATTAGAAATGACCTTTTAGGTGTCAGAGGGCGGGTCAAGATGACTTGATACGTTATTTGTATTCTCAGTGATTCTTCCTAAGCTTCAGAAAATCGAAGTGTGTCACCCAGAAGAAAAAAAACATTGCCCAATGGTGTTGAAGGGGTTAATACGATAGAACCATTAAACATAGCACCTAAATAATATATAAATTACAACAAATATATTTGATAGGCACAAGTTCACGAAGTCAGACAGGCAAAAAGAGTGACCGGGCGATAGGAGGCTGACAGAAGGGGAAATAGACCTTGGGCCTGCATGAAAGCGCAGGGGGTCGTGTTGGAGCAAACAAACAGCAACGCAAGGTCACAATGTAAACATTACCACAGAAAGACAAACATACAATATACATTAGGGACGGGGATATTACGGCAAACAGGGGCTTAAGGAAAAGTGCATTTATGTATAATAATATGCATCACTTCTGTACAAGTACATAATAATTGCCATGTAGGTTCCTGGACATCTCAGCCAGTAGACAATTTCAACCAGCAGCTCTCAACCAGTGCCAAATCAACCAAGACCAACCAAACCAGTGCCAAAATATAGTACTAACCTAACCTAACATAACCTAACTTAACATAACATAACCGTATTGGTTGATTTGGTACTGGTTGAGAGCTACTGGTTGAAATGGTCTACTGGTTGAGTGGTCCGGTAACCGTCATATTATGCCTCCAAGGAATATGCTGTAGTTTTAGAACGAAACCTCAAGCATAACTACCATGTTACATTGCCTCCTAAGATTATGTTATAGCTTCATAAAGAATAGTAGCTATGCTCTTATCAAACTTTGGATCTTGAGAGAGAGAGAGAGAGAGATTTACATAGATACACTGGCCACACAGACCTTACGTCCAAACGAGGTGGTCAGGACCTAATTCTATTAGAGATGGCATATCCGATAGAAAAGGAAAGGATAGAAAAGAAGGAGAGAGAGAGAGAGAGAGAGAGAGAGAGAGAGAGAGAGAGAGAGAGAGAGAGAGAGAGAGAGAGAGAGAGAGAGAGAGAGAGAGAGAGAGAGAGAGAGAGAGAGGGGGGGGGGGGGGGAGTGAACAGGGAAGCAGCCCAAGTTCACACAATATATCCTGGTGCAGAATGACAAACACAGAGCATGAATCAGGAGGTTGGGTATTATTACAGCAAGCAGGGGAACAAGGCAATGTGTGTAGCTGCTGTATTATCAAACATTAAGGGGGGTCACCGGTTTGTTTAATCTTTCTCTCCTTTTCTCTCTTTCCCTGGCTTGTATTCATACGACCCCATTCAGCCAACTGTTTTATGACGTGTATCCCCATCCAGGTGTCGATTTCAGCATTGTATAGAGAAATCCGGCTTCGCCGGATAAATATTTCTATCGAAAAATTTACAAATTTAGCTTGCTGTCAAAACAAAAATATATACAGTATATATGCCGGCTTGCTACCGCTCGCCAGGAAAATATTGACACCTGGATGGGGGCAAACGTCTTAAAACAGTAAGTTGAATGGGGCCGAATGGATACAAGCCAGAGAAAGAGAGAAAAGGAGAAAACAAAGCAGGTGACCCCCCTTAATGGCATAACAATATAGTTCAAAATTACAAATGTATAGATCAACATAAATTATAGAATAACTGAACTGTATGTAATGCAGTACTCCCAAAATTTACTTGACATGGTTTTATCAGCACATAATTATATAATAATTTAAAATCCTACTATATGCATATACCATAAATACTACTATAATAGTTTATTATTGATAATTATTACCGTAATTAATTGTATCATTATTTTTATATACAGTATATTATTTTACTACAACTACTATAGTCTATTCGCTGTAAGTAGGCCAGACATCATGACCTCTATCCTCTGTAACTAAAAATGAGCAGGAGCAAATTGGCTGTACATTTCCTTATCTGTTTCTTGACTGACTCTTCCCAAATGGTAGAAATATTAGCTCGAATACTATAGTCGTTTTTGAGTTACAGAGGTTAGAGATCATGATTTCTCGCCTACTTACAGTGAATAGACTATAGTACTTCTACAACAGACATTGCTAAATCTACTGCTACTACGATTGTCACTACAGTACTATTGCTTATACTTCTATTAATATTACTACTACTATTACTACATCTTTTTATAATACTAATGTTTATAGTTCAAATATAACAAACCGTTCCAGAAATGAAAGAGTATTGTAAAGCGGTTTTGATGTTATGATAATACTAACATTTTCTTCATCTTTTATATATTATTACAGAGAAAACATTTTACAAAGATTAATGTGAAAGGTCAGAGAAAAACATCCCAAATATATATATATATATATATATATATATATACATGGTTTTTCTTCATAATTCTACAAAAATATGAAACACCTGAAAAGTATATAACATAACTCGTATTAGTATAAGAGGCTTAGGGTCTCCGGTGGCAGGTGGCATTACATCAGGCATAAATACTGCAAATAATAATAATAATAATCTTCTGGTAACTTATATAGCGCCCGTATCTCCTCCTTCGAGGATTCACAAGCGCTTGGCTTTCTTTAGTCTACCAGAGACCATTACCCATCCCCCTTGCTCATGGGGAGATGGTAACCGCCGGCTGTATCCCAGAAAAACTTTTCAATCTGAGCGGGGATTGAACGCGAGACCTTCAAGATGGGAATCAGGCACGCTACCAACTGAGCCAGCCGGACGGCTACTCGTTAGAATTATCAGTAAAAGACTGTGAACTACCAGTTTTCATTAATTTGGTCAATATTTCGGTTCTTGAGATTTACCTTACGAATATGGGATCTTAATTAATCAGTAAAATAGACGATTAGCTATGATTGAAATTGAAAATACGGTATTAGTTTCCCGGTAGTGCCGATAACCTTACGACCGTAAAGAGTAAGGTATTGTTTTTAATAGTACACACAGGAATAATATATTAGGCTTCAAAGCAATTGGCAGGGATTTGTATGGCGTGGATGAAGGTTTGTGTAAAAGATCTGAAACTTTACATAAAACACTAATCGAAACTTATCGTATCAAACCTGTCTCCCTTAGATGGGTTGCCGACCATGGCTACCGAGTCCCATCTACCCCATATGTTAACCAATTTATAGTCAAGGAAATGGGTGCAAGAATTGCTCACAAGGTGATACAAGCATGAAACTTCCCGGAAATGTTCACAAGGACCTACTTTACAATTTCAGAGCAGGAGCCACCGAGATTTCTGTATTGCATAGCAACGGTTGCTAGGCAAAGCATTTTCCTTAGCAACCGGCAGCAACGATGCAGTTTCTGAACTACTATGAAGTGTTATGACTTTGTACTTTTATTTATTTTCCTATATTCACTCCTAAAATGGTTCAAAAGATGTATAAAAGCATATATATCTATATAATAGAGTGAATGTCAGCACACAACCAGGGCACACTGGTGACATCACTGCTGTGTAACTCAGCATGGGGTTCAGTGCCAGCTGATCTAGATATACTAGTACTTTAATAAGTACTAGTATATCTAGATCAGTGTCCCAAATGCTATCTAACAGCCCCAAATCCACTAGCTACTAAACTGTAGTTTGTAGTTGGTAGATGTAGTTAGATAGCCGCGCCTGAATTGACAGGATGTGCCAGCGCGGGAGAGCCGAGCCAAGGGTAACGGGGCTTAAGAATTACCCGGAAGGTGTACAGATCGCACGGGACTTAATGGCACTGGATGAACGATCGGGCTAGGTGTAGGGAAACTGAACCTAGTTGTATCCCATAAAGGAATGTGTGCAACAGATGTATTTGATAAAGGTGGTAAAAGGATAAACCCTCGGCCTTAATCATATTTTGTTTCCAGTTTCAGCAAGTTTGATATATTTGATCTGCGCACAGTGATAGTCAAGACGTACTGAATATTCACAGAAATGGCCAGTGCCTCATCTTCATCTGTTCAAGCAACTGATTGGACTATCTGTGTTTTTTGTCAACTGGACACCAAAGAGTCTCTCATATCACCAACTGACAGAGGCTATGAAACCATAGTAGACAACATCACACAGTTTAGTAACCTTGACTCAATGCCAATCAAAATCAATCTGGCACGACTTGACCATGGGAATGGTATTCAATTAACATTGAAAGAACAGAATGCAAAGTAGCACAAATCTTGTTATCAGAAGTTTTCACATACCAAACTGGAACGCGCAAAACGAAAGCACAAGTCTGAGGAAGATGGGACTGCTTCAAAACGAATTTTCACATGTAGCACTAGCAGTGGTGGTGATACTGCCTCAAGTGGAAACAGTTGGCAGCAATTGTCCCAAATGCTTCTTTTGTTCCCAGCAGCAAACAAAGGAGAACCTCCGCGAAGTCTGTACATTTCAACTAGATTTTCGTGTGAGGAAATGCGCACATGATCTACAAGATGAAAATCTTCTTGCAAAATTAAGTGCAGGAGACCTTATTGCCCAGGAGGCAAAGTATCATGCAAACTGCCTTACAAACCTGTACAATAGAGCACGTGCAAAGGTATCACAGGATCAGGATGCCTCAGATGACCAGACATGTAAAGGAATTGCTTTGGCTCAGCTGATTTCCTACATTGAGGAGAAGAGGCAAGATGAGGATGTGAAGGTGTTCAGACTTGCAGATCTTGTGAAGCTCTACACTGACAGGCTAAATCAACTTGGAGTGGATGTTACTGCACGAGTAAACAGTAAGCATCTGAAAGACCGCATTCTCATGCATCTCCCAAGGATGAAAGCTTACAAAGAAGGACGAGATGTGTTCATGGCTTGTGAAGAAGATGTTGGCTCTATTCTCCGAGAAGGATACCAGACTGATCGAGACGACCAGAGTGTCATGATGACCCAAATTGCTGAAATGATCCGACAGGACATCTTCGCACACAAAATAACATTCTCTGGATCGTTTGGCCATAACAGCCAAGTGGAGTCTGTTCCACGGTCCCTTTTGTCACTGGTCAGCATGCTTATCAATGGTTCAAACATCACAGATCAAACATCCAACACAACTATCAGCCAACCAATACTATCCATTGCTCAGCTGTTGGTGTACAACAGCATCAAGAGACCCGGTCAACCCAGAAGTTGTTTGCTGGACAGGTTCAGGCGGTAGTTAGTGTAATGGAGGACATGGGGAGCCCATTTGAGGAGGAAGGGCAGGACCTTCTCAGACTCCATACAAAGGACATCATGGATGAGCAGTCAGTCGAGTGTCTAACCACTCTCGCATCAAAAGGTCAGGAGCAGTATGCAACATTTGTGGAAGAGCGGCTCAGAACAAATACTAAGCCAATCACAGCAACAATTACCAGGAACAAGGTGGTACTGTTCAATGTCCAAGGCAAACGATCAAACAAATCAGGGGACAAAGTCAGTCTCCTCAAAAGTGAATCTTCGCTGTTTGCAAGTCTGTATGTTGCATGTCAGACAAGGAAAGGTGACTTGAACAATTTCTTCAATCATGAAAACCTCCCATTTCCTCCATCTCTGTCTGCCTATGGGCAGCTACGTCCAGGGAAGAAGTCTGATCTCATAGAATGTCTTGAAAAGAAAGTAGGGTCATCAAATGATGTGACACCAGAGACTGAAGTGCGAATCATGGATGGTGTGGCACTTGTTCACTTTCTTAGACCTGAGGGCTGCAAGACATTTGGAGACTATGCTGCCAAGGTCTTTCTTCCATACATAAACAATGCTCAAAGTCAGGCTCTGAGAGTGGATGTTGTCTGGGACCAGTACTTCGATAACAGCCTCAAGTCACAGACAAGAGAACAACGTGTCACTGGTCCTATTCAGCGCAGACGAGTTGGGGCGTCTAGCCCAACACCAAAGAACTGGCAGCAGTTCCTTCGCTTGGCCAACAACAAGACAGACCTGTTTACATTCCTGAACAAGGAACTGCTGGAAAATGCATCAGGAGACCAGACTCTCATTGTTACGGATGGTGCCAATGTGCTATGCTTACCTACACGAGACACCAGCAACATTGCTCCCTGCAACCATGAGGAGGCAGACTCGAGGATCATGGTGCATGTCAGTGATGCTGTTATGCAGGGCTTCCACAAGATCCTTGTTCGAACTGTGGACACTGACGTGGTAGTATTGGCAGTGGCAGTCGTACAGCAGCTGGCTCAGAGACAGCAGATAGAACTCTGGATTGCCTTTGGTTGTGGAAAGGACTTTAGGTACATCCCAGCTCATGAAATATGTGCTTCACTTGGCACAGAAAGATCCTTGGCACTGCCTGTGTTCCATGCTTATACAGGTTGTGATACCGTGTCCCATCTGGTCCAGGTGGGAAAGAAGACTGCATGGAAAGTGTGGGAGGCACATGATGAATTTACTGCGACATTCTATGAGCTGCACAATGCACCTGAACAAATTGGTGAAGCGACTGAGGCTTCTCTGGAGTACTTCACCATTCGACTCTATGACAGGACAGCAACTTCTCGTTCCATCAATGAAGTCAGAAAGAATCTGTTCATCCACAAAGGACGTCAGATATCATGTCTACCTCCAACCAAGGCTGCTCTACAGCAACACATGAAGAGGGCAGTACTACAAGGTGGGCACCACTGGGGCTGCACCACGGTGCCAGAATGACAGTTGCCCTCTCCAAGTGAGTGGGGATGGACTTGCCCAGAAAAGTGGAGGCCTCTGTGGTCTAACTTGCCCGAAGCCAGTGCAACCTGCCCAGAACTACTGAAGTGTTCTTGCCGAGGAGGATGCAAATGTGTTGATGCGCATCTAAAATGCACAGCCTACTGCAAATGCAAAAGTGACTGTGACAACAGTGTCTGAAGCTTTAGGAGTGGCATTTTTATAGCCTGACTTGCCCTAAATTGGATTTTATGCCACATAATTCTTGTATATGATCTCCAAATGCAACACTACATGTTTTTTAGAACAAGGAGTTGAGAAAAAACCATAGCACCTCAGTTTTCCAGAAACTGCATTGTTGCTGCCGGTTGCTAAGGAAAATTATTTGCCTAGCAACCGTTGCTATGCAACACTGAAATCTCGGTGGCTCCTGCCCTGAAATTGTAAAATAGGTCTTTGTGAACTATTGTGGAAAGTGTTATGCTTGTATCACCTTGTGAGCAATTCTTGTCCTATTTAGTACCGATTGCTATATACTAAAACTAATTATTAATTAATAAAGCAAAAATGTATATACATACTAATAGTGTAAAACTAAAGTAAAATCATGCGATACATATACGATAAATAATTTTCTGACACAAAACTTTCTGAATGATTAGTGCTTACAAAGATGAATTGGAACTAAATTATTTCATATAAATTTCCAAGTGTTTCAGAGCTCACCGATGATGAACAAGTGATTATTGCAACGTAATTAAAATAACGCATTGATTGGAAATATCACACGTACACACACACACACACACACTTATATATATATATATATATATATATATATATATATATATGTTAGTATAGCCAGGTAATAGATTCTCTTTTAAACAGACGAGGTTAAAAGCAATAGCAGTTTCAGCATTCAGGATTTTATTGTTACAGCTTTCAATAGTTCTAACAATTTTCCACTGGGGTTCAGAGATGAGGTACAACAGGTTAGCAAAATTCCTGGTGGATCCAACGTTTCACAAGTAAACATCTTGCATCTTCAGGGAATGGAGAGGTAATGATTAGAATAGGGACAAAGCATCATATTTATACAAAATTCGAGGATCAAGAATAGGGAGGTGGGCGGAGCTACTGGGTGTGGGGTGGGTGTTCATTGGTGGAAGGCAGTCTATTCGCGAGACGGGCACTAAATCTAATCGGTGGTTGGTTGTTGGCTGTGGGTGGCTGTGATTGGTTGGTGTTGTCAGTTGTGTGCTGAGCGCGGAAGGGTAAGGGAGGGGGGCACAGGGCGAGAGGAAGGGGGGCAATATGCCTGTAGCGCTTGCCTGAAGGAAGAATTTGAAGGTCTTGTGTTTGGTTGTTGATGCTGGGGTTGAGTGTTTGGATGTATAGAGCTTCTAAAATAGCTAGTCTTCTGGGGTCTGATTCTTTGTCGAGTATGGTGGTTTGTTTGTCTAGGTCGGCGCGAGTTAGGGCAAGATGGTGGGGGGCTTGATAGTGATCTTTTATAGCGCCAGATTGAAGGTGGAGGGTTAGTCGACGGGAAAGGCGAGTCTGTGTCATTCCAACATAGGATAGGGGTCCACTGTCCCCAGAGGTGCAAATATGCTGGTATATCACATGATCGTCTTTCGGTTGGTTGGTGGAAATGGGGCGGTTACGGAGGACAAGGTTGGAGGTCTTAGGAGATTTGTAGTAAATAATGAGTTTTATTTTATTGTCCGGGTTGGTGGGGAGGACGTTTTTGTTAATTATTTCTTTCATAATGGATTCGTCTGTTGTGTGGTCGGAAGACATGTAGTTTCTGTAGAAAAATGTAATGTCATTGGCCGGGTTGGTGCTGGGGGGGTCTTGTTTGTACCATTTTTCTAGGTGGTGGTTGATGGCATTGGTGACGTCAGTGTTGGAATACCCATTGTTGACTAGGACCTGGGTGACCCTTTCCAGTTCATTGTGTGTGTCATTCCAGGTGGTGCAATGGGTGAGGGCTCTCCTGACATAGGCGGCGATGGTGGACTGATGGTATCGTTTAGGGCATTCACTTTCCCCATTAAGACATTGGCCATTGTTAGTAGGTTTGGTGTACACTGTAGTTTTGAAGTCGTGGTCGTGGAGGGAGACAAGGAGGTCGAGGAAGGGTAGATGTCCATCGGTGGTTTCTTTGTATGTGAAGTTGAGTCTGGAGCCGGCCATGAAGCGCTGCTGGAGGTCCCTGAGTTCGCCCAGGTCCTTCACCCGCACGAAGATATCATCGATGTACCTGCAGTAGACAGTGGGCCGGTGGGCAGCCAGGAGTTCCTCTTCGATAGTTCCCATGAAGAAATTGGCGAACAGGACCCCCAGGGGGCTTCCCATCGCTACACCGTCGATTTGCTGGTACATATTCCCGCGGGGGCAGAGGAAAGGGGACTCCTTGGTACATAGTTCCAAGAGCGTCTTCAGGGCCTTCTCCGGGATGTCCAGGGCTGCAGATGTATTAGGGCAGTGGTAAACTCGACGTAGGATAAAATCTATGGTCTTGTCAACGGGCACGTTGGTAAACAAACTCTCTACGTCGAGGGAGGCGATGATGTGGTCGTTAGCTGGGGGGGCATCTCGTAGAATTTCTAGGAAGTCATAAGCAGAGTTGAGGTTGTATTGCCGTGGAACAAAAGGGGTGAGAAGTTTGTTCAGGGCCTTGGCGGTCTGGTAGGTAGCAGTAGGGATCTGTGATATGATGGGGCGGAGGGGGTTCCCGGGTTTGTGGGTTTTTATAGTACCGTAAGCATAACCTGGGGTGAATTCGCCGATGAGTTATTCAGGTGTACGCCATCGGCTTTGGCATTGATAGCAGTGATGGTGGTGTTGGCTTTCCTTTTATTTCGTCAGTAGGGTTGCGAGTGATCCTTTTGAATTTGTTTTTATCTCTAAGAATGTCGTCCATTTTCCGTAGGTATTCTTCTTTTCCGTGTATCACAAGGCAGGAGGCCTTATCAGCTCGTCGGATGATGATGTTGGGGTTCTCTTTAAGTTGTTTAGCGGCTTTGAAGTGGTGTTTGTTGAGGAGCTTGCTTTGGTGGGATCCCCTGGTTTTGGCAGCTTCTGCTAGTAGGGTGGGTTGTAGGGCTGGGGGTGGTGGTGATCTTGCGTCTTTCTGGAATCGTAGGATGTCATCCAGTAGGACTTCAATTTCAAGGCGTTTTCGGTGGGGTCCCGGCTTGGAAATGTAGTGGCAATTTAAGCCTTTGTTCAGGAGGTCTTCTTGGTCCGGCGTTAGGGTTGGTGAGGTTAATATATCCTTTGTTGGCTTGGGAAGTTTTATGTTTCCACCATATAGACGGAGAGTTTTTGGATGGTAGTGTTCTCTGTTTGTCGTCTGTGTTGTTCGTTGAGTTGTTGGAGTTTTTGGTTGATTTCTGTTTTGATGTGGTTAGGAGTGGTTTCTTCTTCATCCCATTTCTGTAGCAGGGCGTCACGTTCATATCGGAGATTGGTGGTGGTCTCTCGTTTCTCAGCTAATTCTTCTCGTATCAGTTCTTCACGAAACTGGCGGGTGCTAGTACGATGTCTGGCATTCTCGTTGTGGAGTTTTAGATGTTTACTTGTGAAACGTTGGATCCACCATGAATTTTGCTAACCTGTTGTACCTCATCTCTGAACCCCAGAGGAACATTGTTAGAACTATTGAAAGCTGTAACAATAAAATCCTGAATGCTGAAACTGCTATTGCTTTTAACCTCGTCTGTTTAAAAGAGAATATATATATATATATATATATATATATATATATATATATATATATATATATATATATACTGTATATATATATATATATACTTGTTTACCTATTAATATTAACACCTATTTCAGAATAGCATGGCGCATTCTTTCATTATAACATTAATTATAAATATAAATGGAATAAAACAGATAAAGTTTGTGAGAGTAAGTAATTACTTGGATATATATAAACTCTATGATTGCTAGAGGTCCTATCCAAGTTTTATATAATATATTTTTGTGATTGAAAGCAAACATGTATATATTCACCATTATACTGTCACCATTTTACTATTAATCATTAGTGATCTTCGTACGAAAGTAGGAACCCGGAACTGCTTTGCCATCACCTAAGTTACTGAAAGGTAGGTGGACGACATAATTCTTTCCAATAGCATATAGTTGGTTAAGCGCTACGATACAAACTTAAGTGTTCGAAACCTAAACACAAATCTAGGGTACCTCATCCAAAGGGAGTCCATGATAAATATTCTTCATTATAAAATATGCACATATTTTTGGCATTCGAGGATTGATTCGGTTAATTGCGTATCATGTTTTCGGAATCATTCCAGCAACTATTGTTATGTTCAAAGACTTCCTAATACTACCAAAGAGGATTGCAGTTTCACAATGCCGATATTTTAATGAGAAAACTGAAATATGTAGACAATATATTGCAGAGAGAGACGAGAGAGACGAGAGAGACGAGAGAGAGAGAGAGAGAGAGAGAGAGAGAGAGAGAGAGAGAGAGAGAGAGAGAGAGAGAGAGAGAGAGAGAGAGAGAGAGAGAGAGAGAATTGGAAGAAAATAAACATGGGATAAGAGAGGAATTAAGTAAATAATAGTAATAAAATGCTATAAGCGTCATTCGTTAACAGTAAGTATGTTTAAGTATCTTTAAGTATGCCAAGAGGAACAGGAACAATGTGAAGTGGAATACGGAGGGGACATACAGAGAGACGTATGGTAAGCAACAGTAATAAGCATACTTATTTTGATCTTAGAAAAATCTTACACACATTTACCAAAGAAAGAGCTAGAACTAAATCGAGCTGAATGAATCGGACAGGCAAACAGAGGCCGGGAAATAGGAGGCAGGCAGGAGGGGAAATATACCTTGTATATGCGTGAAAACACAGAGGGTCCTGTGGAAGCAAACAAGCAGGCAAGCAACATACAGTCACAATACATATCCAGAAGCAGAATGATAAACACTTATAGTGCGCTCATTCTAAGTAGGACAGAAATCGCAACCTCTGCAGCTTAAAAAGGGAAAGAGCAAATGAGCTGTCAATTTCCACACCTATTCTCTAGCCAGATCGTCCTATTTGGTGAAATATTAACTCAATTACTCTAGTCCTTTTTTTTATTTATTAGAGGTTTGGGGTTACGATGTCTGCCCAACCTAGAATGCATGGACGATAGTATGAATAAGCATGATCAGTGTATCACATTTCTCCGCCATGCTTGGAAACCAGATCAAGTGTCATATAAATTTGTGTAAGTTGTTCTGAATTGTCGAATTAGTCCAGGTTTATGCAAAGCGGTCTAGTATGATGGGTTGCTTCAATTAAATTAAAACATTGTTTTTTTGTCACAAAGTTCATATTACAAATTCACATAATCATTTAATTTACAATAAGACAACAGGGAACTAATGCCATCCAGCATATATGTTGCCTAACAATTCATTATTGTGTTATAATTAGTCAACAAAACAAGGATGGGTGATCTAGAAAGAAAACCTTACGACTATTCTACCGGTTTTATCAAAATGATATGGTCATACTTAATACTATCTTAGAAGATAATTATATATATTCCCTATTCATCAAATATTCTTATATGCCTTTTTGAACATTACAAAGCTACAATCTAAATACTCCCTTGTGTTTAAGTTTTTTTTTTTTCATTACATTTTTTCTGGGTATGGAAATAATGTAGTTTAAGTTTAGCTATTGAAGAAACATAACCATCTTTAAATGGTAATAGTCTTAATGTTTTAACTTATTGGTGCCGTATATTCTCTGTAATGAGCTGATTTAATTATTCTTATTACCGGCTGTAGTTTTGTTACGGCCATTTAGGTTCGCAGCCTATATGAACTATGCATCTATTTATATATAGTGCAGCAACGAAATATAAATAATTCCCGTTCATACATGCAAGAGGCAATGGCATTTTATATGTTAAGCGTTTATGTAAGACCAATCCTGTAAAGAAGGGAGCAACTGAACACCTGGACTTGGTCAAGATTACAAGATCTCTCACTGAAGGAATTTTAGCACAAAATACTGAAAGTAAATAGATCAGGCAAGGATTTACAACATCAGAATGACCATCACATCCGAGTCATAGTTCGCAGAAAAACGACCTGGCATAACTGATGCAACCCCTTTTAATGAGTCTACCATGAAACATCCAAGTAACACCAGAAACGAGCACTTCAAATTGGCTGATATCACTGCCAATCCAGGCAAAAGGTTTCAACCACAACAAACAATAATTTATTGATGTCACATCAGTGAAAACGTGCATGTAAATGTACCGGTATGTGATTATGTAAACCTGCTTGAGTGAACTGATAAGCAAATGCTTATGTTTTTTAATTGTGTGAAAGCATGGTAGTGAATATATGTATACACGTGTAAATATATATTGATATGCGTGTAAATTGCATATTAATGTAAGTGTATATATGTGCTTGAATCTATGTATAGGCTTCGTGTGTGTATGATATGGTATGTGGACGAGTGTGCATAATTGTGTATTTGTGTGTACATGCTTGTGTATCTATGAATGATGTGCAGTGCATGTATATGTGGGTGTGTGTATGGGTATATATACAGTATGTGCAATATGTTTATGTACCGTATTAGCCAAAATATGAGTGTAACTTTTGTGTGCGTTTCAACTTGAGGCAAAACATGTATGTGCCTTTTTAAGAGATTTACTCTCTTAAGGCTCAGCCTTTTAAACAATATGAAATATATACTTTTTTACAATGTATAAATATTTGTTTTGGCTAAATAACAATATTTCAATTTCAAAGGACTGCCCAATCATGCATATGTCGAGTCAACAACAATGCAGACCCCACCATGATATGTAAGAAGGGAGGGTTCAACAGCACTAGGCACGGTGAAGTGAGATCTGATAGTGCCCCTTTCCCACTGATGCAATTCCATACGATTTTCGTCGCCGAGGACGTAGTTTTGTCAACCGCAACGAATTTGTGCGACGTCAACTATTTTGACCATTAAAAACCAACCGTTGACAAGTTTACACTCGGCGACGATGTCGCCGATGAATACGACGTAATCGGCGACATTATGCGACGGCATCGGCAAATTGAGCGATGGTTCGCCGATGTTCTAGGCGAGAAATGTCACATTTGAATAAAATATTGCGAAATAATGCGAAGGATGAACGAATCCTCGGCGTATGTTCTGCAATGTCTTCGGCGAATTAAGCGATGGTTCGGCGGATACCTCGGCGAGATTATCCGAATTTGTTTTTGCATATATTTCATGGCACAAACATAAGAACATAAGAAAACGGGAGTCTGCAGAAAGCCGATCGGCCCACACAAGGCAGAACCCTGTCACGTCCAACCCTAATTACAAGGCCTTATTATAGACCCAACTCACTAATGCCTTGAGGACTGACTTCACCAAAACGGTCAGAGATAAACACAAGATTACGGGGTCTGCAGAGCGCCGATTGGCCCACACCAAGCAGATCCCCCCTAATACCCAACCCATCTCGTCGAAAATGTACAAATTTATCTTGAAGGGGGGTCTAGAGTTTTTTGTTTTAAGTTTGATGGAGGTCTAGTGAGGAAACTAAGAAATAAAGGAATGAATGACCAAACAAACGGTCCGTTTCCCCTTAAGGGGGGAGGGGCGTAATATTTGTTCATTTATATATTTGTTTATGATTTATTTAGTTTCATCCCTAGACCTCCATCAAGCATATAGAAAGGGGACCAGAAAAATGACCCATCTCCCCTTAATTCGGAGATGGCAATGTCCTTTTTTTTTTTTTTTTTTTTTTTTTCTATGTGATTGAGGGAGGCAAAAGGCATAACTGCCTATAGCGAGTGCCTCCCCCATAGTTGAAAGAGTGACAGGGCCAAAATCAAGGGACGTCCGAGCCAAAATGCCTGGACACACGGAGTTTGAAGCAATTTAAGTCATAGGAAGAGGGAAAGACTGATTCTGGGAGAGAGTTCCAGAGCTCAGCTGTTGAGTAGAAGAAAGTTTGAGAGTAACGTTTCACTCTTGGGTTGGAGAGTTGCACAGAGTAGGGGTGGGATTGAGTTGCAAGACGGGTACCACGTGCCCTACGTAAAGGAGGTGGTATGAACTGGGATAGCTCTGAGGAACACTGATTATTATAGTAGCGATAGAATAGCGAGAGAGATGCAACATTGCGGCGGAGAGAGAGAGATTGCAGAGAGTTGGTGAGTGGACGGGAGTTAATGATACGAAAGGCCTTCCTTTCAACTTTGTCTAGGAGAGCAGTGTGAGAGGAACATCCCCACACATGTGAACAATACTCAATACAAGGGCGCACTATGCCCCTGTACAGAGCAAGAAGCTGTGCAGGGGAAAAGAACCCCCTAAGGCAGTTGAGCACACCCAGCTTCTGGGATGCTGCCTTAGCAAGACTGGTAATATGGTCCTTCCAAATGAGAGCAGAAGAAAAAGAGACACCAAGAATATTGAGAGAAGATGAAGGGTTGATTTTTGTATTGTTGAAGAATAAGGGATAGTCCGCTGGGAGATCCTGACGGGTAGATAGATGGAGAAATTGGGTTTTGGAAGCATTAAAGTTAACAAGGTTTTCTCTGCCCCAATTGGAAATAGTATTTAGATCAGAATTTAAAAGTTCTATGGCTTCATTACGTTTGTCGTTGAGGGATTGCTGGCTGGGGCGTTCTGAAAAACTAATGGAGTAGTGCAAGGTTGAGTCGTCTGCGTATGAATGGATGGGAATTAAGGTACAGTTAAGGAGATCATTTATAAAAATTAGAAAGAGAATAGGAGATAGGACAGAGCCCTGAGGAACAACGGAGTTTATAGAGTGAGGAAGTGAACAATGGCCGTCCACAACCGCGGCTATGGAACGGCCGGAAAGGAAATTAGAGACAAAGGCACAGATGGAGGGATAGAAACCGATGGAGGGTAGTTTAGAAATTAAAGATTTATGCCAGACTCTATCGAAGGCTTTCGATATGTCTAGTGCAATAGAAAAAGTCTCACCGAAGTCCCGAAAGGAGGATGACCAAGAGTTAGTAAGATATGAAAGAAGATCACCAGTAGAGCGACCCTTAAGGAAGCCATACTGGCGATCTGAGAGCAGATTATGAGAAGAGAAATGCTTAAGAAATTTGGAAGCAAGAATAGTTTCAAAAACTTTAGAAAGACAAGAGATAAGAGCAATTGGACGATAGTTGGAGGGTTGAGAGCGGTCACCCTTCTTTGGGACAGGTTGAATGTGAGCAAACTTCCAGCATGAAGGGAAGACGTTAGAGGATAGACAGAGACGAAAGAGTTTGCCTAGGCAGGGAGTCAGCACGGAAGCACAGTTTTTGAGAACAACTGGAGGAACACCGTCCGGACCGTACGCCTTATTAGTGTTAAGCCCAGAGAGGGTAGAAAGTACATCTTTAGAAGAGATTAGGATATTAGGCATAAGTAAGAGAGGGGAGGGCGGAGAGGGAGGAATAGCACCGGAATCATCCAAGGTGGAGTTTCTAGCAAAAGTTTGAGCGAAGAGTTTAGCTTTGTCAGAGGAAGAAGTGATGGTTGTGCCATCAGAGTGGGAAAGGGGAGGGAAAGACGAGGAAGAGAAATTGTTGGAGAGGTTTTTGGCTAGATGCCAGAAAGCTTGGGAAGAGCTAGAGTTGGATAGTTCAGTGCATTTATTATTGATGAAAGAGTGTTTGGCAAGTCGAAGAACAGATTTGGCTTGATTCCGGGCAGAAACATATGAAGAATGAGAGTCTTGAGTTTTAAGGCGTCGGTACCGTTTGAATGCTTCCTCCTTATTGCGGACAGCAGTAGAACAGGCGTGAGTAAACCAAGATTTTTTAGCATTAGTCTGAGAGAAAGAGAATGGAATGTATGCTTCCATGCCCGATAGGATTACCTCGGTAATGCGTTCAGCACTCTCCGAGGGTCCTCGGCCATGGAAGCAGAAATCATTCCATGGGAAATCAAAGAAGTATTGCCGAAGAGCCTCCCAGTCGGCAGCGCCAAAGTGCCACAAGCGCCGCCGGCTAGGAGGATCGGGTGGCTGTACTGGAGAGATAGGACAGGTGACAGAGATAAGTTTATGGTCGGAGGAGCCCAAAGGAGAGAAAAGATCGACAGTATAAGAAGAAGGGTTAGAAGTTAGAAACAGGTCAAGAATGTTGGGCCGATCTCCGATGCGATCCGGGATACGGGTGGGTTGCTGAACTAACTGCTCTAGGTCATTTAGGATAGAAAAGACGTAGGCTTGTTCACCAGGTGGATCAGTAGTGTGAGAGGAGAGCCAATGGCGGTGGTGAAAGTTGAAATCTCCTAAGATGGAGATTTCTGAGAAAGGAGAAATGGATAGAATGTGTTCCACTGTAGAGTTTAGATAGTCAAAGAATTTGGGAAAGTTGGTAGAGTTAGGGGAAAGATAGACAGCACAGAAATATTTAGTAAGAGAATGACAGGAAAGTTTGAGCCATAAAGTTGAGAATTCAGAGGAGTCGAAATCGGGAACACGAGAGCAAGTGAGTTTGTTGTGCACATATGCACAACATCCGCCTTTGGCTTTGAAACTAGGATAGAGAAAGTAGGAGGATACAGAGAAGGGGTTGCTGTATGCTGTATGTTGCCGTATGTTTACGAATTACGGCTTAATTGAGCCCACCTCGCTTTTTTTTTCTCTCTTTCTCTCCCTCTCTCTTTGCCTTGTATCCGTTCGGCCCCATTCAGCCTACTGTTCTAAGACGTTTACCACCATCCAGGTTTCAATATTTTTCTGGTGAGCGGTAGCGAGCCAATATATATATATATTTGTTTTGAGAGCAAGCTAAATTTGTAAAATTTTCGATAGAAAAATGTGTCCGACGAAGCCGGATTTCTCCATACAATGCTGGCTCGATTTCGCTCGCCAGGAAGGTATCAATACTTGGATAGGGATAAACGTCTTAAAAAAGTTGGCTGAATGGGGCCGAATGGATAAAAGCCAGAGAAAGTTAGAAAAGGAGAGAAAGATAAAAAAAACAGGTGAACCCCCTTACGAAAGGTGCATAGAAAAAAGGGTCGACAGGTTCACTATAGGCCTAATCCTTTTTTGTTACCCACCTCGCCGAAGGTGTTCTTTGGCCTCGGCGAGGTGTTTTCCGAGCATTCATCTACGTCGCACAGCCCTTCGCACGCCTCTGCCGCACAGTCCTTCGCACGTCTCTGCGAAGTATACCCGTGGCGGGTATACTCTCAGCGACGCTTTTTTTTTGTGCAACACCCTCGTCGATGTCTCGCCGATGTCGCCAAGGATTTCCAAGGGCCTCGCCGATCTCTCGGCAATGTTCGACGATGCTTGCGAGGGTTCGGACCCCTCGCAAGTCCTCGTCCCAAATTTTGAAAAATCGGAAAATTTGCGATGACCCGCGAGGGCCCTTGCGAGGCCTTGCGAGTCAAACGATTATCATGCGAGGGTTTAAGATTTTGTTGTGACATGTCACGAATGTGCCCATTTCTTGGTGTCGGCGATGAAAATCGTATGAAATCGCATCAGTGGGAAAGGGGCATTAACGGTGAACATGCTAAGGGAGGTGTGTCATGATGTGGCGCGTGAACCAACAATCATCCCGTTAAACAGTGAGATCTTGCAGCACAGGACGACAAGCACATCAAATGAAGCACAGATGGATGTCAGTGCAAGTGGCTTCTGGAAAAGAGGAGAGTGCGCATTCTTTGACATAAGAATATTCGACCCAATGGCCACTAGCTATAGTGAGCTGTCTCTGGAGATTGCACATAAAAGGAACAAATATAAAAAGGTCAGACAATATGGGGAAAGGATCCTACAGATTCAACAAGGCAGTTTTGCCACATTTCACCACATCTGGAGGAATGTCACCAGGGGCCAAGTGTTTCTACTCTAGGCTAGCAGACACTATTTCAGAGAAGAAGCAACTGCCCAGGTGTCAAGTAGTGGCCTGGGTTAGCTGCCACCTATCTTTCTCGTTGCTCAATAGAGCTCTGTTATGTCTTAGGGAAACAAGACTATGTGCACCGAAACCAAGATCTTTAGCAGAAATGTTGGGCTATGAGGCAACAGTGGTAGAGAGTCGCATCAGGATGCGACTGGATTGAGGTTGCATAGTATACAGTCTTGGAATAGATCATTATCTGTTTTGATAGCGTAATGCATAAGTGCACGGAATTTCGATGTAAGTATCCTAGGTTCGAGTCCTTGGAGTGCCACATGTATTTGTTGATTTCATTAATTGAGTTTCGAGGTGAAGTTGGTTGTTGGAATAAACATAATAAATTAGTAACTGACACTATAAAATTAGAGGAGACAAACACATTGATGGGAACATGTTAACATTACTGAAATGTTTGTGAACATAAAGCAATGTAAGTTATGGTCGCTCTTCTGTAAATCTAAAATGGCTTACTTATGAATGGGAAAATAGTGGGACCTTTTTGTTATGTAAGACCATAATCTTCAACAAGGGTCATCCAATCGACCCCTTGTTTTCTTTAATCCTTTTGTACTTAGTATGTCTCACAGTGAGTATGCCTTTTGTACTTAGTGTGTCTCACAGTGAGTATGCCTTTTGTACTTAGTATGTCTCACAGTGAGTATGCCTTTTGTACTTAGTGTGTCTCACAGTGAGTATGCCTTTTGTACTTAGTATGTCTCACAGTGAGTATGCCTTTTGTACTTAGTATGTCTCACAGTGAGTATGCCTTTTGTACTTAGTATGTCTCACAGTGAGTATGCCTTTTGTACTTAGTATGTCTCACAGTGAGTATGCCTGTTTAAAATACCCTGTACCGCTAGATTGGATTCCTAAAATGTTAGTTTAATTTAACTTTGTATCTTAATGGTATACCGACATTTTAGAAAAAGAAAATCGCAAGCATAACTCTCACATCAAATTTGCCTTCCTAGAAAATGCTATTGATTTACAAAACCAACAGTCAGGGGTGCACTAAAATATATGTTAGAAGATGGTAGACGCTCCAATTATCCTCCAACATATACAAAAACACAGCGGGTATAGTCTAATCGCTGTAAGTAAGCGATAAATCAGAACCTCTATCCTCTGTAACTCAAAAAGGCTATAGCAAATTGGCTGTAAATATCCACATCAATTCCTTGGCTGGCTCTTCCCAAACGGTAGAAATATTAGCTCGATTACTCAAGTTGTTTTTGAGTTACAGAGGTTAGAGGTCATGATTTTTTCGCTACTTACAGCGAATAGACTATAGTATGTGAGGGAGCAAACAGACAAGTAACAAATGATCACACTGTATATTCTGCTGCATAATGACACAGTCTACATATATCAAGAGCGGGAATATTACGGTATGCAGAACTCGAACACATGTGTATTATGCAGTACCCCACAAACAAACATGTATTATACAGTATGTACTATTTTATTTCCTTTGAGTTTCCGGGCCCAGGTGAGTCCATTCAATATTGTACTCAAAGGTTATATAATACTTACAAAGAGGATTGAGGAATTTGTACTTTCGCTATGTCGATATGTCAATGTAAAAACTAAAATATACAGTATATTATAGCAGTGTACAGCAAGGTTAAATATTATATAGCGAGGTTACGTGCGTGAGAGAGAGAGAGAGAGAGAGAGAGAGAGAGAGAGAGAGAGAGGAGAGGGAGAGAGAGAGAGAGAGAGAGAGAGAGACAGATACAGAGAGAGAGAGAGAGAGAGAGAGAGAGAGAGAGAGAGAGAGAGAGAGAGAGAGAGAGAGAGAGAGAGAGAGAGAGAGAGAGAGAGAGAGAGAGAGAGAGAGAGAAAGAATAATAGATAAATAGATAGACAACTATAACATTAAACAAAGAATCATACATGCAAATTAGCTACTGAAATATACACAGGTAATATTACTAGGTCTGAAACATTAACCTAAATCTAGATTATTTAAGAGTCTGGCAGACGGAGAAATAGAGAGGTGTTGTTAGAATACAGAGTAGTTAGCAAATACTGTTTTAGCATATACTGTTGCTTCCTAAGAATGTGTTATAGTTTCACGGAGGAAAGTAGATGTTCTAATTAAGGGAAGATGGGCGTATTTAATTCATCATTTATATATTTTTTACTATTATATAGGTTTCCTCCCTTGACCTCCATCAAGCTAAAAAAAACATCCATTAGATCCCCCTTCTAAATTAGTTTGTACATATGTCGGTAGAAAAATGTCCCTAGCCGAAGGCCGGTTCTTTCAAAATTACATGCTCACTATTGTTCGCCAGGAAAAAAAATCGACACCTAAATAACAGGAAAGGTCTAAATATTGACAAATAAAGAGGGAGAAAGGTCTTACAATCGCCAAACTAATGGGGACGAACGTCTTAAATTCTGAAAACCAAAGGGGTTATAAGCACGAGGAGAAGGGGGACCAGAACAACTAACCATCTCCCCTTAACCCGCGACATATACCTGTATATCACACAGGGTACTACTGTTTTTTTTCTCTCTCTCTCGGTGTTATCCATTTGGCGCCATTCAGGCTATTGTTTCAAGATGTTTATCTCCATCCAGGTGTCGATTTATACCTGGCGAGTGATAGCGAACCACCATATTTTGGATAATGAGTTAGACAGCTGGCTAAATTTGTATATTTTACGATAGAAAAATGTATCCGGCGAAGCCGGATTTCGCCATAAAATGCTGGCTCGCTATCACTTGCCAGGAAAAAATCGACACCTGGATGGGGATAAATGTCTTTTTAAATAGTAGGCTGAATGGGGCCGAATGGATACAACTAGTGGAGCAGATAACTGCAAATTTCAGGAGAATCGTTCATTTCCGGAAACATGCACCAAATTTGGCACACATACTCCTTGGGGATTGCTCTTTTGATAAAACCCGTTAGCCACCTAAAAATTCAAGATGGCGGCCATTTTTCAAGATGGCCGCCATTGAATATACAGAAATATTGCATTTCGCAATAAAATCGCAAAGACTTGTCCTATTTGAATGATCTTGGTGTCAAATCATACATTTTTCACTATGTAGAATCCGAATTTGGAACCATAGACTTACTCACTAGCTTCCTTGTACCATAATATCAGCCCCGGAATCCTAATATTCTGCTAAATTAGAGGTTCAGGTTACGTCTGACTCGGCTAAAATGCATGGTAGTGTATATCGTAGTAGTGTTAGAGGTTTAGTATGTATAGCATCTGCCTGTACAAGGCTTCCAAACTGGACATGACACGATGCGAGGGGGGGGGGGGGGAGGGGGGGGGGACGTTGAGAGACTTGCAGCAGAAGGTGTAGAGTAGTAGCTCAACAGAGCGGATGTCAACGCACAGCCAGGGCACACTGGTGGCACCGCTGCTGTGAAACTCAACATGGGGTTCAGTATCAGCTGAATAATTAGTTTAGTGTAGCTAAATAATTAGTTTAGTGTCCCAATATATGCAGTAGCCAAGCAGGTCCAGTGGCACTGGCCTGAAATCTACGGTGAGGACAAGTTCGTCAAAATGTTCGGAGGCTTGCATATTGAGATGGCGGCACTGAAGTCCATTGGAACTCTACTCCAGGACAGTGGTTGGACAGGAGCCCTCTTGGAGGCAGGGATAGCATCTCCTGGGACAGCAGATTCATTTCTGACAGCTTCGAACATCACTAGGACACGACAGATGCACCAGATAACACCATGCAGTCTGTACAAGCTTCTGAAGGTAGCCCACACGGACTACTCGAAAGAGACAGATGAACAACCCGAAGAGGTGCCTAGCTTCGAAGCTTGGTGTGAGTATCGCAAACTGCAAAGTCCCCAGTTTCATTTCTGGTATATGGTGCTGTCAATGGAGCTGGTGATCCTCTTGTTGATCCGATCATTCAGGGAAGCCAACTTCTTCCTGTACTGTCAGTCACTGGCTGAGCTGATACCGTACTTCTTTGCCAACAACAATGTAAACTATGCACGGTGGCTTCCGATCCACTACAGAGACATGGTGACCCTGGAACAGAAGCATCCTCAGCTGGCTCAGGAGTTCCAGAGTGGAAACTTTGTTGTACACAAATCGAGCCGACAGTTCTCAGCAATGGCTATTGACCAAGCTCACGAGAAGGCCAACGCTGTCATCAAGGCAGACGGGGGTGTGATCGGCGTGACTGAAGACCCATCAGCACTGAGAAGATGGATGATAGCTGGTCCTCAAGTCAGCCACTTGGTTGCACAGTATGAGGCAGCATGTGGGACCAAGAGGGTACTGAACACACCAGCCACCATGAGGAGACAGAACGAGCACAAAGAGTGTTCCTTGAGAAAGTAGAAAAGCTCTCACAAGCCAAGACAGATATGTGCAATCCTTTCCAGGAGGAGAGTCGGGACCTGCTTTCGCTTGATACAAAGGATATTGCTCACCACACTGCCACCGAGCTGATTGGCACACACCTTGAGAAAGGCAAGGTCCGTTTCCAGGAGTTTATGAAGGGACTGGAAGGGGAAGAAGAATCCACCTTCTATGAACCAATCAAGAAGAACAGGGTTGACTTTTTCCGACAGGTACCAGCCTCTGTTGACTCTTCAAAGCAAAAAGTGCTGAAGGAAGGCTGTCAATTGTTCTCCAAGCTGTTCATATCATGCCAGAGCAGAGAGTGTGACTTCAAGGAGTTCTTCCGTAATGAGAACCAGTCACATCCTGCTGCCCTCAGTGATGGTGGAAAGCTCCACACCTGTCAGAAATCCCACCTCACTACCATTCTTCAGAGCCAAGTTACAACCCCTGAGACAGAGCCAGATGCCGACACCATCATCATTGATGGTGCAGCGTTGGTGAACAGTCTGCCCCCATGGAGTTCAAAGACGTTCGAAGAGTACGCAATGCTCGATGTCCTTCCTAGAATACAAGCATACTCTACCAAGTACAAGAGAACAGACATTGTGTTTGATGTCTACCGGCCATCTAGTCTGAAAGCTGAAACTAGATCAAAGCGAGGACGCGGGGTGAGACGCAGGGTGACAGGGAAGGGCAAAATTCCCTCAAACTGGCGAAACTTCCTGAGAGAAAATGACAACAAAGCCGAGCTGTTCAACTTTCTGGCTGATAAGATTGCACGTGTGGCCACACCAAATGTGGTAATTGTGACCAAGGAAGAAGATGCTGTCAGCAACCGCACTATCAATCTGGATGGGGTGGCACCGTGCAGTCATGAAGAAGCTGACACGCGGATCTTTGTGCATGCCAGGCATGCAACAGAAGCAGGCAGCAAAGTCATCATGGTCAAAGCCAGCGACACAGATGTTGTCGTCATCGCAGTCAGTGTTCTGCAGGCACTTCAGGAGCTAGGTCTGCAGCAGTTGTGGGTTGCCTTTGGCCAAGGACAGAACCTGAGGTGGGTTCCTGTACATGACTTGTGTTGCACTCTTGCAGAAAAGAGCAAAGGGATGCTCTTCCATGCCTTCACTGGCTGCGATGTCGTTTCAGCATTCCGTGGCAAAGGGAAGAAGTCTGCTTGGCAAACCTGGGATGTTTGTGATGAGGCTTCCTGTGTCTTCAGCAAACTCAGCCAGTACCCACCGGTAGTTGATGATGAAGACCTGGAGACCTTGGAGAAGTTAGTGGTCATGATGTACAACAGATCCAGCACAGCTGAAGGTGTCGATGATGCGAGGTTGGACATGTTTGCTCGGAAGCAGAGGCCGTACGAAGCCATTCTTCCAACCCGAGCAGCAATGAAGCAGCATGTGAAGCGTGCCGCCTACCAGGCGGGCTGCATCTGGAGTCAGTCAACAGTACGTCAACCAGAAACGCAGACTCCTGCCAACTGGGGCTGGACTAAGAAAGGAGATCTGTGGCAGATCGTTTGGACAGAGCTCCCACCCATTGCACAGAGTTGCCAGCAGCTGACCAAGTGTGGATGCAAGTCGGAATGCTGCGGTCGATGCAAATGCTACTGCTTTGGTCTGACCCGCATGGCACTGTGCAGCTGCAGATGTGAGGTATAAAGGTGTTGTAGTATACTCATCCAGGCAGCAAGACAATAAGTGACAAACAAGTATAGGCCTACAGCCTACATGTACATCCAATAATTTATCGGACTGATGATGCCTATGATATGGGCACTTTTTACCCTAATTATGATTCCGGGACTGATATTATGGTACAAGGAAGCTAGTGAGTAAGTCCATGGTTCCAAATTCGGATTCTACATAGTGAAAAATGTATGATTTGACACCAAGATCATTCAAATAGGACAAGTCTTTGCGATTTCATTGCGAAATGCAATGTTTCTGTATATTCAATGGCGGCCATCTTGAAAAATGGCCGCCATCTTGATTTTTTAGGTGGCTAACGGGTTTTATGAAAAGAGCAATTCCCAAGGAGTATGTGTGCCAATTTTGGTGCTTGTTTCCAGAAATGAACGAGTATTCCAGTTATCTGCCCCACTAAACCAAGAAGGAGACAATAGCAGGTCACCCCTCTTAACCTGCCGCAGAATGACAAACAACACGCCATGAATCAGGAGCTTGATATTACGGCAGAAGGGACCCGAGAAGATGTGTGTATTTGCTGTATACGTTAAGGGAGCCCACCTCGCTTTTTTTCTCTTTCTCTCCCTCGTTCTTTGGCTTGTACCCATTCGGCCCCATTCAGCAACTGCTTTAAGACGTTTATCCCCATCCAGGTGTCGATTTCTTCCTGGCGAGCGATAACGAGGCAGCATTGTCTGGAGAAATCCGGCTCCGCTGCTATCAAAATTTTTACAAATTTAGCTTGCTGTCAAAACAAAAATATATATATACTGGTTCGCTACCGCTCGCCAGGAAAATATTGACACCTGGATGGGGGTAAACGTCTTAAAAGAGTAGGCTGAATGGGGCCGAATGGATACAATCCAAAGAGAGAGGGAGAGAAAGAGAAAAAAAAAGCGAGGTGGGCTTTCCTTAACCCATTCAGTATCGGTGACGTCTATGGCTAATTTAGATAAGTGGACTGTATATTTGATATTGAATAAGCATTAACCATATAGAAATATAATTACCCTTTGATGAACTCAGCTGGTGATTGGAGGATGGCGGAAAATAGGCTAGATAACTGGAAGTGGTTAGTATAGTAAACAAAGTATGAAAAGAGGCTACAATAGGCTAGGATAGGCTAGATATTTACGTTAAGTTGTGCTAAGTAACAAAGATGATGATGTAATGACTATATGGAATATGAGATGAAAGTGAAGCGAAAACACCTGGTGAAATAACTAGAAGAAAGAAGGCTTAGCGTGTGTAGCTGGGACGGAGGTTGGTTGGAGAGTGGCGAGCGCGTTATGTTCGTCTCTGTCGTGACATACCGCGCACGCGCATAACATATGGAAAATGTATCCCATCTTCTTTACAATGAGATACTTATAAACAATCTTAAATAATACAAATATATATATATATATATATGGGAATTATAATCCTACAATACTTTCCCATATACAACTATAGAATAATATATTCTACCCAATCATGGAACGTTCGACCAAGGTTATGGAAGCGTTCAACTTAAGACTACGGAATGATACGTAACGCTACATCAACCCAGATTACGTAACATCGAGACTGTTCATGCTAGTTTGAGTACACTAAGTATGGACAACGTCCTTTTCATTATATTCCGACAATTATTAGACAGTTTTATTCAGCTTAAACATCTTGAGGACAATAACATTTTGAGAGATTCACAACATGGCTTCCAAATTAGATGTCCGAGTTTGAAAAATTTACTTAGCTTTTTCTAAGATACGTTCAATATATATGAAAAAATAAAAGCTGTTGATGGCATCTCTATTGATTATAAAAATGCTTTTGACAAGGTCCCTCACAGGCGCCTGCTGTTAAAGTTAAACCCCATGGAATGCTTTTGACAAGGTCCCTCACAGGCGCCTGCTGTTAAAGTTAAACCCCATGGAATGCTTTTGACAAGGTCCCTCACAGGCGCCTGCTGTTAAAGTTAAACCCCATGGAATGCTTTTGACAAGGTCCCTCACAGGCACCTGCTGTTAAAGTTAAACCCAATGGAATGCTTTTGACAAGGTCCCTCACAGGCGCCTGCTGTTAAAGTTAAACCCCATGGAATGCTTTTGACAAGGTCCCTCACAGGCGCCTGCTGTTAAAGTTAAACCCCATGGAATGCTTTTGACAAGGTCCCTCACAGGCGCCTGCTGTTAAAGTTAAAACCCCATGGAATGCTTTTGACAAGGTCCCTCACAGGCGCCTGCTGTTAAAGTTAAACCCCATGGAATGCTTTTGACAAGGTCCCTCACAGGCGCCTGCTGTTAAAGTTAAACCCCATGGAATGCTTTTGACAAGGTCCCTCACAGGCGCCTGCTGTTAAAGTTAAACCCCATGGAATGCTTTTGACAAGGTCCCTCACAGGCGCCTGCTGTTAAAGTTAAACCCCATGGAATGCTTTTGACAAGGTCCCTCACAGGCGCCTGCTGTTAAAGTTAAACCCCATGGAATGCTTTTGACAAGGTCCCTCACAGGCGCCTGCTGTTAAAGTTAAACCCCATGGAATGCTTTTGACAAGGTCCCTCACAGGCGCCTGCTGTTAAAGTTAAACCCCATGGAATGCTTTTGACAAGGTCCCTCACAGGCGCCTGCTGTTAAAGTTAAACCCCATGGAATGCTTTTGACAAGGTCCCTCACAGGCGCCTGCTGTTAAAGTTAAACCCCATGGAATGCTTTTGACAAGGTCCCTCACAGGCGCCTGCTGTTAAAGTTAAACCCCATGGAATGCTTTTGACAAGGTCCCTCACAGGCGCCTGCTGTTAAAGTTAAACCCCATGGAATGCTTTTGACAAGGTCCCTCACAGGCGCCTGCTGTTAAAGTTAAACCCCATGGAATGCTTTTGACAAGGTCCCTCACAGGCGCCTGCTGTTAAAGTTAAACCCCATGGAATTCATGGAAACTTATTATGTGGGTGGAAACTCCCTACACATGTGTATAGTACTTGATACATGGGAGCACAATGCCCCTGTACCGAGCAAGAAGGTACACGGGGGTAAAGAACTCATGGACGCGGTTGAGCATGCCTAACTTCCGGGCAGCTGTTTTAGCAAGAGTGGAAACATAAACTTTTTTCTAATAAGGTCAGAAGAACACCAAGAATATTGACAGAAGACGAAGGGTAGATTTGTGGCTTATTGAAGAGTTCAGAACAGTTGTGTGGAAGATTGTAACGGGTATATAGATGTAGAAATTGGGTTTTGGAAGCATTGAAAGTTGCACAATCTTCTCTGCCCCAAATGGAAATAGTTGATAGATCAGAAAATACGTATGCTATGGCCTGATCGTGTGAGTTTTGGAGTAACTGCATGGTGGCAGGCTGTTGAAAACTAGTTACATATTTGAAGGTAGAGTTATCAGTGTATGAATGTATAGGACTAGAGGTACAATTGAGAAAATCATTAACCCTTTCATTGTGGTGACTTAACCCTCTCACGACCATATGATACAGTGGTTGCCAGATTAGCAATAATAAATAGAGTTCTCTCACTCTTATAATTACCTCTCCAAAATTAGTTTTCTGCCCACAGCTAACTCAAAGACAACTGCAGAGGTTAAAGTAACTAAACTAAAGGTTTCTAAATATCCCTAATGGTAACAAAGTTTAAAGTATCCCTAATAGGCTCAAATGTGCGTCAAGAACGTGAGAGGTTTAAGAGCGGTCACCCTTTTTCAGACAGGTTGCATGAGGGCAAACGTCCACCAAGAAGGAAGGAAGGAAAGATAAATAGATAGATAGATATAGTTTATTGACTGCAACAACATTTACATTACAAGACATTAGAGAAAACAATCTTGATTAATTATTTTCACTCCCAACACCATACACCCTCAAATTAATTCAATGAATGCATGTGATCCTCCTGAGATTTGAACCTGGAATACCCCATACAGAATTTAAACACTCTAACCATTACACCACGAAGGCAGTTAAGGGGAGATATCCACTTGAGGGATTTTTTTCTTGACCCCTTTCTCCCTCATGCTTAGCCCCATTTGTATGCTAATTTTAAGACGTTTGCCCCATTATTTTGACGATTTTAAAGACTATCAACCCATTTCTGTCAATTTTAAGACCTTTCGTGCCATTTAGGTGTCGATTTTATCCTGGCGAGCGATAGCGAGCCTGTAATATAAAAGGAACCGGCTTTCAGCCGGGACATTTTTCTACCGAAAATGTACAAATTTATCTTGAAAGGGAGTCAAGGGGGTGTAATTTCAAGCTTGATGGAAGTCTGAGAAACACACTAAAAACCTCCCCTTAAAGGTTCAGCACATGACCACGATGAGCATCCATATATCGAATACTGGATATCAATCTAATCTTGTACTGGACATAACTGCACTATGAATAGCGTAATGCTTATAAGAGAGGAGAAAGACATTATGGGGCTGAAATCTCAAAAGACAGACTTTGCAATACATTTATTGCTGAACCTATAGATATCATTATATTAATTGATATCACTCCCAACCCCAAACACTCTCAAAGGAATTTAATGGCAAGATGTAAACCTCCCGGGATTCGAACCTGGGATACCACATACAGAACTTAAACATTCTAACCATTACGGACAGAAACGGAAAAGTTTGCCTGGGCAGGAAGTCACCATTGATGAACAGCTTCTAATTACGACAGGAGGGACACAGTCTGGTCCATATGCCTTCTTAGTATTCAGCCCAGAGAGAACAGAAAGTAAAGAAAATATTATAATATTAGGCATAAGTTAGAGAGATAATTTTGGAGATGGAGGAATAGCACCGGAATCATCCAAGGTAGAGTTGTTAGTGAAAGTTTGAGTGAAAAAAAAAAAATCTTTGTCAGAGGAAGTGACGGTGGTGGAAGAGGCAGCCTTGATTTTTGTTTTCTCCAAGTTTCAGCCATCCAAGATTCCTCCATAGAGTATCACCTTTCGAAAGGGGTAAAGTCAATATAATGTTGTCTCATCAACTCACCTCCTCTCACTAATTTCCTACAATCTCTCTACACGCTGCAATGTTGCAGCTCTTCTTCTACCGATATTACAATAATCAGTGTTCTTCAGAGCTTTCTCAGTTTATACCTCCATCCTTACAGTGTGTGGGTGGCACCTGCCACCCAACAAATCCCCACCCTTATTCTGCCCAAATCTTTAACCAAAGAGTTAACCAATTTTACCAGTTTTTCTTCCACTCAACATGTAAACTTTAGAATTCTCTCCCTCAATCTGTCTTCCCCATCCTATGCATTTAACTCCATCTAATTATGTGTGTTCAGACATATTAACTCTAACGTAACTTGAATTTTGCTCTCTATCACTCATTCTATTAAAGGAGGACACGTGTTACAGGCAGCCTTGCCTTTTGTCTCCTTCAAACAGACATAAAAATATTTAAAAAGGACTCCGTATTTCATATTTTTCATTACATAATATTCCACTATTAATGTCGTTTGATGAGTCATTCGGTTAATTGAGTACTATTTTCCGCGTCATTCCAGTAAATATTGTCGTGTCCAAAGACTTCATAATACTACCAGAGAGGATTGCAGAATTTGCACTTTCATCAAGCCAATATTATGACGAGAAAACAGTTATATTTAAAGAATATATTGCAGGGCTAAATACTAAATGACAAGGAGAGAGAGAGAGAGAGAGAGAGAGAGAGAGAGAGAGAGAGAGAGAGAGAGAGAGAGCATGTGATGAAGGAGGATAATAAATAATAAGAAGAGGCCATGTACTTCGTTCGTGATCAGTAAAATATTGCTAACTTTATAAAGAAGAAGAATGACAAAGTAATGGAGAATATGCGATGGATATCAAGAACGACGTGAGGGAAGCAACAATACTAAATATACTAATATTGAACCCATAGTAAACAATGGAAGACTTGAATAGGAAAACTAAGACGATTATTGTCTTAACCCCTTCAGACTCATATGACGCAGAGGTTGCCAGATTAGCAATAAGAAATAGAGTTCTCTCACTCTTATAATTACCTCTCCAAAATTAGTTTTCTGCCCACAGCTAACTCAAAGACAACAGCAGAGGTTGAAGTAACTAAACTAAAGGTATCTAAATACCCCTGATGGTAACAAAGGCCTTAAAGTATCCCTAATCGGCTCAAAATTGCGTCATATGTCGGAGAGGGTTTTGGGGAGGTATTTAGTTTGTTCCCTAGACCTCCATCAAGCTTAAAATTACACCCCATTGAGTTCCTTTCAAGATAAATTTGTACATTTTTCGGTAGAAAAATTTCCCGGCCAAAGGCCGGTTCCTCTTAAATTACAGGCTCGCTATCGCTCGCCAGGATAAAATTAACACCTGAATGGGACGAAAGGTCTTAATATGGGGTGAAAGTTCTTAAAATCGCTAAACTAATGGGGCAAACGTTTTATAATATCAAAAGCAATGGGGCTAAACATGAGGGAGAAAGGGGTCAAGAAAAAAATCCCTCAAGTGGAGATCTCCCCTTAATCGTCTCATTCCATTAGAAAGATGATTTTGATTATTTTAATGATAGTAATCTTGATGATGCATATGAATGACCAATATAATACCATATGTTTTATTTAAAGCCTGCGACACATTTATTGTTATCAACACTATAAACTATATAATCTTTGATAAGCTAAGTTATATGGGCGGTATATATTTCGCTGATGTGATAATAGAAAACTCCAGCTGTCATAATTATCATTGTTATTATTATCATGGCCGGTTAACACAGAGGATATGAATAGAATGGAACGGAATGAGAAGAGAATGGTGAGATGGATATGTGAGCTTAACCTCAGGGTGAGGAAATAAGAAGGCGTCTGGGTATTAGGAGTATCAGTGAAGTGATGCGCACGAGCCGACTTAGCTGGTTTGGACACGTGGAGAGAATGGATGATGAGAACTGGGTGAAGAAATGCCGCACTGTGAACGTGGGGGAGATGCGCGTAGGGGTAGACCTAGAAAGACGTGAGATCAGCTACTCCGGTTCGATCTCAAAATATAGAACTTGACAACAGAGGCAATCCATGACAGGGTCGCCTGGAATGCCGCCATTTAGGACGTGAGACTGTAGCCACACTTTGTACACTTGTATGTATGTATTATTACTATGATTAATGTGGTAAAAAATGCCTGGTCCGATCAGCGGCGAGGATTATAGGCAAGGAAAGAAGGAGAGTTTAGTGGATTAAGGATTGGTATTGGAAGACAAAAGGTTGCAAACCCAACAACCTTCTTGCTCTGTATAGGGGCACAGTGCGCCCATGTATAGAGTATTGTTCGCATGTGTGGGGAGGTTCCAACCGTAACGCACTTCTCAAAAGAATAGAGTCAAAAGCATTTTGCCTCATTAACTTACAGTCTCTTTCTACATGCCGCAATGATGCATCTCTTTCACTATTCTATTGCTAATATAACAATTAGTGTTCTTCAGAGCTCTCTCAGTACATAATCCCCTCCCTTGCGGCGAGTGCGAGGCACCCGCCTTTCAACTCAGTCCTACTCTTATTATGTCCATCTGTTCAACACAAAAATTTGCAAATTTTTAAAGTTGGTCTTCTACTCAACAAGTAAACTCTCCCTAAATCAATGTTTCCTTCATCCTATGACTTACACTGTTGTAAACTTTGTGTGTCCAGCCATTTTGACCCCAACGTCCCATGAATTTGGCTTTCTGTTACTATTTTTGGCTTACCGGGAGACACTCATTACAGGCAGCCTGCGTGTTGTATCGTCCGTACACATTACCCCCCCCCCCCAAAAAAAAAAAAAAAAATCAGCGCGTAGCAATTGCCTCAAGGGAAGCTGTGAGAGATGAGCAGACCCGAGCAAACTTTCACTCCGTCTACGCACGCGCATGATGAGAGATTGCAGAACATAGGCATATTCAGCATGCTATGGAGAATTTGCAACATGAGCAGAACCTCTAAAAGAGATGGATTACAAAAATAATATGGTATATGAAGCGAACAGAAAGACAGCCTGGCAAGAAGTATCACTATTTACAGTACACTTGTAAGCGACCCCAACAATGACATTCAAACACCAGAATAGTTGAAGTGTCCTAACTTGACTTAACCCAGGAACTGTGGGGAGACTCTTAAGAGTTCCCCCGGCGGACTGCGGGGACACTCTTAAGAGTCAGAGAAAAAAAAAAATTAACGTTTGACATAGATTGATTTTTTTTTTTTTTTTTTTTTTTTTTTTTTTTTTTTTTTTGGCCCCTGGGCCATGCAAAATCTCTACCTTCCCTCCTTCCCCACTTTCCTCCTCTCCTTCAGTTATCACCTATTTTCCCTGTTATTCCCTTATTCTGAGGTATATTTTCGTGCTAACATTAGAAATCCGGTTGCAGGGTGTGGTCATCACTGATAGCAAGCGAATGCAAGAGAGAGAGAGAGAGTATCAATCGACTGTGTCTCAGTGGCCTTGGGGGAAATTGGCGGGAAAGCAGCTTGCCTCACCCATACATTATACAACTCGCGGGCTATATCTCCGATTTTGACCATCCAAACGCTGTTTTCACTCGTTTTATTGTTGTTTCAGGTTAATACCTTTATAATCAACCCATAATAGGCGCATATGGATAAGTATTAATGCTATTAATGGTACAATGAATATTTTAGTGACGGAAACACCTCAAATACATGCGCACAGGGAGAGGTGTCTAATTACCCCCATGCGCACTTCAGAGGTTAAGGGGAGATATCCACTTGAGGGATTTTTTTCTTGATCCCTTTCTCCCTCATGTTTAGCCCCATTGCTTTTGAGATTTTAAGACTTTCGCCCCATTAGTTTGACGATCTTAAGAACTTTCGCCCCATTTCTGTCAATTTTAAGACCTTTCGTGCTAATTAGGTGTCGATTTTTTCCTGGCGAGCGATAGCGAGCCTGTAATGTAAGAGGAACCGGCCTTTGGCCGGGAAATGTTTCTACCGAAAAATGTACAAATTTATCTTGAAAGGGGGTCTAGGGGGTGTAATCGTAAGTTTGATGGAAATATAGGGAACTAACTAAAAACCTCCCCTTAACACTATTTGGTGCCAGGTAGAACTGTTTGAAGCCTTTCGTTGCACTCCAATAGTTTTGAGATTTTAAGACGTTTCAGTTCATTTGTTTGATTTGGTGATAACAAGACATTCCCCCTCCCATTGTTATAGTCTATAATGCAAACTGAAAATATATAATATTAATTACAGATGAAAACGCTACATCCTGATTCTGTTACATCCCGTTTTAGACAATCTTTTGGTACGAGATCCACCACAGTCGGTAGTGGAAATCCGGTAGGTTCACTTAGTTCATTTTGGCTCAGAAAACAACTTTGTTCTTAGTGTTCAATGTCGCGGAGGCAGCCGTTTAGAAGGAGTAGTGCGTCAAAGGTTCCAGAGACATCAAAGCACAGCAAAACGACCTACTTTGCAAGTATAGCAGAAATCCGACAGGTTTACTTTGTAAATTTTGGCTCTGCAAACAACTTTGTTTTTTGTATTGAATGTTGTGGAGTCAGCTGTATAGGCAGTAGTGTATCAAAGGTTCCTGAAACGACAACATTCAGCAAAGCACAACCCTCTTCCTAGCGGAATCAGAAATTGCTCAAAAATGGCAAACATGTAAATAATTATATAAAACTCAATAATTAATAAACAAATGCATACAATTACCCCCATAACGTCGCACCAGATATTGCTAACCAAATCTGCTATAACCCCCCCCCCCCACCCCCAGCTTCTTCTTCTGTATAAGGGCACAGTGCGCTTCTGTATAGAGTATTGTTCGCATGTGTAGGGAGGTTCATCCATACCGTACTTCTCGAAATGGTTGAGTCAAAGTATTTTGTCTCATCAACTCACTTCCTCTTACACGGAGAATGGGGGGCACCTGCCTTTCAACACACTCCCACACCTGTTCTGTCTAACTTTCCATTAGTGTATCCATCTCTAAAATAGATTGGTACCATCTTCCTCCATCGTGGCAACTCAGACATGTGACAATTCTGATCTATATATTTTCTACTTAACAATGTGTCCATCTATGTTTGTATCTACCTCTCAATCTATCCATCCATTTGTATCCACCCACTTCTATCATCGTAAAACATGCATGCAACCCACACGAATGGGTGGCTAGGGTGGGGGAGCTTAAGGGAGCCCACTTCGCTTTTTTTCTCTTTCTCTCCCTCTCTCTTTGGCTTGTATCCATTCGGCCCCATTCAGCCTACTGTTTTAAGACGTTTACCAGCATCCAGGTGTCAATATTTTCCTGGCGAGCGGTAGCAAGCCAGCATATATGTATTTTTGTTTTGACAGCAAGCTAAATTTGCACAGTTTTCGATAGAAAAATGTCTCCGGCGAAGCCGGATTTCTCCATACAATGCTGGCTCGCTTTCGCTCGCCAGGAAGAAATTGACACCTGGATGAGTATAAACGTCTTAAAACAGTAGGCTGAATGGGGCTGAATGGATACAAGCCAGAGAAAGAGAGAAAAGGAGAGAAAGATAAAAACAGTCGGTGACCCCCCTTAAGTGTATCAGTATTGATATCCGTTATTCAGTGTAGAGTTGGGTCTGAGTACAGGCATAGATTAATATCCAGTAGTCGATAAATGGATATCAATCGTAGGCATATACTTAACCTTTAACTGTCTAGGTGGTGTAATGGTTAGAGTGTGTAAAATATGTATGTGGTATCGTGGTATCTCAGGTTCGAATCCCGAGAGGATCACATGCTTTCATTAATGTCATTAGAAGGATTTTGGTGTTAGAAGTGACATTAATTACATTATGTCTTATATTTCGTTTACAATGTGCAATTACAAGCAATTTTAACGATTCAGTGTTGATCAAGAATGATCTACGAACTCGGAGACTTAAGAAATTAGATAATAAATATAGAGTATATTGACCTGGAATTATAATATATGAACAGGAACAGATTATACACATATTGTTTATCAGTATCGTCCGTGAGTCAGTCACATAATTCATTCATCATCATAGCCAATAGGAGCTTTGAAATCCCCGCAGGCTTAAGGGGAGGTTTTTAGTTGATTCCCTAGACTTCAATCAAGCTTAAAATTACTCCCCCTTGACCCCCTTTCAAGATAAATTTGTTCATTTTTCGGTAGAAAAATTTCCCGGCTGAAGGCCGGTGCCCCTTAAATTACAGACTCGCTATCGCTCGCCAGGAAAAAATCGACACCTAAATGGCACGAATGGGCTTAAAATTTATAGAAATGGGGCGAGGGTTCTTAAAATCGCCAAACTAATGGGGCAAGCGTCTTTAAATCTCACAAACAATGGGGCTAAACATGAGGGAGAAAGAGGTTCAGAAAAAAATCCTCCAGGTGGAAATCTCCCCTTAACTGGCAGATATTGGAAATGCTGCATTTCTATATCAAGCAGTGGGTTGTGTGAATCGTCCTATGGATGTTTTGTTTTTAACAAACAATATCTTCACAACCATTATTATTATACCTGAAAAAATTTAGGTTCAACGTAAGGGAAGTTTTAGTAATCAGATACATATTATCTATTCATACACATTTATTATAGGTTAATTATATAATGTTATGGTAATGGATACAGAGGCTTCCGATAAGAATAACGGACCGGGTTATTATGGAACACCGTTGTCCGAACAAGTACACTTAGTCTCTGTAAAAAGAACTGAGATCTGCTGTCGAGATAGGACCGGCAGATAATGGTATCAATGGTTAATCTTAAATGCAAGTATTTACAACAAATAATAAATATACTGATAAAAACACAAAAGTACCGAAATCGAGGATTATGGTTATCCGTGAGGATATGTAAAGGACGACTCTAGGCAACTGGAGACAACGTAAAGTATAACTAACGTGTGACGGTGAGAAGTTAGGGTTCGAGTTTTAAGGTTGGGAGGTATGGATAAAAGGAAGATGAGAGGGGAATGAATTAGGCAACGGGGAACGATAAGGGCAAGAATGCGTGATAAACGTGTAAGATTGCCACAAATGATATAATTAGGTTTCAAGAGTGGGGAGAACTAAATTTATCAGTGTGAGTGTATGTTGGTAGGCACTGGTCACTTTGCAAAAAACGCGAGTCTACTAACTGAGTTGTTACTTAGACTCGAACAATATTGTTATGGGAGAATTTACGTTAAGACAGGGTTTGTATTGTAAACAATATTGACCTTAACTGGTGATTAGAGGGGAGTTAAACATATTAACTTTCGTAAATGGACGACGGGTCTAATTTCTTATATCCGGTACAACTTGTACCTGGTTAACCCGCTGAGCCCCAGCTAGTTTATAATAAATGTACCACCCAGGACCGGCAGGTTTGGAAAAGAATCGTTTTCCAGAAATCACCAGGAATGGGTTAGGAATGAAGGAAAACCCACAAAAAACCGATCCCCTAGGTCATTAAGGGGTCCTACGGTGCGCCCAAAAGTCGGAATTAACATGGGGAAATGGGTAGGCAAAAACACCCAAAAACAGGTTTTTGCGCGCTCACGCGCACACGGTTAGACTTTGAGAGTTTTCAACCATCGGTATTGTTATGTGGGATACTTACACAGTTCCCATACAAATCTGATACCTCTAGGTGCCATAGGACCGGAGTAATTAACAGTGACGCATACGTATGCGGCGCTGGGGTTTAGCGTTACAAACATTTTGGACGCACTGTTTGCGTCGCTGGTCCTCTATGGGATAAGATGAGATCAAGTAGGATCCCCTTTCCTGATTAAATACTTCCTTGTTACCCACGCCGGTCAAAGGTGAACACGAAGGAGATCCGTCAAGGATACCTCTGGCTAGGCAACAAGTTATAATAAGGGGTCTGGCTAGCTAGAATCGCCCTGCTTACTTGGTGAACTTATGTTTACGGTAGATGGTGGAGAAGTTTGAGTTAATAAGGGGTCACCTAGGCCTCATTCGGGTTGACCTTAGGCCCGTCTTTCCCGGCCCTAGCCGTTGAGGGGGAAAGGCGGGGCAGTTTGGCCCTTACTCTCTGTTTGAGTCCTTGTATTGTCCAGTACCCGGGAGTAGACCCTGCGGTGGCCATTTTGTTTGGCGAGTCAGCCAATGAGAGCGCCGGGCTGGGCCGGGCCTGAACCAATGGGCTGTTTGTTGTGATGAATCCTGCTCTTGGCCTTCTTTAACTTTCTTGAGGTCCGCCTCTCTAGTTTCCCTCGCACGTTTTCCGGGGTCATTGGTCTAGTTTCCTTATTCGTACTAGGGGATACTGGCGTATTTTTCAGCACTGAGGGTCGTTGCACCCTTCGTTGCTTGGGGTTTTCCGAGGGTCCTTCAGCACGACACCTTTCCCTGGGGGCGTCAGTGGAATCCGGGACACTTGGGTGACTTCTGCAAGTGCGGGGATGACACGGGGAGGTGTGTGTTCTTTCCAGGGCGCCTCCCTGGTGTCCCTTCGGTTCGAAGGATGTTGTGGGTCGTCTCCTAGGGTACTTGGCGCCTTGGGTGGCACCTCCTGGCGGTTGAGGGGCATAAGCGGCTCACGCTGGTCCAAAGGGCACTGGTGTCACAATTATATAAATGGCTTTGTAGAATAGCCCATTAACCTAGCAGCTGTAAGATCTTGATTTGAATAGCCCGCCATGGTGCAAAAGAATGAGTGAAAGGCGGACGCCGACGCTTGCAAAACATAATGTAATGTACATCAGCTTGTTGATATCACACCCACACATCCCACTGCGAATGTCTTTTGCACACAAATGATATGGGTGTATTGTGGTCATGGACGGTAGTTGCTTAGTTGGCGAGAATAGGTACCCCCGAGCACCCCTTTCCACTGGTTTGCGCACAGGAGGAGGAAGGGGAGGAATTATGTAATATCCTTTATATCCTCCTTATAAAGCAATATTATTGCACCACAAGGCATATGTGAAGAATTAAAACCCAGAAATAAGGTGTAGAGTAAGAATAAAGTACAAACAGCCATAAGGTAAGGCATAAGCTAGTCGGGAGTGAGTGAGTGGTGGGAGGGAGGTGGAATTTTTCCTCACTTCCTATCTTTCCTATCAATCGGTTTTTGCATCACTACGCTTATTCTAGGTCCTCTCCACTCGCTCCCTCTTACATGTATCGTATAGGTATAGTATATGAGATATAGGCCTACCTGGGTTTGAGGGACGGTCCCAGAGCCCTGCCATTGCCTCCACAATAATATAGGTGTATGTATTTGGTATAAGTGTATTATGATGTTTGGTATCGAAAATTGGCAAATAGGTTTATTCATGATCCAATTTGAAGCTGCTTATCCTGTTGGCGCAGCTTTTTTACGCGATTCGAAAATCTCACTTCTGGAAGGCAAGCATCTGTGGCTTAGGAAAACTTTAGAGAAGGCATTTCGCAGCTGCCGGGTGTTTTATAGTTGCAGTATAAAGAAACTTATATGAATAATGATGTGTATGAATAATTTATGCACAATAATATGTCATTCACTTTTATGTTAGGCAGGTTTTCGATTATTCTCCGCATTTTTCTACAGTTCAAAAGACTTCTGTAAAGTAGATGCATACGTCCAGAAGACGAGGGTGCATACAAAATTGTTATGTGTATATATCAAACTTATAATACTCCGATAGTGCATTATGTTATTCTTATATATGACATCACACACTAACAGAATACGCCATATTATTTGGTTGATATTGTTTGTCAATACAAGATATTCGTAGGACGGTCCAGGCAACCTACCGCAGCACATCCAAGTTCTACTAGGCAAGGCTGTGGAAACTTCAAGATACTTTTGGCTAAGATGATGAATGAATCCCGAGACTGACTCACGGACCATTTTGATATATTTCTATAGTAAATTCCTGTTCACTTTAACATGTAATTACATATTTAATGCATAATTTCGTAGATCTTCGAGTCAGTATATCGTTCTTTATCAACTCTTAATTGTTAAAATTGTTTGTAATTGCACATTGTAAAAGAAATTTAAGAATTATAGAAAATATCTTATCTATACCAATACACTTCAGCTCCCCCCACCCCACAACCAATTATTTGTTGGGTTTGCATATGGCTCCTTTATGAGGATACGAATGGGAGAGGGGCTTCTCTGCCAGGTTAGCTCGACTCAAGTATAATCACCAATCAGCCTAGCTCTCCAATTAGCCAGATGAGTTGTTGCCACCCATTAATAGTCTGTCCTCACACATCCTTCTCCATCAATGCCACTTACACATGTCATATTTGTCCATTCATTTGTGAGGGATCTGCCTTGTGTGGGCCAATCGGCTTTTTGCAGACTCCCGCGTTCTGATGTTCTTTCTTATTTGTCCATTTATACATGTATCTGTTTTTAGCTTATCCAGTTATTAAGCCATTTATACATCTTTCCATCCACCTATTCATCCATTCGTCAATCCATGCATCCGTGCATTCATCTATCAACCTTTCTGTTCATAAATATATATAAAACTAACTGCTCATATCCGTATCATCCAATATATTAAGGGGAGGTTTTTAGTTTGGTCTCTAGATATCCGTCAAGCTTAAAATTACACCCCCTTGAGCCCCTTTCAGGATAAATTTGTACATTTTTCGGTAGAAAAATGGCCCGGCTGAAAGCCGGTTCCTCTTAAATTACAGGCTCGCTAACGCTCGCCAGGATAAAATCGACACCTAAATTGCACGAAAGGTCTTAAAATTGAAAGAAATGGGTTGAAAGTTCTTAAAATCATCAAAATAATGGGGCGAACGTCGTAAAATTAGAAAAGCAATGGGGCTAAACATGAGGGAGAAAGGAGTCAAGAAAAAACTCCCTCAAGTGGAAATCTCCCCTTAAGCCATTTACCCATTAACTTTTTATTCTATTAGTTGTTCTGTCTATTTATCTATAAATATATTAAGGGGGCTCACCTGTTTTTGTTTCTCTTATCTTCTCTCTATCTCTGGCTTGTATCAATCCGGTCCCATTCAGCCTACTGTTTTCAGACGTTTATCCCCATCCAGGTGTTGATTGTTTTCCTGGCGAGTGGTAGAGAGCCAGAATATTTTTAAATATGTTTTTGACAGCAAGCTAAATTTATACATTTTTCGATAGAAAAATTTCTCCGGCGAAGCCGGATTTCTTCATACAATGCTGGCTCGCTATCGCTCGCCAAGAAAAAATCGACACCTGGATGGGGATAAATGTCTTAAAACAGTTGGCTGAATGGGGCCGAATGGATACAACCCAGAAAGAGGGAGAAAAGGAGAGAACAAAAGCAGGTGACCCCCCTTAAACGTTCATACATCCATCTCTCTCTCTCCCTCCACCTGCGCAATACTGGTCTGCTCTTGACCATCTGTATTCCCTCACGTATGTCTACCTTTCGACAATTATAAGCTTAGCACTTTTCTTTCCTACTTCAATTCATCTATCTATCTATCTATCTATCTTTTAATCTTAAGCTGTGATACTCTCCCTTTCTTTAACGGTCTATCTATCTATCTATCTATCTTTATATCTACCTACCTACCTAGCTATCTATCTATTTATCTCTGTCTATCTATCTATCTACCTACCTAGCTATCCATCCATCCATCTATCTATATATCTATCTATCAGCTTATCTCTCCATCCCTCCATCAATCCCTCCATCTCTGCAATAAGTCCTAGCCAGCTTGTAATAGTTTGTCCTCATTTATCTTCTTCCATCGCGTCCACTACGACACGTCCGCCTTGCGCCAATTGCACACATATAAATTTTGTCTTTCTTCTTTCCTACTGTCGGTCATCTTATAGTATCAATCTTCCCTTCTCTTTCTCATGTGTCTCCTCGCTTCTGTTCTTATTTTCCCTCTTTCGTCAATATGTTTTATGTTTTCCTTCTTTCCTTTTCTCTCCTACCTCTCTGTCCATTCTACTTTGCTCTTCTTCTCTTCTGGATTTCGTCTCTATCTTCGTTTCTTATTTGCAATTTTCCTCTATGTTTTATTCAATTGTGATTAGTTTCGCCTTTTTCATCTTCTGTGTCTCATTTTTCCTTTTCTTAATTTATCCCTTCTTTCTTTTGTCTTCGCCTCTCATATGTTTGCACCATTGTTCCCGCTATCCTTTTTTGTCTTATGCCATTGTATTCATTCTCCCCTTTCTTCTTCTCTTCAGTCTCTCTTACTTCCTCTTCTTCATTCTTCCCTTCTCTCTTCTCTCCTGTCTCTTTCCTTTTTCACTGCTCTGTTATGTTTACCTCAATTGCTTCCAGTCTCCTATTCTCCCTTTCTTTTTTGCTTACCGTTTCTACTTGTGTCACTGTCCACTTTATATAGTTTCTACTTGTGTCACTGTCCACTTTATATAGTTTCTACTAGTGTCACTGTCCACTTTATATAGTTTCTACTTGTGTCACTGTCCACTTTATAGTTTCTACTTGTGTCACTGTCCACTTTATATAGTTTCTACTTGTGTCACTGTCCACTTTATATAGTTTCTACTTGTGTCACTGTCCACTTTATTTAGTTTCTACTTGTCACTGTCCACTTTATATAGTTTCTACTTGTGTCACTGTCCACTTTATATAGTTTCTACTTGTGTCACTGTCCACTTTATATAGTTTCTACTTGTGTCACTATCCACTTTATATAGTTTCTACTTGTGTCACTGTCCACCTTATATAGTTTCTACTTGTGTCACTGTCCACTTTATATGGTTTCTACTTGTATCACTGTCCACTTTATATAGTTTCTACTTGTGTCACTGTCCACTTTATATAGTTTCTACTTGTGTCACTGTCCACTTTATATAGTTTCTACTTGTGTCACTGTCCACTTTATATAGTTTCTACTTGTGTCACTGTCCACTTTATATAGTTTCTACTTGTGTCACTGTCCACTTTATAGTTTCTACTTGTGTCACTGTCCACTTTATATAGTTTCTACTTGTGTCACTGTCCACTTTATATAGTTTTATCTTCTACATTATTTATTATTGCAGCTCCGTTTTCTTTATTGTCCACCACAATTTGGTCACTAATTCGCATGCATTCAATGAGATCTTAATTATTTGTTCCTTTCCGCCTTTTACTCTTGTATTCATTTTCTTCGTGCCTCCCTTCGTATGTCTTTCTCTTTTCCTTCTCTCCTTCCTCTCGTTTCTCTCTTACCTACCATTTCTTCTTTCCTTCGTCTTCCCGTGTCTTTCCTCTTTCTTTTTTCCAAACTTCCTTTTCTCACATGGCTCTCATTTGTCTCTTCTTTATTCTCCTCTGCCTTCTTAATTGTCTCTCCTGTCTCTTTGCTCTTTCATATAATTATATATACGTATGTATATATATATATATATATATATATATATATATATATATATATATATATATATATATATATATATATATATATATATATATATATATATATATTTCGTCTTCTTTTATGCTTCTCTTTTGTTTTCTCCATTGTCCACGACTTCTCTTCTTTCCCGTCGGTTACTCCAGTTTTACCTTCTTCTGTCTTTATTTTTCTCTCTCTCTCTCTCTCTCTCTCTCTCTCTCTCTCTCTCTCTCCTCTCTCTCTCTCACTCACACTCTCTCTCGCGCTCACTCTCTCTCTCTCTCTCCTCTCTCTCTCTCTCTCTCTCTCTCTCTCTCTCTCTCTCTCTCTCTCTCTCTCTCTCTCTCTCTCTCTCTCTCTCTCTCTCTCTCTCTATCATCTTCCTACTTATCAATTTATATCACCTCCTCATCTGTCTCTTTCTCTTCATCCACCTCTTCTTTCTTTTCTCTCCTGCCTCTCTGTTTTCCGTGTGTGTTTTTCTAGGGCATCCAGGTTTGATTAAATTTTGCTCACCCACTTGACTTTATTTTTATTTTCTGTCATTCTCTTATCAAATGTGTTTCATTTTGTCCTACATATTTTCTTTCTGCCGTTCATTTTTTTTCTTCTGGACTTTGTCTTCTGTTCGATGATTGTTTTTGTTTTTACTCACACGTTTAATTATGTAACTTCTTCATTAATTATTATTATTTCTTCATTTAGTTTCGATCCGATGTTAACTATTTTTAATTCTACCTTTCTATTTGTCCTTCACTTCCTCTTTGTTTTTCTTTGTGATATTTCTCTATTTTTCTTCTATTTTCAAGTAATTTGCTCTCTTGTTTCACTTCTCTCACCCTTATTGTTCCCTATGAGTTCACCAATTAGGTTCCACTCAGAAATGTCCTCCTTGAACCAAAATGCACCCTATGAATAATGTTCTCTATTGGTTCTTCTTCCTAGTTTAATCCACTTCAACCTTTAGCTAATTATGTCTCTCTTTACTTCCATCCTTTATCATTTTGTGTTGTAGTGTTCAACAAATTTCTCTCTCTCTCTCTCGCTCTCTCTCTCTCTCTCTCTCGATAAAAACTGTGGTGATAAATCTGACGCTCATGATATATAGGTTCCAATCCACAAGTCCTAAGTTAGTTAGCTGCCGATCCTTAAATCACTATATAACATAAATATATAATCTTAAAATGGATGGATCAGCTGCCTTTCAGGGGAGTCACCGGCTTCTTTTTTTATCTTTCTCTCCTTTTCTCTCTTTCCCTGGCTTGTATTCATTGGGCCCCATTCAACCAACTGTTTTAAGACGTTTATCCCCATCCAGGTGTCGATTTCTTTCTGGCGAGCGATAGCGAGCCAGCACTGTATGGAGACAAATTTAGCTTGCTGTCAAAACAAAAAAATATATATGCTGGCTTGCTACCGCTCGATAGGATAATATTGACACCTGGATGGGGGTAAAAGTCTTTAAACAGTAGGCAGAATGGGACCGAATGGATACAAGCCAAAGAGAGAGGGAGAAAAAGAGCAAAAAAGCGAGGTGGGCTCCCTTAAAAGAACAAAGCTCACGAACGAGGTTTCCCTCAACTTTCATCGTAATCACTTGTCTGGCAGCTTATACGGTAATCTTGTAAACTTATTATTACGCCTAATTTCACTAATATTCAGTCTATATTCCAATACAGCTACAAGATATCCCAGATGTGTTTGCAAGAAAAATATATGCCATATAAATTGAAGATAACAACTCTCCAGAAAGTCCGTAGCTTGCAATAATTTAAGGGGAGGTTTTTAGTTGATTCCCTAGGCTTCCATCAAGCTTAAAATTACACCCCCTTGAGTCCCTTTCAAGATAAATTTGTACATTTTTCGGTAGAAAATGTCCCGGCCAAAGGCCGGTTCCTCTTAAATTTCAGGCTCGCTATCGCTCGCCAGGATAAAATCGACACTTGAATGGCACGAAAGGTCTTAATATGAGGTGAAAGTTCTTAAAATCGCTAAACTAATGGGGCAAACGTTTTATAATATCAAAAGCAATGGGGCTAAACATGAGGGAGAAAGTGGTCAAGAAAAAAATCCCTCAAGTGGAGATCTCCCCTTAACCCCATCAGCGCCATGAAACCTTTTTACCTTTGAATCTGGCTATAATTAGATGATTTTATGCAGTTTAAGAAGGACCTATGTTACTAAGAGGGTTCATTATTATCGTATTTACCCATTTGAGTCGTATAGGTAGATTACAAACTTAAGAAATGCGTCTAATGACAACCAGAATATGATCAATATTACGTCATGGTGGTGAAGGGGGTTAATCTCTAAAGGGCCTGTCACACTGGCATTCCGACCCTTCCAGACTTTAATATGACCGTGTGTTTCGCAAGTCCGGTGTGAAGTTCTGCTCGAGGACATATTCTTCGTCGTATTCTGGTTATCAATAGATGATTTTCTTTAAGGGGAGATGGGCTTATTTTTGTCCTCATTTATAATATGCTTTATATTTTTTTTAGTTTCCTCCCTAGACCTCCATCAAACTTAAAAATACATCCATTAGATCCCCCTTCTAGATAAATTTGTAAATTTTTCGGCAGAAAAATTTCTCGGCCGAATTCCGATTGTTTCCAAATAACAGGCTCACTATCGTACGCCAGGATAATAAGCTACACCTACATAGCACAAAAATTTACAAAGAAGTTGGGTGGAAGGTCTTAACATCGACAAACTAATGGGGCAAACATCGTAAAATCTGAAAACTAATGGGGCTAAACATGAGGGAGAAAGGGGACTAGAAAAACGGCCCATCTTCCAAACCCAGAATTCCGTAAAAGGCCAAAGGACGGCGCCAGGACGTGTTGCCAAGACAAGAGTGGCAGGGAAAGATCAGTCGTGTATTATGAGAAAGAGAGGATGAGGTCGCTTATACAGGCTCCCGTATGTTAACCCTTTCACGCACATATGACGCAGAGGTTGCCAGATTAGCAATATGAAATAGAGTTCTCTCACTCTTATAATTACCTCTCCAAAATTAGTTTTCTGCCCACAGCTAACTCAAAGACAACTGCAAAACTAAAGGTTTCTAAATACCTATGATGGTAACAAAGGCTTTAAAGTATCCCCAATAGGCTCAAAATCGCGTCATATGTCGGAGAGGGTTAAAGGGGGTCACCGGTGTTTTTCTCTTTCTCTCGTGTTCTCTCTTTCCCTGGCTTGTATCCATTCGGCCCCATTCAGCCAAATGTTTTAAGACGTTTATCCCCAACCAGGTGTCGATTTCTTCCTGGCGAGCGATAGCGAGCCATCATTGTATGGAGAAATTCGGCTTCGCTGGACACATTTTTCTATCGAAAAATTTACAAATTTAGCTTGCTGTAAAAACAAATATATATATACAGTATATATATATATATATATATATATATATATATATATATACAGTATATATATATATATGCTGGCTCGCTACCGCTCGCCATTGAAATATTGACACTTAGATGGGGGTAAACGTCTTAAAACAGTAGGTTGAATGGGGCCGAATGGATACAAGCCAAAGAGATAGGGAGAGAAATGTAAACAAAAAACGAGGTGGGCTCCCTTAAGAGAAAGAGTTTAGGTCGCTTACTGGCTTCCGCATGTACACCAAGGGTGCTCTGACAACAGTTACCTCCAATATTGGCGGTACGGTCGCCCTAACAAGTCATGTCCCAGCTGTCATTACGTTTGGCTTGCTATGTGATGTATTAATGTCTGTCAGATGTTGGATAAAGTTGGTAAGTGTAGGAACATGATTGTAGATCTCACTCAAAAAGAAGAAATCATGTGTAAATATTGCTGATACCAATTATTGTTCAAAACATAATTGGTGCCGAGACATCACTTATTAGCGCGACTGTACAACATCATATCACTACAATCGCCCTATAATATATAACGCCACAAAACAACGAACACCAGAAACCCAATATCTCTACTATCTATGGTACCATTTAGGCTTTAGAAAACGCAAGTCGTCGTGGTTGTTACCGTATCGAATGATTGAAAGTGGCACTAGGCTCCTTTCAAATACCTATGTGTATGTGTATAGATAAATACACACATACTGTATATATATATATATATATATATATATATATATATATATATATATATATATATATATAGTAGAAGGGTAAGGAGGAAAAGGACGCTTGGAAACATCTAATTTATTTATTTTTCAAATTTTCGGCAAACGTCTCGCAGCCATCATCAGGAAAAGGATAATTTTTTCACAGAGAATGATTTCCAGATCATAGCCAAATTTAGGAGTCAAAGTGATACATTGATAGGTGAGAAAATATTAATTCAAAAACTCCATCCCGAAATAAATCTTGCCAACAACAGTTGAACTAAGTCTGTGTCATGGGTGGTTCATTTGAAGTTTATAGGTGGTTCAAAGGTTTACTTGTTTCTCATAATCTCTGTCCTCTGTCATTTATATTCATCTTTGGTTCAGTGCATTGGTGACTTCTGTACTGACTGGTTGTTCTTGGGTTGGTTCCTTGTCATATATGGTAAGCCTGCTGATTATTTATATATAGATGTATTTTTTGCTATGTATTATTTTATTTTTTTCGATTAGGGACTCATATAATTAATGGGTTGACTGAAGAAGTTTAATAAGGACTAGTATGTAGTCCATTCTTGATGATTTTGTTTATTTGTGTACAATATTTTCAAAGAAGTAAATTTTTTATTAACGTTGTTGATATAAGTTCTTAACAATATTAACGTAAGGGTTTACTTATATAATTTTACTGAGGAGATAAATTTTGTAGAATATAATTATAAAATAGTTTTACCTTGATATTTGATTTTACTGAGGTGATACATTTAATATAAACTGTCTTATGGTATTTTTCTTTTATAAACTGTCAATTATAACTGTTTTCTTATAAATTATTATATACAATTAGTGGTGCTTATTTAGTATTTAACCCTTAATTGGCAGCGCGCAACTTATGTCGTGTGAAATAAATATGGACTAAGTGGCGGTTCACAGCTTATGTCGTGTGCCATTTTCACCACGTAATGATGCTGAGAGAGAGAGAGATGAGTGGTGGGAGGAGCATAGCAAGCGTATGACTGCTCCAGACCACCGCGGCGGACCTACTGACATGAATCCCACTCTCCCCCACCCTCTCGCACTCGCTACACAGGGAATTATGTAGGGAAAGTACCTAATTACATGGTTTTTGCACTCGTGTTGCGCGATCGTTGCAAGAGAACCAGTGGTCGTACAAGGATGGTTGGGGTGTCATTGGAAAGCTCTGTTTATGCCCTTTCAGGGATAGATACTTGTTTTACGCTCTGGGTCTTATTTTGGCAGGAAAATGATCACGTAAACAACCCTATTTAGGGTAAAAACAACCCGCTGGGCGCTACGGTCAAATAGACCACCTAGTCCGCTAAATAAGGGTTAAAGCGTCTTGCAATTAATTTAGGATTTAGCGTCTATGTTAGACTTAGCTTTGCATATATGAACTTGAGCTGAGGTTATGTTCTGTCAATGTTAAGTGATTGTTTTCAGTCTTCAGTGTTTGCGTTGTTAATAATATTAGAGTTATATTTGTATTAATTTAGAATTTACATATTAAACTTTCAATTTTGTGTACTTATTCAGTCATTATAGATAATTTGAATCAGTCCTTCTTATTTCTAGCTTGTGATTGTTAAAAGTTTTGCACTGAGTTGTTGTTTCTGCTGTGCTTATGTAGCTGCTGCAGGTTTTCGTACAAGGATTGTGTATTAGATAAGAATTATTTTGGAAATATAATACAGTATAGATTTCTGAATAATTAACAAAATTTAAATTGAATGAATTACATTCGTGGTCCCATTGTTGTTGACTTTCTACAGGTATGTTTTCTTTTAATAGGGATCTTGGGTTTTCCTGATGATGGCTGCGAGACGTTTGCCGAAAATTTGAAAAATAAATAAATAAGATGTTTCCAAGCGTCCTTTTCCTCCTTACCCTTCTACTATGGAAGCTGAGATCCCTAGGTCATCAGCTGATGTTCTTTTTATTACTATATATGTATATATATATTCTACAAATCACTATATCTACCTATCTGACAGTCTATCTATCCATCTATCGTTTCTCTCTTCAACCCCTGCTAGCTCGTCTTACAGATCCAGATTTTTTACAAACTTGAGAGGAAAATATGAAGGGCAGAGCTAGGGGGGGGGGGGAGAGCTGTCAAGAGAGAGGCAAGACAAGGGAGAGAAACACGGGAAAGAGAGTGGAACGGGGTCACAAGAAGAGAGTGGAACGGAGTCACAAGAAGAGAGTGGAACGGGGTCACAAGAAGAGAGTGGAACGGGGTCACAAGAAGAGAGTGGAACGGGGTCACAAGAAGAGAGTGGAACGGGGTCACAAGAAGAGAACCAATAAGAAATACAGTAAATACAGTAAAGCACTAAAGGTTGTCAATGAGAAAGTAAAATGATAAAGAATTAAGGGGGGTGACCTGTTTTTGTTCTGTCCTTTTCTATCTTTCTCTGGCTTGTATCCCTTTGGCCCCATTCAGCCTACTGTTTTAAGACGTTTATCCCCATCCAGGTGTCAATTTTTTACTGGTGAGCGGTAGTGAGCCAGCATATTTTTTATTTTTGTTTGGCAGCAAGCTAAATTTGTACATTTTTCGATAGAAAAATGTCTCCGGCGAAGCCGGATTTCCTCATATAATGCTGGCTCGCTATCGCTCGCCAGGAAGAAATCGACACCTAGATGGAGATAAACGTCTTAAAATAGTTGGCTGAATGGGGCCGAATGGATACAAGCCAGAGAAAGAGAGAAAAGGACAGAAATAACAAAAAGCAGGTCACCCCCCTTAATGGAAGGGAGAGTGGATTCAAATTAAGGGTAAGACACAATACTGTGAAAAGCACGTTAAGGACATGTTAAAAGATAAATCCATCTACATTAAGCTTATAACAGGATATGCTAGAGAGGAGAACATAAAATAAATAGTCAGTTCAAAAATTTTCAGAAGATATGGAAGAGGGATAAAATGAAGCGAGAGGCGTATGGGCCAAATTATATATAAATGACTTAAGGGGAGGTTTTTAGTTTGGTCTCTAGATATCCATCAAGCTTAAGATTACACCCCCTTGAGCCCCTTTCAAGATAAATTTGTACATTTTTCGGTAGAAAAATGTCCCGGCTGAAAGCCGGTTCCTCTTAAATTACAGGCTCGCTATCGCTCGCCAGGATAAAATCGACACCTAAATAGCACGATAGGTCTTAAAATTGACAGAAATGGGTTGAAAGTTCTTATAATCATCAAAATAATGGGGCGAACGTCTTAAAATTAGAAAAGCAATGGGGCTAAACATGAGGGAGAAAGGAGTCAAGAAAAAAATCCCTCAAGTGGAAATCTCCCCTTAAAGGAATGATTGATACGATAACAAAAAATCCAATTCTACCTCCGGACGGTGCCATGTCATCTCAACCAGTAGACCATTTCAACCAGTAGCTCTCAACCAGTACCAAATCGGTTAGGCTAGGTTAGTACTATATTTTGGCACTGGTTTGGTTGGTCTTGGTTGAGAGCTACTGGTTGAAATGGTCTACTGGTTGAGATGTCCGGGAACCAGTCTAAAATATTGTTTGGCAGGATGTTGGGTCTTCTCCTGGGTGACCTACAGTAGATATGTGTGAATTTGTTTTGTCTGTGTTTTCCGTTGTGTTATGTTGTGTTTTCCCTAATATTGCTCTGTCTTGAGTTGGCCACCCCTAAAAAAAAAAAAAAAAAAAAATAGATAGATAGATAGATATATAGGTTACCACTGGTGAAAAATATATGTTTTGGTTCAGGTCGTGGGGATTGGCAAAATGCTAAGGGAGCCCACCTCGTTTGTTTTCTCTTTCTCTCCCTCTCTCTTTGGCTTGTATCCATTCTGCCCCATTGAGCCTACTGTTTTAAGACGTTTACCCCCACCCAGGTATCAATATTTTCCTGGCGAGCGGGAGCAAACCAGCATATGTATGTTTTTGTTTTGACAGCAAGCTAAATTTGTAAATTTTTCGATAGAAAAATGTCAGCCAGATTTCTCCATACAATGCTGGCTCGCTTTCGCTCGCCAGGAAGATATCGCCACCTGGATGGGGATAAACGTCTTAAAACAATTGGCTGAATGGGGCCGAACGGATACAAGCCAGTGAAAGAGAGAACAGGAGAGAAAGATAAAACAAACGGTGACCCCCCTTAAAAGAAAGAAAACTAGCAATAATAACATTCTTGTCAATGGAAACTAAGAATGTAACAGAGAATGAATAATTATAAAGACGAAGGCGTGATGAGCGAGATTAAAGAAAACGGAGGAGACAAACGAATGGAGAATTATTATCAGTCGTACATTAAATATTATTAAAGAAGGAACGGAGGGGAGAAATTTGATTGGGACATGAAAAAGTGAAGTATTGTTAATTGGTCGAGAGAGAGAGAGAGAGAGAGAGAGAGAGAGAGAGAGAGAGAGAGAGAGAGAGAGAGAGAGAGAGAGAGAGAGAGAGAGAGGAGAGAGAGAGAGAGAGAGAGAGAGAGAGAGAGAGAGAGAGAGAGAGAGAGAGAGAGAGAGAGAGAGAGAGAGAGAGAGAGAGAGAGGGGGGGGGGGGGGGGGGGATATACTGTATATGGTACTTGAAGACCTGTAATTATGATAACTTATTTATGTTCTACTTTTTTGGTTTTTTTAATTAATATATCAAAATTTGAGCTAGTGAAAAGCACATTTATATAATTCATATCCCGTTTCGGGCCATGAGTGAGCACCGTGCCTCGTGTGAAGGCAAGATGGCAGGTGCTCGTTGTACTCTACGTGCTTCACATGTCTCACTCCCTAGACTGGAACAAGACCTCACGGGTTTCACTGTTCATTGTAAAGCGGTGAATGTTAAGGCTCTCAGCCTATGCCCGAGAGGAAGTAAGTTGGGAAAAAAAAAAAAAAAAAAAAAAAAAAAAAAAAAAAAAATACTTAAATGCGGTATGGGGTTACATTGATCTCGAGGTTAAGAAACAAAAACAAACGCTAAAGGAGTTCAAAATCTCACAGAGGATTTGGGAAGGATTATTGCAACATGTATCTTATTGCCGAAAAAAGTATGAATTGAAAGGAAAAATAATAAGAAGGAAGAGGACACAAGGACAAACAAAAGAGAAATATAGATGATAAGATAAGCTGCAAGAAGGGTGGGTGACGGAAATAATCTTAAGGGGGGTGACCTGTCTGTGTTCTCTCCTTTTCTCGCTTTCTTTGGCTTTTATCCATTCGTCCCCATTCAGCCTACTGTTGTAAGACGTTTATCCTCATCCAGGTGTCGATTTTTTTCTAGCGAGTGGTAGCGAGCCAGTATATTATTCAACAAAATTTTGACAGCAGACTAAATTTGTACATTTTTCGATAGAAACATTTCTCCGGCGAAGCCGGATTTCTCCATATAATGCTGGCTCGCTATCGCTCGCCAGGTAGATATCGACACCTGGATGGGGATAAAAGTCTTAAAACAGTAGGCTGAAAGGAGCCGAATGGATACAAGCCAGAGAAAGAGATAAATTTAAAAGGAGAGGAAAAAAAGCAGGTCACCCCCCTCAATGGCAGAGTTGAGTGAGGAAACAACGTGAGCGGAAAAAGATAGAGGCAAAGACAGAGTATAAGTTAGAAGACAGAGTATAAGTTAGAAGACAGAGTATAAGTTAGAAGACAGAGTATAAGTTAGAAGACAGAGTATAAGGTAGAAGACAGAGTATAAGTTAGAAGACGGAGTATAAGTTAGAAGACAGAGTATAAGTTAGAAGACAGAGTATAAGTTAGAAGACAGAGTATAAGTTAGAAGACAGAGTATAAGTTAGAAGACAGAGTATAAGTTAGAAGACAGAGTATAAGTTAGAAGACAGAGTATAAGTTAGAAGACAGAGTATAAGTTAGAAGACAGAGTATAAGTTAGAAGACAGAGTATAAGTTAGAAGACAGAGTATAAGTTAGAAGACAGAGTATAAGTTAGAAGACAGAGTATAAGGTAGAAGACAGAGTATAAGTTAGAAGACAGAGTATAAGGTAGAAGACAATTATATAATATAGAAGTAGGCTATACAAGGTGAGGGATGAAAGGAGGAGGAGGAGGGAAGGAAGGAAGGAGCGGATGTACGGTCGCGCGAATAAATGATGTCTCCAACAATATCTAAGCTTCATTTCTTCATATCGAGTGAAATATGCAAACATGGTCCTACACTTACGCACCCTATTCAACATCTGACAGACATTAATACAGCACAGAGCAAGCCAAACGTAATGACAGCTGGGACATGACTTATTAGTGCCACTGTACAGTCACCTATATAAATGTGTGGACCCCCAATGAGGTTTTTATGCAATTAATACGATCTGTTTTGTTTTTTGGGTTGAACTTGCCTTTAAGGGGAGATTTCCACTTGAGGGATTTGTTTCTGGACCACTTTCTCCCTCATGTTTAGCTCCATTGCTTTTGATATTTTAAGACGTTCGCCCCATAATTAAGAACTTTCGCCCCATTTCTGTCAAATTTAAGAACTTTCATGCAATTTAGGTGTCGATTTTTTCCTGGCGAGCGATAGCGAGCCTGTAATTTAAGAGGAACCGGCCGTTGGCCGGGACATTTTTCTACCGAAAAATGTACACATTTATCTTGAAAGGGGGCCTAGAGGTTGTAATTTTAAGCTTGATGGAGGTCTAGGGAACTAACTAAAAACCTCCCCTTAAATATATACCGGTAGTATATAAAGTATAGTTTTGTAATGTATGCATAGATAAATAGATAAATACATTCGTTTCCAGAGATAGACTTTCATAATTAAACATTGACGAGGTCCACGAATTTGTAGGAGTATCTGTACCACCGCCGTCTCTCTGTACTTATGGGCATTAAGGGGGGATTTCCACTTGAGGGATATTTTTCTGGATTCCTTTCTCCCTCATGTTTAGCCCCATCACTTTTGAGATTTTAAGACTTTCGCCACATTAGTTTGGCGATTTTAAGAACTTTCGCCCCATTTTTGTCAATTTGAAGACATTTCATGCCATTAGGTGTCGATTATTTCCTGGCGAGCGATAGCGAGCCTCTAATTTAAGAGGAACCGGCCTTCGGCCGGGACATTTTTCTACCGAAAAATGTACAAATATATCTTGAAAGGGGGTCTAGGGGGTGTAATTTTAAGCTTGATGGAGGTCTAGGGAACAAACTAAATACCTCCCCTTAAGAATGTCGTGGAAGTACACAACGGAGGGGGAGGGGAGGAGTGACAAGGAAGGAAGAGAGATAAGGAGGATTTTTGTTTAATATATGTAAGAGGATAGAGGCTTGGGAGCAGATGTATGGGGAGACGATGAGGAGATAAGAGGTACAAGCAGTTACTAGGAATAGTTAATAGCTCGAAAGCCTTGCGGTCCATTCCGAGGAGATACTTGACGTGGAAAGAGGGAGATTTTCTAGTGCAGTACACTCATTGCAGAATGGGCAAACTACTATCTACTCTCTTTTTGAACTGCTGTACTGAAGAACTATTTTCAGCTTTTGAGGAAAGTTTGTTTCAGGTAGAACAGACCTTATATGTGAAAAAGTGTCCACAAATACTAGTGCTGAGCTTTTTTAATTCTATCTTTCAGCCATAGTTGCATGTTGTATTCATACGGAGGCTAAGCATTTTGCTATACTCCACATTGTCATACTTCACCGAGTTGATCTTGTATTCTGCATGTTTCCAACGGAAGGAGAGCTCTTGATCTTTCCGTAGGAAATGCGCATTGCTCGGTCTTCTAATCGATGGAATATGCTTTGTACTCCTAGCTTGTACTCCTTTCCTTCCAGGAGCTCCAATCTTTCCTGAGTGCTGGAGGTTAGAATTGAACAGCATACTCCAGGACACAGCATACTCCAAGAGTCTTGAAGTGTTTTGTTAAAATGCTGGTGAAATTTGATGTCAACAAACTTCTAAAATAATATATACTAATAATCATATATTGTAGGTGCAGCACCAGCGGAGAAAGATTCAGCACAGACAAAGAGACGACGCATTTTCTTTGGGTCCAGTGAATCTAGTGTATGCATTTCTACGAATTCATGTTCCGATAAAAATGTTGTTATGAAAATGTGTATGCATTCTTTGCAACCAGCCCACTCATCTCTTCTCAAATCATCAAGGTTAGATTGAAGGGTGTAACAATCTTATTCGGAGCAAAATGTATCGATCAGTGTGGCTGATGACATATTGCATGTGATGAGTACTGATGAATCAATGTAACTATTATCATAAGTATTCATATTATTAATAGGATTGGATCGCATGAATTTAAGCTCATCTCCACTTCCCTACAGAGACTAATAGAAAGAGATACCGAGTTCCTGACAATTTGACTGAGGATGAACTGAAGAATAGGACAAGGATAAATGAGTTACTGAAGTCACTGGCCACCTGGAAGGGATCAGCAACTTTTTAGCAGAGGAAACTCTATATCACTTGTGCTGCAAAGTTTTTTTAAGACGGGTGGTCACTACTCCAAAACTAAAGATGTAAGTTATTTAAAAGTATGATTCTGAATCAGTGAGACAAATTTAAAGTAAATTATTTAAAGTTGAGGCATATTATCAAGCTTTACTACTTGAAAGTTAATAATTATAACAATATTTTATCCTCAGGTAGTAAAGAAAACGGATGAGGAGTGAGCGGTTGTATTCTATCAGCTCTGCGTATTGTTAGATCAGGAACTCGACCACGGGGTGATGATCAAGTCCATGGAAAGCTGCAGCGGTCTGATCAGTCACCAGATCAGAGCCTCGCATATTTATTGCAGTGGTTACAAATTAAGCTCCAAAGATATATTATGCCACACTGTATTTTATGTTTCAGGAGAGGAGGGCAGTTATGCTCAGTTTCATATATAACACCAGCAATATTCTGCAAGAGCATCATGCTAATATTGAGTTTGGAAATGAGTAGACTCAGATAATAAAGATTGCAGTACAGTTAATTTGCAACAATATCTCTACTATATCCAAAGTCACACTCCACTGCAGACAGTATGGCTGATATCCCAAGTCAGCTGGCACAACAGACACTGCTGTTGAGGTCAGTAATAATTTGTGTAGGTATTTTAAGGAAATTGTTGATCCTATAACGTTCACCGTTATTGCACAGTTCAAGATGCTTTTCTCATGTTTTTAATCTTTTAGTTCTATTTTCAGATTAAACCAGAAGATTATGCTAATAATGCTGGTGCACCATATCTCAAGCACCAACCATGCACTGTTCTTCTTGAATGTCTAGAGGATCTGTCTGAATGATAGAGGTGCTACCTGCTCTTTTGTCACTCTTTCATCGGTTGTGATACGGTATTTACAATTGGAGGCCACGGGAAAACGAGTCTATTTGACAAGATTTGTGCAGGGGACATTGATGAACACATGGATATCTTGACATATTGGCCAATAAGGATTCGTTGATCGGGGCTGGTATTGCGATTTTTCAGCAAACTTTACCACGCACCAGGTACTACTTTGGGGGCATGTCGATACGACATGTTCGCACAGAAGGCAGCGGCCAGGCTGTTCAGAGACTCTACCTCCAACAGAGGGTGAAGCTGCACAGCTTTGTCTCCATGCGTATCTCTAAACCCTTGACTGAATGCTGCTGCACGCCATGTCTGTGGACCCCAGTGATGATGGATGCACGGTAGAGTTTGTGGTTATAAGCCAGTTCTAACAGTGGACCCTATTTCCCCAGAGGAGCTGCTCTGTTTCATGAGCTGCAATTGTAATGGAGATTGCATCAACTGCCAGTGCAGCTGCAAGAATGGTGTCAAATGTATCTCAGCATGCTGATCATTTAGTATAGCATAGTATCGTTTTAAAAGTAGTATTCAATAAGGAGTAATCAAGTAATAAAACTACTTCATAAATTGAAACACACCTAACAATTAAATAACACCTGAAAATATGGAAGTCATAGTCAATTTCATGAACAAATTATCACTTTATCACACATTCCCTCACAACCATAGCTTACTCTGACTGTTCCTTTTACTTTTATATTTTCTAGATCTCAAGTGACGGCGTCTCTTCCGTGGATTGACCTCCCAGTCTACCTAGATTGGAAGCCAAAGCGTCACATTTTTTCCTTTGCCCCTCAACTTTCTCTTCATAATTGCTGAGGGACACAGGGCCCTGGGTGGGGCTTTGGTTTCCTGGACGTTTCCGCACCCTCCTCAGCTCCCCGCCATGGAGTGGCTTCGGTCACCCAGGCTTTATTGTGGTCGGCAGTGAGGGTTCTGTGGGGGCGCACGGTTATGGCCTTGGCCTGCTCGGGGCCTTGGGGCTGCTCGGACAGGCTGTTTGGGGAACAACAACAACCTGCTTAAGACATAATTTATAATGTTCTATGTTCTATTTTTCTCAGCTTTTAGCAAGCTATCTTCTGGATTTTAATTTAAACGTTCTGAAAGATGTTAGTAAATACCTTTACAAATACATTGGTGAAGCAATTTCTTGGTAAGGATATTGTTTCCCAACTTTTAGCAATATTACCTGACTATAGATAGATAACCAGAGCAGGAAAAGAGAGAGAGAGAGAGAGAGAGAGAGAGAGAGAGAGAGCGAGAGCGAGAGCGAGAGCGAGAGCGAGAGAGAGAGAGAGAGTAACAACCAGACAAAGGGAGTGAGAGAGGGTGAAATCTAATCACCATTCCTAAGCCCCACCTCCCAAGCTACAGCCCACCATTCATTTACCTTCCAATCTCCCTACCTGTCAGACTGATTAATTAACTACCTGCCTTGGGATCTAGCCCCCACCGCCCCCGTAATCCACTCACTCATATGTTTACTCATTCGCTCGCTAACCTATCTCGCTATTCTCCAGGGGCGCCAGTTAATCTACCCCAATGTAGATATCTACCGGGGTCCATTCACTCGTGTCACTTTAAATTCGACGTGCCTGTCCGTCTGAACTCTCCTCCTATAGATATTCGTCCAGACTGTATAGGTAGATAAGGTAGAAATATATATCTCTGGAAGTTTCTCGTCAGCTCTAGTCTGGCTATTTGTACATTAGTGTTAACCTTTTTACCCAATTACATTAAAAATATATTTTGCTTGGAAGAAAAAATATTGTCACAGAGCCCTATGAAGCTAAAATATTGTCACAGAGCCCTATGAAGCTAAAATATTGTCACAGAGCCCTATGAAGCTAAAATATTGTCACAGAGCCCTATGAAGCTAAAATATTGTCACAGAGCCCTATGAAGCTAAAATATTGTCACAGAGCCCTATGAAGCTAAAATATTGTCACAGAGCCCTATGAAGCTAAAATAATAAGATTATTGAAATGGCACAATATGTCGGAAACATTTGCTTCTAGCAGCCCAGTTAGAATAATTAACAACATATACCCTTCGTAATAGTTGAATAATCGAGCTAGAGACATGTCGATTTACAGACAGCTACAAAAAATAAAAGGGTAACGTTGGTGTCACGTTCGTCAAAGACAATACCGACATAATCTTTAACATGTGGAAAGAAAAGACTAACCATACGCTGCCGAAGAGTATAAGGAACAGTGTTGATATATGAACAATAAATTGTATTTCATTTTCACTTTCCTAAAACATAATAAGTTGTATCTAGATTTCCCTTACCCAAGGTGAAATACTTCACTATGGAAAGGCTAAGAAATATGTACTTAAGTATATATATATTTATATATACTGTATATATACATATATTTTTAGCTACAGATATAACCACAATTGAAAATGTTAAGTAGGCAAGATATATGAGCGTGACTGTACCTCTGAGAATGCTTGTTGTAGCATAAATTATAGTTTACCTAATTACTTACGCCTCGCATTAAGGGGGGTCACCGACTTGTTTTATCTTTCTCTCCCTTTTCTCTCTTTCTCTGGCTTGCATCCATTCGGCCTGATTCAGCCAACTGTTTTATGACGTTTAAACTCATCAGTGTGTCGATTTCTTCCTGGCGAGCGATAGCGAGCCAGTATTGTATGCAGAAATCCGGCTTCGCCGGAGATATTTTTCTATATTTTTTTTTACAAATTTAGCTTGCTGTCAAAACAAAAATACATACTGTATATGCTTGCTCGCTACCACTCTCCAGGAAAATATTAACGGCTGGATGGGGTAAAAGTATTAAAACAGTAGGCTGAATGAGGCCGAATGGATACCAGCCAAAGAGAGAGGGAGAGCAAGAGAAAAAAGCGAGGTGGGCTCTCTTAATTAAGCTGCCAGGCTACCTATCTTGCTATCTCTGTGCTTACCATACACACAACTTAACCACGTAGATACTTACTCATACGTCTACTTAACAACCAAGCAACCTACAACTCATTAACATTCATACCGTGTCTAACCTCTTTCTCTGACACGAAAACACACCATCAATTGATGTTCATTAAATCAATCTACACATAGGAACAACTTATTTGTCTATCCTACGGTTCCTACCTATATGATAAATAATCAGACGAGATTAGACTACTAAAAGATATTTGTACGAAATAAAAATTGTCAACATCCACAAAACTGGATATTGTACTTTCTTATTCTGAACCGTGCCATTGTGATGTAACCAGGCAATCGCTATAGTGCATACCTCCACCTACGCTGGGAGAGGCATATGTTCTACAGATTGGTTTATAAATAGAATAACTTCTTAACATATCTTATCTGCCCAACACATTTCGTGAGCATAGGTTCACAACCTTTTGAGCTGCCTAAATTAAATCACTTCTTCCTTGGCATATATCCTATCCGCCAATCAATTTTCGTGATAATCGCTTCATAATATTATTAGATATCTTGTATACAAACAGACAAACAAACAAACAGAGGCAAACGCATAACTTCATGGGAAATAAGACAAGAATTACGATAGTATTAAATAAATAACTTGATCCGCGTGAAATTTTTGCTACGAATAGCGATTGATGTGAAAATATATTTAAGATATTGGTGAGAAAATCAATACTCGAGCGAGTGGCCAGTCTGTGTTCAGTCAAACAGAGGAGTCCATATGCCGCACCTTTTAAAGATGGTTGGTTTGTGGATTCAAGCACCCTCCTGGGGCTGGCACGTGCATATAAAGTACCGTACATTAACACTTAAGGTGTGGGCATATTTCTGCTATATTAGAGCTCATTGAGGCACTTCTGAATGATTGATTAAGTGTCTGAATTAAATTAAATATATTCAGCCAAAATCTAGAAGAAAATGGCTTCAAAATTACACCAGAACAAGCTTTGTAGCGCGCATGGTTAATACGCAGCGCTACCATAGAAATCGGCAAATATTCGCTACTACTGAGTGAATACCGCTAATGTCGCGCTACATTTGCCTTTGGCAGCGCTGCATATGTCTAGCGAGACATGGCTGATATCTCTCAGTGCCACGCCCCCGCTTCCCCGAGATGTCATAGACTGCAGCACCGTTGATTCATTTAAACTTCGCCTAGACAAATATCTCGCATCAAACCCGCGACTGACTGCGTTTGTAAATGAATAACTTTATTTTATCCTACCCTCAGTTACTAACCCATCTGTCCCCTACAAACTTCCTAATCCTGCCATGGACATTAGTTCCAGGGCAGTAGTTCCCTTTCCAATGTTCCCTTACCCACTCTAAACCACTGTTGGGACACTTGATCCTCAGTGTTTTGGAGGACATGCAGCCTAGAAGAGTCACTAGACCTGTTGTTGCTTGATTTCCTTTGTACTCCTTTGTACTCACTCGGGCTTGTCTCCACCGGGTTTAAGAGCCTGTAAATTGCTATAAATTGACAAGGCGTTACAGAACGGTGTCCAGTCATTGGGTTAAAAGTGTTGTGCAGTATTCAAGTTATTATTTGTAGTAAATACAGTGCATTTATCGTAATAAATGTGTATTGTGTACGGTACAGAATTTGAATTTTGAAACTGTTACAGAAGTGTTACTCGTGTTTGAAGGTGTAGTTATAAATATTTTTTGAAATACTAGGCCTAGGAAGTGTGTTGTTGTTTTATCCTTTTTCTCATACAATGAGGAATACATATATTTATAATACATTGATATAAACCTCGTAAGAAAACAATAAAACAAATATAATGTAAACCGTTCTCCACGCAACTGGACTTCTATTTTATTATATTCATACGAAAACAAAATATTGATGATAAACAAATTCTGATGACACTTGGAAAGAGCGTGAAAAAATACTTATATAAACATGTAGTGTCTTCACTCAAAACTCTGAATAAAAACCATGGAAGTTCGGATGTAATTGGAAAATGATTTTTTTTTTTTGTAATCAATATTATCTATGATTATTTGTGGGTCTTTCTATGGTGATATACTAGATTATCCTTTCCTCTATCTTTTGAGATATAATACACTGCAGTAGACACAATTACTGTGGGTGAAAATCGTTCATGAATGACCATTTTGGGTTCGGAGGCCGTACTCAATATTACGAGAGTAAGGTTTACGATTATATTCACATAAAAGATAAATATATACGTTAAACAAATTCTGATGATTCCGTTGGGAAGCTAGTGGAATCGTCTTCTCATTCCATATAAAAGAAGATTATTTACTTGGTATATAACGCAATAGTGACGAGTTGAACACCAAATAATGAGGATTTTTGTCATTATCAAACACATTTCAGCATGAAATAACACCTTTTTCCACGTTTTATAATACATATTGTTGTATGAGCTTTCTTCCTTCTTTGCATGTATAACTCATCAAAGTAGACATGATTATTGTGAGTTTAAACAAAGCGATAATATATTACTTCTTTGCATGCCATCCATTGGGAAGCCTGATAAAACCAAGAAACCTGATATTATTGTAATATAATTGTAATGCATGCACACAACTATACAGTAGACTGATTAGAGGTCCATGAAGCAGAAGAAAGCGTGAATACAAATTATTTATACTTTTTAATACTTCCGGCAAACCACAGACGTCTCACTCTGTAACATGTTACAGTGTATACTAGATGGGCATACGGGAGTGCGTGTACTTCTGCCTACACTGGCAGAGGTATGCGCTTTACTGATCACATCCTAAATTAAATTACTTCTTCCTTGGCACATATCCTATCTGTCCACTAGATTTCGTGAACATCGGTTTATAACTTGTGAGCTGCTTACGCTGGCTGAGGCATGCGCTTTACCGATCGCCTCCTAAGTTTAATAATTTCTCCTTTTGCACATATTATATCTGCACCCCAATCTTTGTGCAAACATGTTCATAACTTTTTGAGATACAGTACTTTGTCACAAACAAACAAACAAACGAGGTGATCATTTCGAGCATGGAGGCATACATACAGTATAATTTTCTTTCTCTCAGTCTAGTGCAAAAATATTTTGGTCTACTCACGCTTGTTATACTGTTTTCCGCAATAAGGAGGAAGCATAAAAAATGGTAGTGACCTTATCAAACTCACAACATATTTATGATTCTGCCCGGAATCATGCCAAATCTGTTCTTCAACTTCCTAAAAATTCTTCCATCAAAAACTAATGAAAATGAACCTTCAAATTATAGCTCTTCACAAGCTTTCTAGTATTTAGCCAAAAAAAACTCTCCAACAATTTTACTTCCGCATCTTTCCCTCCTCTTTTCCTCTCTGACGGCCCCACCATCACTTTTTCCTCAGTCAAAGCTGACCTCTTTGCTCAAACTTTTGCTAGAAACTCAACCTTGGATGATTCTGCTGCTGTTCCTCCCTCACCACCTCCCTCTCACTAACTTATTATCTTAATCTCAGCTAAATATTTACTTTCTGCCCTCTCTGGGATTAACACTAAGAAGGCATAGAGACCAGATGGTGTTCCTCCTGTTGTACTAAAAAACTGTGCTTCCGTGCTGACTCCTAGCCTAAGTAAGCATCTCCCTTCATTATGGAAGTTTGCCCTAATTCAACCTGTCCCGAAGAAGGATGACTGCTCTCAGTACTCCAAATATCGTCTAATTGCTCCCATTTCTTGCATTTCTAAAGTGTTTCCAAATGTTCTTAATTCAAATTAATTCAAAAACATATCTTCCCATAATCTTCTTTCAGATCGCCAGTATGGTTTCCTTAACAAACGTTCTACTGCTGATCTCCTTTCTTACCTTACTAACTCTTGGTCATCGTCCTCTCTGGCCTTTGGTGAGACTTTTTCTATTGTGCTAGACATATCGAAAGCCTTCGATAATGTCTGGCACAAATATCTTATTTCCAAACTACCCTCCTTCAGTTTCTATCCCTCTATCTGTGCCATTATATATAATTTCCTTCAGTTTCTATCCCTCTATCTGTGCCATTATATATAATTTCCTTCAGTTTCTATCCCTCTATCTGTGCCATTATATATAATTTCCTTCAGTTTCTATCCCTCTATCTGTGCCATTATATATAATTTCCTTCAGTTTCTATCCCTCTATCTGTGCCATTATATATAATTTCCTTCAGTTTCAGTTTCTATCCCTCTATCTGTGCCATTATATATAATTTCCTTCAGTTTCTATCCCTCTATCTGTGCCATTATATATAATTTCCTTTCTGGAGTTCCATAGCTGCGGTTGTGGACAGCCATTGCTCACTTCCGTAACCTATCAACTCCAGTGTTCCTCATGGCTCTTTTCTATCTCCAATTATCTTTCTATTATTCATTAATAATCTTCTCAACTGTACCTCTATTCCTATCCACTCATATGCTGCTGACTCTACCTTATACTATTACATTAGTTTATTACAATGTCCCACCGTGCAATAACTCCAAAATTCATGTGATAAGGCCATAAAACATCTAACTTCTGATCTATCAACTATTTACGATTGGGGCAGATTTTTTTTTTTTTTTTTTTTCAATGCTTTTGTAACCCAAGTTCTCCACCAATCTACCCGCCACAATCTTCCACACGCCTATCCCTTACTCTTCAACAACACTTAAATCAACTCTTCGTTTTCTCTCATTATTGTTGCTCTCTCTTTTTTCTTACCGTTCTTAGAAAGACCATATCACCACTCTTGCTAAAACAGCTTCCCAGAAGTTAGGTGTGGTCAACCGTTTCCATGGGTTCTTCTACAGTCACACAGCTTCTTGCTCTGTACAGGGGACCATGTATTGAGCACTGTTTGCATGTGTGTCATTTCCCGGGTTTGTTTCTTATAAAAGTGCTGGGAGAGGTTCATCTGACCGTGGAGGAAGTGATACTAATTCTGAACTATTTGGTTAACTTAATTACTGAAGTAGATACAACTATTGAAGATCAAATTTGGCTTAATTTCTTCAATGAACCTAAAACATTGTTCTGTTTTTCCTATATACCCCCAACAGACGTTTAGCATTATTCCCACAGTTCGTTTTCTTCGATTCAGGAAGATATATAATCCTCCTCCTATTAATTTCACTGCACTTAAGCAGTGAAATTAATAGGTTAACAGCACACCACACTTCTTTCCAACACACCTATATTACGTCTAACGTACCTTGATAATGGCTCTCGATCACTCTTCCAACCTTGTGTCTCCTTCATACACACTGAAAAAGATAAATATATAAATAATAACAAAACAAGATATGTAACGAGTAACATTATTACGTCATAGGCGACGTGAACGTTAGATTCGGAAAATTCGCTCAAGAACTGCCGGAACTGGTTGATTGTGCCTGATGGTATTATGATACCCGAACGATAACGCCCGCATACTATTACCTATTATGTTAGGAGTCATGAGTATTACCAGTCAAAATCTTAACCCTTTCAGAACCGGTGCCTTCCTTTTAACTTTATTATGGGTACTATTGGACGATGTTATTCAGTTCCAGCAATTAACAAGCTTCGGATTATCGCACTTAAACCTTTTTGCTACCACAGACCTTTCACTAAGCTGCTCAAAATCCTGATTAATACAGCTAGAATATAATTAGAAAGACGTCGCCGGTACAGAAGAGGTTAAATACATATAATAAATATTGTAAGTGTAAAAAATACATATTAGAAAGGTGAGTATTGGGTGTCAGAACTGGTGTTATATTTAAGCCAGTATCACACGACAGCTGTTATAGTCAACATTCGATGATCAACATTTTTCTGGCAACATTTCTGGAATATTTTGCACTGGTATCGGAAACTAGACTGATGGTAGATGAATTTAGGCTACCGAAATAGTATAAATGTTGACCTCATAAGCTGCCAGACCAGTGTTAAGGATAAATGTTGAGTGAAAAAGCGTTCGTGTGATACCAGCATTACTGAACTCTACACTGTTGGGCAGAGTGAACGAGCCATCATTGCTTCAGAATCTTACCCTCTGTTATATATCTCCCACCAGATCATGCACCCATTACTGTATCACTGTCGTTACCCAGTGTAGATATGGTGGTAATAATAGAGAGTGCTGTACAGTGGCGCTAATAAGTCATGTTTCAGCTGTCATTGCGTTTGGCTCGCTCTCTGCTGTATTAATGTCTGTCAGATGTTGAATAAAGTGGATAAGTGTAGGAACATGGTTGTATAGCTCACTCAAAAAGAAGAAATCATGTGTAAATGTTGCTGATACCAATTATTGATCAAAACATAATTGGCTCCCGGGACATCACTTATTAGGCCGACTGTACAGCAGATAAAGTATTCAAGCTTCACTATGAGAGCGATTTTAACCCACCCATTAACCCTTAGAAGATCGAAAATGCATTTTGTTCGATTTTCTGGCTATTATTAGACGATAGTATTCATATTACAAAGGGTATGCGGAAGTCAGAGGATTAAATGAGATACTCTTTCCTTTTAAATCCCACAGATCCCCCTAAGCTCTAAAAAAAAAAATCTAATGATAGCCAGAATAAACTGCCAAAATACGTCATGATCTTAAAAGGGCTAATTTAGAACTTACTGACGTGATGGTGTATGTTGGGGTGGGCGTGGGGTGCCTCCAACTGCCTTCCTCATTATTAAATTCAATACCGTAATTTTAAGTTTACTGCAGTAATCGAGTTATGCACAAGGGGCCTTCAAGAGAGATTTCTCTCAAAAGGCTCAGCCATTGTAATATGTTTCACAAAAATTGTATTTTAATTGTATTTGGCTTGGCTAAATAAAACTTATTATTATTATTATTATTATTATGACATAACAACTGATTAATATATACCTGTATTAGATAAAGTAATAACACCACAAGAAGTTTGCCAGCAACTGAAACAATTGAACTCAGATAAAGCATGTGATCCAGATGATTTATCTCCAAGAATGTTAAAGTATTACCAGGTCCGTTGATACTGATGCTTACAAGCGCTATTTAACAACGTATTCTCTTCAGGTATTTATCCACAATTTTGGTCGAAAGCAAAAATGTTTACCTATTATTTAAGAAAGGTGATATGTCAAGTGTAAGAAGTTATATAGGTTACCATATAGTATAAACAGTATAGTTAAGGGGGGGGGGGGGTCACGTGCTGTTTTTATCTTTCTCTCATTTTCTCTCTTTCTCTGGCTTGTATCCATTCGGCCACATTCAGCCAACTGTTTTAAGACGTTTATCCCCATCCAACTGTCGATTTCTTCCTGGCGAGCGATAGCGAGCTAGTATTGTATGGGGAAATCCGGCTTCGCCGGAATCACATTTTTCTATCGAATAATGTACAAATTTAGCTTGTCAAAACAAAAATATATATATGCCGGCTCACTCCCGCTCGCCAGGAAAATATTGACACCTGGATGTGGGTAAACGTCTTAAAACAGTAGGCTGAATGGGGCCGAATGGATACAAGCCAAAGAGAGAGGGAGAGAAAGAGAAAACAAGCGAGGGGGGTCCCCTTAATTAAGATAAATGACAGGGTATTATGTGCGCGGTTGAATCAGTGGTTCAGGTCATTGCGGGAACAGGCAGGACTTCAAGAAGGAAGGTGATGTTTAGATGACAGTGTTGCTACATCTGCTGTGTGACATGGCATTAAGGACAAAATTAAGATGTATGTAATAGCGAGCCTGCAATTTTAAGAGGAACTACCGAAAAATGTACAAATTTATCTTGAAGGGGGGTCTAGGGTGTGTTTTTCTAAGCTTGATGGAGCTATAGGGAGGAAACTAAAAAAAAAATATGAATAAATTAATTAATAGACCAAACAAACGGCCAGTCTCCCCTTAAGAAAAAAATTAAGATGTATGTAATGTCTATTGTCTTTCCTGATGCTTACTACAGGGCGCTAAGAAGACCATTACTTTAGAACTTTGGAGTGTTGCGCAGATTAGAAAGTGATTCGATGATGCTTTGTGCCTTGATTGCAATGTACAGAATTACCGAGTTTCATTGTAACCACCTTAAGGGGACAGGGGCCGTTTTTCTGGTCCCTTTTTCCCTCGTGTTTAGCACCATTAGTTTCGAGATTTTAAGACGTTTAGTTTGGCGATTTTAACACATTTCGCCCCATTTTTTAGTCAATATTTAGGCCTTTCGTGCTATTTCGGTGTCGATTTTTCCCCTGTCGAACGATAGTGAGCCTGTAATGTTGGAAGAACCGGCCTTCGGCCTGGAAAACTTTTCTACCGAAAAATTTACAATTTAATCTAGAAGGGGATCTAATGTTTTTTTGTTATAAATTTGATGGAGGTCTAGGGAGAAAACTAGAAAAAAAATGAATACATGCAAAAATCGCCCTAAAAGTGAACCACCTCCCCTTAATTACATTAGCAGTAGGTGTGAGGCAGGTATCGCCTACTTCGTGTTTATTATTTTTATAATTTTTGTTGATAATCTCATTAGGAACATTAAGGGAGGTTCTGGACCAGATGGCTTCTTGGCATGGTTGCATGTTCTTGTGCTGATGGATGACACTGTATACCAGGCTTGGTGTAATCAACAAAAATTCAGGATTACTGTACAGATTATGAAATGGTAATCAATCAAGCGAAGACAAAGTTGGTATAATGGTTTAGAGGTTTATGTTCTGGGTGTGGTGTCCCGAGTTCGAATCTCGGGAAGACCAGATACTTTCATTAGTGTATTCAAGTTGAAACAGGGGTGTGTGATGTCCCCGTGGTTTACTGTATATATGGATAGAGTCATGAAAGAAATACTAAGAAGAGCAGTGGATGTTGGTGTATCGCTGAAAAGGGAGGGAAATGAGTGGAAGCTGCCTAAACTGCTGTTTGCGGATGATACAGTTCTGATGAGCGATAATGAATGGGAGTTGCAGGGTCTGGTAAATGAGTTTGGAACAGTGTGCGAAAAACGGAATTTGAAGGTAAATGCGGGGAAGAGCAAGGTTATGGTCTTCGAAAGGGGTTGAAGTCACAGAGTGTGAGGTAAAGTTGAACGGTCAGGCTATGGAGATTGTCAGCTCTTTTAAGTAACTGGGCAGTGTGTTGAGTAAAGATGGGACTATGGATGAAGAAGTGCGGGAGAGGGTGCAACAGGGGAAGAGGGTTGTAGGAACGTTGAAAGCAGTAACAAGAAATAGAGTGGTCAGTATTGAAGTGAAGAAGTCCTTGCATGACAGTGTAGTAATCCCGACACTAACTTACGGAAGCGAAGCATGGACGTTCGGGAGGAGACTCAGACCAAGAGTGAGAGCGGTGGAAATGAGTTACTTGAGAAGTGAGTGCGGAGTTACATGGAGGGATAGACAGACGAATGAGGAAGTAAAAAGGAGGTGTGGTGTGGAGGTAGATGTGCTGGAAAGTGTGAAAAGGAACAACTTGAGATGGTTCAGCCATATGGAACGTATGGAAAGTGAGAGATTGACTAAGAGGGTGTACGAGAGCGAGGTGGAAGGACAGAGAGGGAGAGGTGGAAGGATGGAGTGAGGAAGTATATGAATGAAGGCGTGCTGGTTGGGAGGAGGGGCGTCGACTGACTGGGGACAGAGGTGCATGTGGGCGGTTCGTTCGTGGCCACCCCTTCGGGGATCACGGCGTCAGACAATAGATAGATAGTATTCAAGTGCATTGGGATTTGTAGTTGATGATTAATGTTAAGAACGGGGTGTTACTTAATACAAAGTGGTGAGGTAGAGAGAGAGAGAGCCATTGGTGGTGAACGGGTTGGTGGTGGAAAATTGTGATATGTAAATTGATCTAGGTTCACCCTGCACCATTGACGGTCGTGCTTCATCTGCTGCAAAAGTGTATGCAAATGCCAAGATGTCTCATGTTCTGAAATATGTGAAATTTGTGTGGGACAGGAAGGAGGAACAGGCGGGGGCACCTTCGCTTACCATGTAAAGGGGGATGGTAGTTTTTTTCTGAGCCCCCTTCTCCCTCATGTTTAGCCCCATTAATTTTCAGATTTTAAGGGGAGGCAGACCGTTTTTCTGGACCCCCTTCCCCCTAATGTTTAGCCCCACTAGTTCTGAGATTTTAAGATGTTCGGCCAATTATATAGTTTGGCGATTATAAGACATGTCACCCCATTTCTTGTCAATAATAAGACCTTTCGGTCCATTTAGGTGTCAGTATATTTCCTGGCGAACTATAGCTAGCATATAATTCAGGAGGAAGTGGCCCTTGACCCGGGACATTTTTCTACCAACAAATGTACAAATTTATTTAGAAGGGGGATCTTGAGGATGATTTGTTTAAGCTTGATGGAGGTCTAGGGAGGAAAAAAAAATACTAAATAAATAAATATATCGACCAATAAATAACGCCTTCCCCCTTTATGAACGTATGTGTGTCTCTGTGGTTATGTACAGTGGCGCTAATAAGTCATGTCCCAGCTGTCTTTACGTTTGGCTCTCTCTGTGCTGTATTAATGTGTGTCAGATGTTGGATAGGATGGGTAAGTGTAGTAACATGTTTATATATCTCACTCAAAACGAATACATCAAGTTTTAGACATTGCTGATACCAATTATTGATCAAGACATCACTTATTAGCGCGACTGTACACTCGGATGCCATAGTCTCTAGCCCACTCATAAATATTCGTGGACTTCACCTATTTCTAACTATGGAAGTATATCTCTGGAAACCAAGTTATGAATAACATTGTCTATACATCAACTACAAAACTATATATGCTATTTTTGGAAAAGTAAGTTCTATCGAAAAATCAAACCAGATAGTTAGAATTACTTAAGGGGAAGCTGGCCGTTTGTTTGATCTATTCATTAATTTATTCATATATTTTTTTTAGTCTCCTCCCTAGACCTCCATCAAGCTTAGAAAAACACCCCCTAGACCCCCTTTCAAAATAAATTTGTAAATTTTTTGGTAGAAAAATGTTCCGGCCGAAGGCCGGTTCCTCTTAAAATTGCAGGCTCGCTTACGCTCGCCAGGAAATAATCGACACCTAAATGGCACGAAAGGTCTTAAAATTGACAACACAATGGGGCAAAAGGTGTTAAAATTGACAAGCTAATGGGCCGAACGTCTTATAATCTCAAAACTAGTGGGGCTAAACATTAGGGAGAAGGGGGTCCAGAAAAACGGTCTGCCTCCCCTTAAATAAAAACCTAGGGGGTCCACGAATCCCATATTGAACGATGATATTGGAAGTGAGTGTTGATTAATGAAAGAGAACTTGAAGTCACCCAAGCGTCCTTAAAGATAACAATTTATCTGGTCTCCTTTGGTTCATTAAGGGAAGATGGGCGTATTTATTTGTTTATTACTTTATGTTTGTATTTTTTGTGTTAGTTTCCTACCTAGACCTCCATCAAGTTATATAAAATCTCCCCCTTCAAGATAAATTTGTACCTTTTTCGATAGAAAAATTTCCCATCCACAGGCCGGTTATACTCTTAAAATTACAGGGTCGCTATCGCTCGCCAGGAAAAAATCGACACTTAAATGGCACGAAAGGTCATAATATTGACAAAGAAATGGGGTGTAAAGTCTTAAAATCGCTAATTTAATGGACCGAACGTCTTGAAATCTAAAAATGCAACTGGCTAAACACGAGGGAGAAGGGGGGCCATAAAAACCGGCCCTTCCCCCCTTAAGGTGTAGGGTGTGATGGTGGTAAGGTTTAAGAACACGGCCATAAGACCTACTAGCTGACCATTTCTCACCAGATCTGACATGTTTAAAAATCCATGAAATTCTCTCTGTATACATGTAATTTAAAAAATAAATCATATGGTGTAAGTAGTGTTTCTTTTTGGTATTTACTTCCTAATAATATTTATTTTTATGAATGTTTTGGTTATTTTAGTTTGGCGTTGAACTGCAGCTCATTATTATTCAACTTTCTTGTGCACCGATTATTACTTTCAATAATTTTGATTATGTATGTTTTGTAAACGGTGGTCAATAAACTATTTATTTATCTTTATAGGAACACCTTGGGATGGTTCGGCCATATGGAACGTATGGGAAGCGAGAGAATGACTAAGAGGGTGTACGAGAGCGAGGTAGAAGGACAGAGAGTAGAGGTAAACCGAGAGAGAGGTGGATGAAGTGAACAAGTATATAAGTGAAGGTGGTGCTGGTTGGGAGAAGGGGCGTCGACTGACTGGGGACAGAGGTGCATGGGGGCGTTTCTTTCGTGGTCACCCCTTCGGGAATCACGGTGTCAGGCAAATAGATAGATCTATCTGTCTATCTGTAGGGAAGTTCCACCTATACCGACTACTGAAAAGGGTACAAACAAAAGTATTTCGTCTTATCAACTCACCTCCTCGTTCTGATTTCCTTTAATTTCTCACCACACATCTCTCTCACTGTATACCTCCTCCCTTTCTCACCACACATCTCTCTCACTGTATACCTCCTCCCTTTCTCACCACACATCTCTCTCACTGTATACCTCCTCCCTTTCTCACTACACATCTCTCTCACTGTATACCTCCTCCCTTTCTCACCACACATCTCTCTCACTGTATACCTCGTCCCTTTCTCACTACACATCTCTCTCACTGTATACCTCCTCCCTTTCTCACCACACATCTCTCTCACTGTAGACCTCCTCCCTTTCTCACCACACATCTCTCTCACTGTATACCTCCTCCCTTTCTCACCACACATCTCTCTCACTGTATACCTCATCCCTTTCTCACCACACATCTCTCTCACTGTATACCTCCTCCCTTTCTCACTACACATCTCTCTCACTGTAGACCTCCTCCCTTTCTCACTACACATCTCTCTCACTGTAGACCTCCTCCCTTTCTCACTACACATCTCTCTCACTGTAGACCTCCTCCCTTTCTCACTACACATCTCTCTCGCTGTAGACCTCCTCCCTTTCTCACTACACATCTCTCTCACTGTATACCTCCTCCCTTTCTCACCACACATCTCTCTCCCTGTAGACCTCCTCCCTTTCTCACCACACATCTCTCTCACTGTATACCTCCTCCCTTTCTCACTACACATCTCTCTCACTGTATACCTCCTCCCTTTCTCACTACACATCTCTCTCACTGTATACCTCCTCCCTTTCTCACTACACATCTCTCTCACTGTAGACCTCCTCCCTTTCTCACTACACATCTCTCTCACTGTAGACCTCCTCCCTTTCTCACTACACATCTCTCTCACTGTAGACCTCCTCCCTTTCTCACTACACATCTCTCTCACTGTATACCTCCTCCCTTTCTCACTACACATCTCTCTCACTGTAGACCTCCTCCCTTTCTCACCACACATCTCTCTCACTGTATACCTCCTCCCTTTCTCACCACACATCTCTCTCACTGTAGACCTCCTCCCTTTCTCACTACACATCTCTCTCACTGTAGACCTCCTCCCTTTCTCACTACACATCTCTCTCACTGTAGACCTCCTCCCTTTCGAAGAGTGGGTAACACTCTTTTCAACACATTCCTACCTCTATGCAGTCCAGCTCTTGAACCCAAGTGTGAACCGATTGTCTGTTTTTCTTCTACTGAACAAATACACTCTGGAACTCTCCCCCTCAATGTGTCTGTTCCTCGTCCTCTGACGGCTTCAAGCTCCGTTTGACCAACCATTTTGACTCTAACGTACAATGAATTTGGCTCTCTGTCACTCTTTCAACTTTAGGTGGGACACTTGTTACAGGAAGCATTGCCTTTTGTCTCCTTCATACTCACATACAGAAAAAGACAAACGGAGAAACGGAGGCAAAATCATAATCTCCTCTGACTTCGTTGGCGGAGGAAATTAACCAAAAATATTATCCTTCCATTATGTAACACAAAGCTTTGCAACTCAGGAATTAATACAATAGAACCTGAGCCCATTAAAAAGTTAAGGCGAGACTGACCGTTTGTTTGGTCTATAAATTCATTTATTCATATATTTTTTTAGTTTCCTCCCTAGACCTCCATCAAGCTTAGGAAAACACCCCCTAGACCCCCCTTCAAGATAAATTTGTACATTTTTCGGTAGAAAAATTTCCCGGCCGAAGGCCGGTTCCTTTTACAATTGCAGGCTCGCTTTCGCTCGCCAGGAAATAACCGACACCTAAATGGCACGAAAGGTCTTAAAATTGACAACGAAATTGGGCGAAAGGTTTTAAAATCGCCAAACTAATGAGCCGAACGTCTTATAATCCCAAAACTAGTGGGGCTAAACATTAAGAGAAGGGGGACCAGAACAACGGTCTGCCTCCCCTTAAGGAGAAATGGGGCGTTGTATTTGCTCACTTATGTATTTTATTATTATTTTATTATTTTATTATTATTTTATTATTATTTTATTATTATTTTATTATTATTTTATTATTATTTTATTATTATTTGGTTTAGTTCTTCCCTAGATCTCCATCAAGCTAAAAAATACATCCGCCCGAGATCCATCTTCAAGATATATTTGTACACGTTTCGATAGAAAAATGTCCCAGCCTCTTAAAATTGCAGGCTCGCTATCGCTCACCAGGAACAAATCGACTCCTAAATAACACACAAAGTCATAACATTGAAAACAAATGGGGCGAAAGGCCATAAAATCGCCAAACTAATGGGCCAAACGTCATAAATTCTGATAACTAATGGGGTTAAACGTGAGGAAGAAAGGTGACCAGAAAAACGGCCCAACTCCCCTTAGATACAATTATTCACACCGCATTCCAACTCACAAATTAAAAGTCTACCCTGAAGCAGTAATTATGGTCGACTGTGAACTTTAACTCACACATTTATATATGAACGAGTGCTTTGAGCTTTAATTAAGGGGGTGACATGCTCTTTTGTTATTTCTGTCCTTTTCTCTCTTTCTCTGGCTTGTATCCATTCGGCCCCATTCAGCCAACTATTTTAAGACGTTTATTCCCATCTAGGTGTCGATTTCTTCCTGGCGAGCGAAAACGAGCCAGCTTTATATGAAGAAATCCGGCTTCGCCGGAGAAATTTTTCTATCGAAAAATGTACAAATTTAGCCTGCTGTCACACAAAAATAAAAAATATGCTAGCTCGCTACCGCTCACCAGTAAAAAATTGACACCTGGATGGGAATAAACGCCCTAAAACAGTAGGCTGAATGGGGCCAAATGGATACAAGCCAGAGAAAGAGAGAAAAGGACAGAACAAAAACAGGTCACCCCCCCTAAACGTTGATTACTTTCAAACCAACGGAAGGATTTCTTGGAATATGAACACAATTTGACACTCATTAACTAACTACATATCTTAATTAAAAAAACACATATAAAGGCATTACTAAAATTAATTATACTATTGAATGAACATATCTCACATTCAGATTATGTGAGACAATGATAATAATATATAATTTTTTTTGACAATACCACAGAGAGAATATACCTTAAATTTTGGCTACATGTGTTTACCTTTCAACCAATTAGTCATTTCACCAACTAACCAAACAAACTTTCATCGCAGTTCACCTACCTGGTTACGATTTTTTTTTTTTTTTTTTGTAGTGGTTCATCGTAATATTTTAACAAGCAATAAACCTAATAACTAACCAACACATTGAAAACCTAGAGTGGCATTCAGGAGAGCGCATTCCTCCGCCTATACTGGTGGAGGTAGGTGCTCTTCTAATCACCTTATACATGGAATCTTTAGTTCCTTAAGGGGGCCCACCTCCCGTGGTTTCTTTTTCTCTCCCTCTCTCTTTGGGTTGTATCCATTCAGCCCCATTCAGCCTACTGTTTTAAGACGTTTACCCCCATCCAGGTGTCAATATTTTCCTGGCGAGTGGTAGCGAGCAATCATAATTATATATAATTTTGTTTTGACAGCAAGCTAAATTTGTACATTTTTCGATAGAAAAATTTCTCCGGCGAAGCCGGATTTCTCCATACAATGCTGGCTCGCTATCGCTCGCCAGGGAGAAATTGACACCTGGATGGGGATAAACGTCTTAAAACAGTTGGCTGAATGGGGCCGAATGGATACAAGCCAGAGAAAGAGAGAAAAGGAGAGAAAGAGAAAAAAACAGGTGACCCCCCTTAACGCATATCCTATCTGCCTACTAAATGTTGTGAATTTTTGTGAAATGTAAAGATCTTTGTGAGCCACCTCCGCTGGCGAACGTATGTATTTCTACCGATCACCTTCTAAATTGAATCAGTTCGTTCTTGGCCCATATTCTATCTGCCCACTAAATTTTGTGAAAATCCGTTCATAACCTTTTGAGATATCTTGTTTACAAACAGACAAACGGAGGCAAAAAACATAACCTCCTAATACTTCCTTGGCGGAGGTAATTAACCTACCGATTACCTTGCTTGGTAACAGCCATTCTATCGAACTAGCAGCCTACCAATTATCCAACCTGTCTACTAAAAAACATACCTAGCAACCAACCTTACAACCAATATCATAAGCCTACCAACCAGCCAGCCGATCAACCAATAAAACTACCTATTAAACAACCTATTACCCAACCAATAAACCTGCCTACCAACCAACCTACCAACCAATAAACTTACCAACGAACTTATTAACCAGCTAATAAACCAACCTGCCAACCAACTATACCAACAAATTAACCTTGGTGATGGGCTGGTTTATCAGTGAGAGTTGAGCGTTCGCTGCCATACCCATACCTTACTCTGATTGTTCCTTTTACTTCTATATTCTCTAGATCTCAAGTGACGGCGTCTCTTCCGTGCATTAACCTCCCTACTGCCAACCTAGAGGTTGTCAGATTGGGAGCCAAAGCGTCACATTTCTCCTTTCCCCCTCAACTTTCCCTTCATAATTGCTGAGGGGCACAGGGCCTTGGGTGGGGCTTGGATTTCCTGGGCGTTTCCGCACCCTTCTCAGCTCCCCGCCTTGGAGTGGCTTCGGTCACCCGGGCTTTATTAGTGGTAAGCAGGGTGGGTTTTGTGGGGGTGCTCGTTTATGGCCTTGGCCTCGCTCGGGACCTGGGGCTGTTCGGCCAGACAGCCTGGGGAACAGCAAAAAACAACAAATGAACCTAGAAACTGATAAACTTACTAACCAATATGAACCTACCAACCAATTCACCTACCACCAACCAACCCACCTACCTACCAACCAGAATACAACCAACCAACCCACCAACCTACCTACCAACCACCCAACCAACTCACCTACCATCCAATAAAATTACGTACCAACCCATATACTTACCCATCAACCCACCTGCCTACCACCCAGAATACAACCAACCAACCAATTCACCTACCATCTACCAACCTACCAATCAGAATACCAACCAACCAACCAAACCAACTTACCTACCAACCCACCTACCTATCAACCAGAATAACAACCAATCAACCAACCAACTCACCTGCAACCTGCCAACCCACCAACCTACCAACAAGATTAACAACCAACCAACCAACCACCCAACCAACTCACCAACCAACCAATAAAATAATCTACCAACCCTAAACTTCCCCATCAAATCCCCTCCAACTTCCTTATATACCTGTACTTACCCCGTCACCCAGCTCTAACGACCTACTTACCTCGTTATCTCCACCAGGCTTGCTTCTCCTACTTACACGCCTGATTACCTACCCACCTACCTCTCCTTAGCCCACTTCATTACTAACCGAAAGGCAAATACGGACAGGGGAGGAGAAGGAGAAGGAGGAGGATAGGGGGGGTTGGGAGTGGATGGAGTTGGAGGAAGATAAATTATAGTGGAAAAAGGTGCGGGAAAGATTGAAGTATATACAGGTATAGTGGTATACATATATTTATATATATTTATATATATATATATATATATATATATATTACATATATTATATATAATTATTATACATATATACTGTGTATATATACCGGTATATATATATATATATATATATATATATATATATATATATATATATATAAAGTAGAAGGAGAAGTACAACAAAATACAAAACAGTTAAAGATGAGAATATGTGAAAGAGGAAGATAAGTAGAAGAGAAAGACAATGGAAAGCAGAAATTATAGAATTAAATTAATGGAAAGGAAGTCAATACAAAATATTCAGAATGTGAAAAAGGGCGGAATATCAAAACAGGAAATAGGAAACATACATTGAAGAACATAAACAAAAAGGAATGAATGTGGAGAAGAGAATGACACAGTTATGAACAATACAGAACGATACGGAGAGAGAGTGAGAGAGAGTGAGGGAGAGAGAGAGAGAAAAGAAAGAAAGAAAGAAAGAAAAAGAGAGAGAGAGAGAGAGAGAGAGAGAGAGACAGAGATAGCGAGAGAGAGAGAGAGAAAGAAGGGGAACAATATAGTCCAACAAACTAGATATAATAAATACAAATTATAGATGTGAATGATAGCGCAGATGCCACTTTACACACTTCTAAGGATCTCTCTCTCTCTCTCTCTCTCTCTCTCTCTCGCTCTCTCTCTCTCTCTCTCTCTCTCTCTCTCTCTCTCTCTCTCTCTCTCTCTCTCTCTCTCTCTCTCTCTCTCTCTCTCTCTCTCTCTCTCTCTCTCTCTCTCTCTCTCTCTCTCTGTCCATCCGTATATATTGGTTAATTTTTCCTAATCTTTACCATTACCATATCGTCATAATAATAAGTCATTTTAGCCATTTCATTTATTCAGTAGCAGTGACGTCCTTTTTCATTATATTCTGGCAACTATTAGACGATTTTATTCAGGTTAAGAAGAGCGTCTATCCCTAAGAAGCTACAGACTATCGATATGTATCCTTTCAGCTGCCATATATCAGTCTTAAGCTATGCAAAATCGTCTAAATGTAGCTGAAATACAATAGAAAAGACGTCACCGGTACTGTCATTCGTCTTCTCTTGTCTCTCATACTTCTTCACCATCTCTTCCCTGCAATCCTTTCAATTATGTTCATCATCATCATCATCATCATTATCGTCATCATTATCGTCATCATCATCATCATTATCATCGTCATCATCATCATAATAATCATCATCATCTTAATAATCATCATCATCATCATCAACATTACATACCTTTTTGTTCTGGTCTAATTATTATCATATTTACAAATTCAATGTTACCATTCAGAAGATCCAATGACGCATTTATCTCCTGTTCTGGCTGTTATTAAACGATTTTATTCAGATTGGAAAGGTTATATGGAAATAAGGGTGTTAATTGTGATAGTCTTTACCATTATAATTCCCACAGATCCTTTCTAAGCTGCTTAAAGTCGTCTATTGATGGTTAGATATTATACTATCAATATGCGTCATAATCTTCAAAGGATAATTGCCCTCTCCCTTCCTCCTCATCTTTCCCTTCCTTCTCTTTCCCCTCCTCTTCAAATTTGTTCCTTTATTCATCACCATTATTATCATTATCACATCGTCCTACCAGTATCCTCTTCGCACTTATCAACATCACCATCATCACATCGACCTATCACTATCCTCCTCGTCCTATTCGTCACACTTATCAACATCAACATTATCATTATCACATCGTCTTACCTCTATCATATTCGTCCTTTCGTCACAAACATCAACATAACCATCATTATCACATCGTCCTACCCCCTATCATCTTCGTCCTATTCGTCACTCATCACCATCATCTTCACATCGTCCTACCCCCTATCATCTTGTCTACCATCATCACATCAAATCATTATCATATTGTCCTCCCACTATCCTATTCGCCCTATTCGTCACACTCATCAACATGACCGTCATCATCATCATCATCACATCGTCCTACCTCTATCCTCTTCGTCCTATTCGTCAGTTTGTTTATTCCTAGTTTTCTCCTGCTTCTCCTTCTTCTAGTCGCAATGCGGTATTTGTCAGAGCGAAGATGGTGGACAGGGGAAAGGACGACAGTGGAGAGAGAGAGAGAGAGAGAGAGAGAGAGAGAGAGAGAGAGAGAGAGAGAGAGAGAGAGAGAGAGAATAGGAAAGTACCTAAGGTAGCCTGAAGTGGATATTAAGGAATATATGAAATAAGACAACACAACAATTATGAAATTAAGTTACAATATGAGGAGACAGAAATAATTGGGATGAGGCAACAAGAAAGTAAACAAATATATATAATTAAAAAAACTTTTTTTTTAGACACAATAGATCTATCTATCTATCTATCTATTGCCGGACGCCTTACTCCCCTTAATGAGGGTGGCCATACATAGACAAAATATATAACAACATATTATATAAATACTGTAAGTTTTTTTGTATTTTATTTTGTTTAAAGAGACAATGAACGGAGGAAGGAAAAACACAGATAAAACAAAAAGGTCCATGTGCCTAAAGGCATCCTCCATTCATAAAATGTTTGTAACAACTGGATTTAAACATTTGCAGATTGTAAGTTTGTGGAAAGCAATTCGAGGGAAGTGAATTCCAAAGAGTAGTAGCTCTGGGGATAAATGAATTCTGATAAGCAGAAGTTCTGTATTGTGGAGGAGAAAGTGTAAATTCATGGGCGCTCTCAGCTGCCCTAGTTCTACGGGGAAAGATGTGGAGAGGCGGCACAATTGAAGCAAGTTCCTCGGAACAATTGCTGTGAAAATATCTGGAGAATAATGCAAGGGATGCAACGTTTCTTCGTATGGATAATGTAGGAAGGCCCTGTGTGATTGCAGGGTTATTGATTAATCTAATAGCTTTATTTTGAATTTTGTCCAACTGCCTCAATGCAACCACTCCCACTTCCACCCCACAGAGGTGAACAGTAATCCATCTGAGAACGCACATGACTTTTATATATCACGGCCAACTGCTCGTCAGTGAAGAATTCTCGAACTCTGTACAGGAGTCCCAGTTTTTTAGAGGCATTCTTAGCAATGCTTCTAACATAATGTGTCCAGCTCAAGTTAGTAGTTAATGTTACACCGAGAATGTCAATACTAGGGGAAGTGGGAATATTTACATCATTAAAAAATATATGGGAGTCAGTGAGATTCTGTCGGTTAGAAAATTTAATGTATTTGGTTTTCTGTGCATTAAAGGAAACTAGATTCTTTTGTCCCCATCCATCAATTCTAGAAAGGTCCAGGTTCAGAGAAATTGCAGTGTTTATTTTTGAATTTATAAGATCGGGTTGGGTGAAAGAATTGGTAAATGTGAAGGAACTGTGGAGTGTTGAGTCATCTGCGTAGGAATGTATTGGATTATGAGTGGTAGATATGAGATCATTGATATGAATGAGGAACAGAATTGGGGCCAAAACTGATCCCTGGGGAACACCAGCATTTATTGAGTGAAATTGAGAATAAAGGCCATCTACCATTACACATATTTTTCTGTTATGAAGATAAGAAGAAATTAGTGGAACTAATGATGCAAGGCCGTAGTGTGACATCTTCGACAATAAGGATTGATGCCAGACTCTATCAAATGCCTTTGATATATCCAGTGCTATTGTATGTGTTTCACCATGTTGGTCTGTAGCTTGGTTGATTTGATGCGTAAGAAGCAAAGCATGTCTGCAGTTGATCGACATCGTCTAAAACCATATTGCCTATCACTGATTAATTTATTATTCTCAAGATGCTTAATTATGTGATTATTTAATATAATTTCAAAGACTTTACCAAGAGTGGAAGTTATAGCTATTGGTCTGTAGTTTGATGGATCTGAAGAGGCACCTTTTTTAG
>CM064542.1:27044058-27054058 GCA_032716605.1 Paralithodes platypus | reverse complement strand
TAACTAGTTCTTATTGTTGCAGAGAAAATCTTGTTACTTTAAATGCTTACAAAACCTAATTTCTCTATCTAGTTAACCATCACAATCCTCATCATGTCTATCCCTAACTCTTCAACAATACACATACCAACCTTGTATTTTCTCTCAATAGTCTTGTTTTTTTCTTCTGATCATTGCTGGAAAAAACATACTACCACTCTTGCTAAAGCAGCTTTTCAGAAAATAGGGGTGTCCAACCATCTCCATTGGTTTGTCACCCCTGCATAGCTTCTTGCTCCGTACAGGGGCACAGTGCACCCATGTATCGAATATTGTTCATGAGTGGGGTTGTTCAACACATACTGCACTTCTCGAAAGGGCAGACTCAAATACATTTTGTCTCATCAGTTCAGCTCATCTTACGATCTCCCTAAATCTCTCTATATGGCGTAATGTTGCATTTATCTCACTCTTATACCTCTATTACAATAATCAATGTTCTTCAGAGCTTTCTTAGTGTATAATTCCTCCCTCACGGAGAGTGGGGGGCACCCGCCTTTCAACATATTCCCACCCATAGGCTGTTCAGATCCCTACCCAGAGAGTGAACCAATGTCTCCAGTCAGTCAAATGGCTCAGTCAGTCAAATGGGCCAGTCAGTCAAATGGGTCAGTCAGTCAAATGGGTCAGTCAGTCAAATGGGTCAGTCAGTCAGTCAAATGGGTCAGTCAGCCAAATGGGCCAGTCAGTCAGTCAAATGGGTCAGTCAGTCAAATGGGTCAGTCAGTCAAATGGGTCAGTCAGTCAAATGGGTCAGTCAGTCAAATGGGCCAGTCAGTCAAATGGATCAGTCAGTCAAATAAGTCAGTCAGTCAAATGGATGGGTCAGTCAAATGGGTCAGTCAGTCAGTCAAATGGGTCAGTCAGTCAAATGTGTCAATCAGTAAAATAAGTCAGTCAGTCAAATGGGTCAGTCAGTAAAATAAGTCAGTCAGTCAAATGGGTCAGTCAGTCAAATGGGTCAGTCAGTCAAATGGGTCAGTCAGTCAAATGGGTCAGTCAGTCAAATGGGTCAGTCAGTCAAATGGGTCAGTCAGTCAAATGGGTCAGTCAGTCAAATGGGTCAGTCAGTCAAATGGGTCAGTCAGTCAAATGGGTCAGTCAGTCAAATGGGTCAGTCAGTCAAATGGGTCAGTCAGTCAAATGGGCCAGTCAGTCAAATGGGCCAGTCAGTCAAATGGGCCAGTCAGTCAAATGGGCCAGTCAGTCAAATGGGCCAGTCAGTCAAATGGGCCAGTCAGTCAAATGGGCCAGTCAGTCAAATGGGCCAGTCAGTCAAATGGGTCAGTCAGTCAAATGGGTCAGTCAGTCAAATGGGTCAGTCAAATGGGCCAGTCAGTCAGTCAAATGGGTCAGTCAGTCAAATGGGTCAGTCAGTCAAATGGGTCAGTCAGTCAAATGGGTCAGTCAGTCAAAGGGGTCAGTCAGTCAAAGGGGTCAGTCAGTCAAATGGGTCAGTCAGTCAAAGGGGTCAGTCAGTCAAATGGGCCAGCCGGTCAAATGGGCCAGTCAGTCAAATGGGCCAGTCAGTCAAATGGCCCAGTCAGTCAAATGGGCCAGTCAGTCAAATGGCCCAGTCAGTCAAATGGGCCAGTCAGTCAAATGGGCCAGTCAGTCAAATGGGTCAGTCAGTCAAATGGGCCAGTCAGTCAAATGGGCCAGTCAGTCAAATGGGCCAGTCAGTCAAATAGATCAGTCTGTCAAATGGGCCAGTCAGTCAAGTGGGTCAGTCAGTCAAATGGGTCAGTCAGTCAATTGGGTCAGTCAGTCAATTGGGTCAGTCAGTCAATTGGGTCAGTCAGTCAAATGGTCAGACAGGTAGACAATTATTCAGTCGGTCAGTCAATCATCAAGGCAGTCAGTCATTCAGTCAGTTAGTTAGGTAATCAGTCAGTCAGTTAGTTATGTAGTCAGTCAATCAGTTAACTAAGTAGGCAGTGTCAGTTATGTAGTCAGTCAGTTAGTTAGGCAGTTAGTCAGTTAGTCAGTTAGGCAATCAGTCAGCCAGCCAGTTATGTAGTAAGTCAATCAGTTAGTTAGGCAGTTAGTCAGTCAGTCAGTCAGTTAGTTAGACAGTTAGGAAATAAGTCAGGCAATTTGTTAGGTAATCAGTCATTCAGTCAGTCAATGAAGTCAGCTAGACCGCCAGTATGCATTACTAATTAACATAAACATGTAAATTTATGTATAATAAACAAAGGATAATGAAAATTAATAAACATAACAAGACACTTACGATGCATTATGAGGCTGATTAAAACAGGATTGGCCAACCTCCGCCATATTGGTGACACTGGCGTCATCTGCCTCTCTTGACACTCGCATATGTTTAGCCCCATAATAAACATACAGCCATACAGTATAATTATATAGTTGGGCTATTGTATCGAAATTTTACACGAACACCCCCTTGTTTGATAATTACGACATCAAAATGGCGTCCATATAATTATAAGAAAGCCAATCTCGCTTATTGCATTATCTCTACCCCATTGGCATCTGTGCTAAGCGGCATGCATCTCTTAACTCCTTCGGGCATCCTCTATTTATCGTTAAATATTTCTTTAAACTTTAAGTTTATCTCTAACTCAATATTTACAATGTTTAGGGCATGTATCAGGGCAAAGCACGGGCATATGGTACCGTTGTTTATGTGCGTGGAAATAAACAAGAACAAACAAACATATCGCATTGCAGAATCCCTGTGACCGCCATGCACATCATCAATTCCCAACATTAATGGCTAATATAGACGACTAAATCATTATCTACCTTCATATCTCCGCTAGCTATGCTGCCGCCACTTCGGCCGCTCGTCACTGATCGGGTATTTCATCGCCAAACTGCCAGGGAACCGCGATAAACGAGAAATAAGCGAACACATATCACCGAGCAACCCATACGTAAGCGCCGCCGCCGGAAGACAGGAAGGAAGGCATGTAAACAGGTAATGGCGTGGGTGGTCAACAACGCGCATGACTAGATATCACTTATACAGTAATTAAATCGTCAGTCACAGTCTTATCATCATAAATCACAAACACACTTTTCGTCACTGATTATGCCTGTATATCACCCTTCCTCTCATACTCAAAGATACGTAAATAATCAATCGATAGGATTTGTTTTTAAAGACTTTAAATAACATCTCGCAAATTCACGGTCAAGGATACAATAAGAAACATGCGAGTCGCGTGGCTTTAGTGTGTAGACACGTGACGTGACTTAGCCAAGTGTTCGGCAAATGGACACAAACCCCTTATATATAGCCACTTAAAACAACTTATGGTACACTTAAACTAAACAAAACATAGGGCAATATATGGGGTATATAGATGGCTATATGAGAGGGATGAAGTGGATAATGACTTAGATGATTAATGAAAGATAACCGTACATTTAGTATAGTAAGGGAGGTTACTTGCTTCCGTATCCTTGCTCTCTCTCTCTCTCCACCCTCCCCACTCCTGACGCTCTCCATTGTCGCTTCCTCCTCCTCCTCCTCCTGCTTTGCTATCCTTTTTTCTACCTCGTAGTCAATATATTAGTAGTTTTAGATATCCAAACTGCCCCGTAAGGACCAATAGGTCTGTTGCAGTTTGTTCTCCTTTGTATTCCTTTGTATAGTTTCTTCTACTCAGCAAGTAAGCTCTAAAACTCTACCTCAATATGTCTTTCTCTCATTCTATGATTCAAACTGCTTCAAGCTCAGTGTGTCCAGACATTTTAAATCTGACGTACTTTGAATTTGGAGAGGTCAATCTTTCAACTGGGGGGGGGGGGGGGGGGGCAATTGTTACAGGCAGCTTTGCCCTCTGTCTCCTTCATACACACAGAACAGCAATATATATATATATATATATAGATATATATATATATATATATATATATATATATATATATATATATATATACTGTATATATATACCATCTACCATTCTCTTACTATCTTTTTTTCTCTCTCTCTCTCTCTCTGTTTATCTCTCTCTCTGGGTGGTAAATCCCAGGTTGTTTGTAAACACACACACGCAGCTGAGGAGAGGAGGGAGGGAGAGGGGCAAGAGATGAAGTGTAATTGATGTGTGTGTGTGTGTGTGTGTGTGTAGTTACTATGTAATAGTTGGAGGTCTTTGATCCTTTGTGATATTTCGTAAGATGACTAAAATCGTTTAATTTTGGTGAAGATGAATATAAAAATGTAATGAATTTGTAATGAAAGGACATTTTAAGCTATCACTGTTGTTCATTTTCTTAAAGACGTGGCCACAAAGTAATGATTGCGCCTTCATTCTGGCATAGGATAAGGGAAGTATTTATTTGTATATTCTGAATCCCCTTCTCCTTTATGTTTAGCCCCATTACTTTTCAAATTTTACGACTTTAGGACCATTTCTTTGTCAATATTAAGACCTTTCGTGCCATTTAGGTGTCGACTTTTTCCTGGTGAGCGATAGTAAATAGTTAATGAGGAACCGGCTTTCGGCCGAAATTTGTTTCTACCGACAAAATTACCAATTTATCTCAAAGGGGGTCTGTGATTTTTTGTTTCATGTTTTTATTTAAAGATTGATTAAGGTATAGGGAACACACTAGAGCAAACATATATACCGGTAATTAAGGTATAGGGAACACACTAGAGCAAACATATATACCGGTAATTAAGGTATAGGGAACACACTAGAGCAAACATATATACCGGTAATTAAGGTATAGGGAACACACTAGAGCAAACATATATACCGGTAATTATATAAACAAAAATATAAAATACATACACATAATAAATATAATTTATAAATAATTATTTGCAGAAAGCTTCGTAAGTCAGAAAATCTTATATGTTACTTTCCCCTAAAATCCCTTTGGTAGGTACTAATAAAAACACCCAAAGTCATTTCAAGTTTTTATTCAATTATTAACCAATTGTGAATAGTTTACATTTGGAGTTGACTTTGTTGAGATGCATCACCTTCCATTTCTACAAGTTTACTCTTTGTAGTAATGTTTTGACTATACACACGACCTGTGTGGATATACTGTATGTCGAGTGAGTAATCATTTAAGTGCATATATTCTAGTTATCCTCGTATTTAAAGTTCACGAAAAATAGTTCAACAACTATAGCATAGCCATATTTGATGAGCACTGGTCCAAGAAAAGATAACCTTTGTAAATCTATAAATAGCAGGGATACAGTCTGATGAAATACCATTGTTCTTGAGGACATGTGTTGTCTACCTGTGTGTCGATGACCTGTTCTGAAAATAGATGCATACAATGCGTTCCATTAATTCACACTGTTTCAAGCATAAACTTTGTTGACACTACTAATGCAGATGTTATCAGAAAAGCTCAGTTATTGGAGGGGGGGGGGGGATCGATAGCACAGTGTCTAACGTGCTGGCCTGCAGACCAAATAGACTGAGTCCAAGCCAAACATCAGGGGAAATACTGAGGTGATCTGATCGTTCCTGATTTTCTACTAATATCCTCGGTAAACCAACACTTCAATAAAATACCCCATATATCATCACCAATCCATAGCACAGATGATGCCCGACCATATTCTAAGATGCTGTGACAGACTATATAGCTGCTCTCTCCAAATCAAGCGACGTGTATAAATATGGTGTCATCAACTAGTGAAGCAGAAAGGAAGCAACCAACACCTTAAAGCTCCATTGGGACCATCTAGTGTGATACATAATAAGAAGCACCCAACATCTCAAAGCTTCAATCCATAATCTTAGGGCCTCGCAAGATTTACAGGCTACTTAACAGCCTACATTCCCGAGGTTGAGACATCAAAAATAAATACAAAGTCAACCAGGGTTCCAGGTGATGATGCCCACGAAACAGCAAAGCTGACAATCCCTGTTAGGTGTGGGAGGCAGGGATTCCAGGGGAGACACACTCTGTGGTGTCAATGTCATCGTCGGGGGCTCTCTGTTCTGTTTGAGTGCAAAAAGTCTAACAGTGAGTGACTTGCTGACACAGATATCAGCCTCTTTATATCAATACTAAAAGGAGGAGTTGTTGTTGGAGTCTGGTAGAATTCTGGTTGATGACACAGCTTGCAGCTTACGGTGTTTTATGGCAGTGTGGGGTTTGTAGGATGGTGACATGACAGCGCTGGTTAGGGATACAGTGGTGCTGGTTGATGTTATAGCTTTTTACAGCAGTGGTAACAGTGACACAGGTAGGTTATCGGTTGGTGACATGACATTTAGGGACACTGCTTGCGCCACTTGGTTTGTCTCCTTTCAATTGATTTTGTTCATACTTTGGTTATGAAGGGTAATAACCTTAACTGGAAGAGACTTTGGAGAAGACCAAGATACTCATGGCAAGTAGATCATTCATGTTGAGAGCTACTTGGGAATGGAATAAGTACAGTAAGATTCCTTGCCCAGAGACGCACCACTGAGTGGAAAGTGAGTACAGTTATGTATCTTAGCGACGTACGACCGTCTTACACCACTGAGTGGAAAGTGAGTACAGTTATGTATCTTAGCGACGTACGACCGTCTTTTATTGATTTATCAGTTTTACGTTTAGCAAATGTTGTGATTAAACACTGTAACCTATTTTCAAGAATGTTATGCAGTAGAGACCAACATATCATATGTTCATAATTTATGACTCAATCGTAAATGAAACTATGTGATGTTATTCAGGAAAGTAAGAACATAAAGATGAACACAAAATAAGGCACACGCATGCATATATAAAATATAAGGCGACGAAGGAAGGAAAATAAACTGCACTCTCTCACTTTCACACACATTCCTCTCTCTCTCTCTCTCTATCTGTCACACACATTCCCCCCCCCTCCTCTCTCTCTCTTTCTCTCTGTCACACACATTCCCCCCCCCCCTCTCTCTCTCTCTCTCTCCAGGTAAACGGACAGCAAAAGAGAGGATGAAAGAGGAAGAGTAGAATAGCAGAAGAGGAAGAAAGAGGAGAGAAGAAAGGTGTGCGGACAACAGCAGGTGAGTGACGTGAAAGCACTCGGGGACATTAAGGGGATAGTGGCCGGATTTTTGGCTATTAATTCATTTATTCGTATATTTTTTAGTTTTCGTCGCTAGACCTCCATCAAGCTTAAATAAACACCCCCTAGAGCCCCCTTCAAGTAAAATTTGTATATTTGTCGATAGAAAAATGTCCCGGCCGAAGGCCGGTTTCTCTTAACCCCCTCCAATCCCAGCGACGGCTACTAGCCGTCAGTAGATAAGTCACTCCCCAGTCCCAGCGACGGCTAGGAGCCGTCAGTAATGTACTTTCCTTGTAACTACCTGTACAAGGCTGTACCTGGTACCACGACCGTTTGAGCACTGTTCTCGATATGGCAACATTTCTCAGCTTATATAAGACCCACTGAAGGGTGGGAGAGCCAGTCTTGCTTCATCTCTTGAGGTGGAAAGTTGTTCTATCTTGCCATTTTGGCCACAGTGCTTGGGATTGCAGAGGACTTTTATTACTGTATTCTATGGTAGAGTACGGGTTAAAACTACAGACTCGCTATCGCTCGCCAGGAAAAAATTGACCTAAATACCACGAAAGGTCTTGAAATTGACAACTAAATGGGGAGAATGGTCTTAAAATCTACAAACTAATGGAAGGAACGTCTTAAAATCTCAAAACTAATATGCTAAACATGAGGGAGAAGGAGGTCCAGAAAAAGCTAGTAGTACCCCCTTAATGCACAGTCACACCAGCGAAATTTTCAGGCAACTTTCGATGGGTATTTTTGTTTTCTTTTTTGCAGCAACTAGAGGTTGTTTTGCATACGGTATTGGTAACTATATACTGGAGTTAGCTAATATCGCAGGTAGCTTAAATTCCCAAGCTTCCAAACCAGAGTTGTTGAGGAAAGTTGCTCGAAAAATGGGTCATGTGAACCCGCCTCTATGCCCTCAGTGTTGGTGGTGTGTGCCTGTGTGTGTGCTAATGTTTGTGTTTGTGTGCTTGTGGCTGTGTGTGTTTGTGTCTGTGTGTGTGTGTGTGTGTGTGTGTGCAATTGTCCATGTTTGTGTCAGTGTGCTTGTGGCTGTGTGTGTACTGGTGTCTGTGTGTGTCAGTGTGCGTGTAGCTGTGTGTGTACTGGTGTCTGTGTTTGTGTCAGTGTGCTTGTGGCTGTGTGTGTACTGGTGTCTGTGTGCGTGTGGCTGTGTGTGTACTGGTGTCTGTGTGTGTGTGTACTGGTGTATGTGTGTGTGTCAGTGTGCTTGTGGCTGTGTGTACTGGTGTATGTGTGTGTGTCAGCATGCTTGTGGTTGTGTGTGTAATGTTGTCTGTGTGTGTGTCAGTGTGCTTGTGGCTGTGTGTGTACTGGTGTATGTGTGTGTATCAGTGTGCTTGTGGCTGTGTGTGTACTGGTGTCTGTGTGTGTATCAGTGTGCTTGTGGCTGTGTGTGTACTGGTGCCTGTGTGTGTGTCAGTGTGCTTGTGGCTGTGTGTGTACTGGTGCCTGTGTGTGTATCAGTGTGCTTGTGGCTGTGTGTGTACTGGTGTCTGTGTGTGTGTCAGTGTTCTTGTGGCTGTGTGTACTGGTGTATGTATGTGTGTATCAGTGTGCTTGTGGCTGTGTGTGTACTGGTGTATGTGTGTGTGTCAGTGTGCTTATGGTTGTGTGTCCTCCGGTGCCTCGGTGTGGTTTTACGGTGTGTGCACGTCATTGTGCTTAGGGCATAAGAGTTTAGAAGGATTTTAACAGTGCGTTAGGGTTGCTGAGTGTTTTAATATTCTTAAAAGCATTTTACTTTGTTTTAATTATTTAGCTGTCATATATCTCCCACCACTTTGAGAATGACACTATTATTCTACAACTTGTACTAAACTTGAAGTAGAGTATTTACATATTGACAATATTGTACAAGGATCATGGACGCTGTTAAACATGTAATGGAAAGATCTGTCAGAGCGTGGGTTAAGGGGAGATCTCCACTTGAGGGATTTTTTTCTTGACCCCTTTCTCCCTCATGTTTAGCCCCATTGTTTTTGATATTATAAAACGTTTGCCCCATTAGTTTAGCGATTTTAATAACTTTCACCCCATAGTAAGACCTTTTGTGCAATTCAGGTGTCGATTTTATCCTGGCGAGCGATAGCGAGCCTGTAATTTAAGAGGAACCGGCCCTTTGGCCGGGAAATTTTTCTACCGAAAAATGTACAAATTTATCTTGAAAGGGACTCAAGGGGGTGTAATTTTAAGCTTGATGGAGGTCTAGGGAACAAACTAAATACCTCCCCTTAAATAGGAAATTATAAACTTTTTTGTTTCTAGACATTTTCCATAAGATAAGAATAACTCGTCGTCTGATCAAACAAAAAAATATAGGGTAAGTCAAACAATCCCTATTTTCTGACACTTTTGGTCTTCTGAATCTTTAGTTTCATAACAATTCAGTTTCAGTGCCTTTTAAGGGGGGTGACCTGCTTTTTGTTATGTCTGTCCTTTTCTCTCTTTCTCTGGCTTGTATCCATTCGGCCCCATTCAGCCAACTATTTTAAGACGTTTATCCCCATCTAGGTGTCGATTTCTTCCTAGCGAGCGATAGCGAGCCAGCATTATATGAAGAAATCCGGCTTCGCCGGAGAAATTTTTCTATCGAAAAATGTACAAATTTAGCCTGCTGTCAAACAAAAATAAAAAATATGCTGGCTCGCTACCGCTCACCAGTAATATTGGACACCTGGATGGGGATAAACGTCTTAAAACAGTAGGCTGAATGGGGCCAAATGGATACAAGCCAGAGAAAGATAGAAAGGGACAGAACAAAACAGGTCACCCCCCTTAAGGGGGGATGGGTGTATGTACAGTATTTTTTTTTTTTTTTTTTTTTTTTTTTTTTTTTTTTCTATGTGATTGAGGGAGGCAAAAGGCATAACTGCTATAGCGCAGAGCTGGCTCTCCACCAATTAGTGAAAAGAGGGACCAGGGCCAAAATCAAGGGAC
>CM064542.1:26583785-27043958 GCA_032716605.1 Paralithodes platypus | reverse complement strand
AGAGAGGAAATTACACCCATGACCTAATGATCGAAATGTTAACCGACCGGAAAGTTTATCGCTACAGGAAATTATCGCCGAGGGAGAGGGGAATCCGTCTTGCCATAAGGGGGGGGGGCTAGGTGCGTTTTTCTCCCATCTCCCTCGTGCTTAGCCCCATTAGTTTTGTGATTTTAAGAAGTTCACGCCATTAGTTTGTCCATTTTAAGACCTTTCTTCCCATTTCTGTATCAATATAAAGACCTTTCGTGCCATTTAGGCGTCAATTTTTTTCTGGAGCGATAGCGATCCTGTTATTTTGGAGGAACCGGGCCATCGGCCGGAACATTTTTCTACCAAAAGATGTACAAAGGACCTCGAAACATGACAATTGAACAAATATATAAAACGTCTTGTGACTGACCTTCGCATTGACCACTAAATGTACGTGTGAATTTTGGTAATAATCCGTCCAACGGTTGTGAAGGAGTTTTCTGGCAGACGGACGACGATGACGACAGACATTTCAGCCAGCAGGATGCCAGTATACGAGGGGTCGATATCATTCTTACGCAGAGTTGATAAAATCTTATGTACAGTCGCGCTATTAAGTGATGTCTCGGCACCAAGTATGTTTTGATCAATAATTGGTATCAGCACTATCTAAGCTTAATTTGTTCATATCGAGTGAAATATACAAACATGTTCCTACACTTACCCACCCTATTCAACATCTGACAAACGTTAATACAGCACAGAGCGAGCCAAACGTAATGACAGCTGGGACATGACTTATTAGCGCTACCGTACTGTAACCATGTACTCTGTTCTGCCTCTAGTCCTCAAGTTAATAGACGATACATTGCACCCCTGAAAGGTTATTCTACGGATCCCTTTTAGTTATATTCATTCATCCTGCTATGGAGAATGTCAGCTCATTCAAGTATCCAGTCAGTGTGTTGAGTAAAGATAGGAGTATGGATGTAAAAGTGCGGGAGAGGGTGCAACAGGGGAAGAGGTTTGTAGGAACGCTGAAAGCAGTAACAAGAAATAGGGTGGTCAGCATGGAAGTAAGGAAGTCCTTGCATGACAGTGTGGTAATCCCGACATTGACTTACGGGAGCGAAGCATGGACGTATGTGAGGAGACTCAATCCAAGAGTGAGAGGGGTGGAAATGAGTTACCTGAGAAGTGCGTGCGGAGTTACATGGAGTGATAGACAGACGAATGAGGAAGTACGAGAGAGGTGTGGTGTGGATATAGATGTGCTGGAAAGTGTGAAAAACAACACCTTGAGATGGTTCGACCATGTGGAACGTATGGGAAGCGAGAGAATGACAGAGTGTACGAGCGTGAGGTGGAAGGACACAGAGGGAGTGGTAAACCGAATGAGAGGTGGAGGGATGGACTGAAGAAGTATATGAGTGAAGGCGATGCTGGATGGGAGGAGGGGCGTCGACTGACTGGGGACAGAGGTGCATGGGGCCGTTTCGTTCGTGGCCACCCCTTCGGGGATCACGGCGTCCGGCAATAGATAGATAGATAGATTCATCCTGTATTTTTGTTATCCATCTACTGTATTCCAATGTAGTCCTTAGTTATCCATTCACTCCACTTTGCCCTTCATATCAATACATTATTATTATCCACCTCATTTGTTCCAATGTAGTCCTTAGTTATCCATTCACTCCACTTTGCCCTTCATATCAATACATTCACTCCACTTTGCCCTTCATATCAATACATTCACTCCACTTTGCCCTTCATATCAATACATATCTCCTTCTCTGTTACTAATCCCTCTGTACTCCTCTACTGTCTTTAAGGGGAGACAGACCGTTTTTCTGGAACCCCTTCTCCCTAATGTTTAACTCCACTAGTTTTGAGATTTTAAGACGTTGGTTCCATTAGTTTGGAGATTTTATGACCTTTCACCCAATTTCTTTGTCAATATTAGGACCCTTCGTGCCATTTAGGTGTCGATTTTTTCCTGGCGAGCGATAGCGAGCCTGTAATGTTAGGAGGAATCGGCCTTTGGCCGGGACATTTTTCTACCAAAAAATGTACAAATCTATCTTGAAAGGGGGTCTGGGGGGTATTTTTCTAAGCTTGATGGAGATCTAGGGAGGAAACTAAAAAAATATATGAATAAATTTAATTAATAGACCAAGCAAACAGCCACTGTCCCCTTAATGTTCCTCTTTTACCTACATCCCCTCGCCCCTTCGCTTCCGCTCTTACTACATTTGCTTATTACTATTCAATATTTCCACTTACCAGTATTTACCTCTCAATCACTTCACCTCATTAACTATGCATACATTTAGCAACTCTATCTTATGTTATTCACCTCGTAATGATCTCGGTACATATTTCTCTTTTGTTTTCGTTCTGTATTCATGTACCATAGTAAGAATTCGAGGACCCCTTTTGTTTGTTTTATCCAATTACAACTATCTGGATTGAGTTTCGGATATAACTTGTTCTTCAATAATTAGTATATATAGTTTTGTAGTTTATGTATAGACAATTACATCATGAATTAGTTTCTAGATACTGTATATACCTCCATAATTAGAAATGAATATAGTCCACGAATGTGTATGAGTGGGTTAGAGACTATGGTATCCGAGTGTACCATAGTATCACCCTACCTCTGTGTTTACTTTACCTCCAGCCTTCTCTTCCTTTCTAATTACTTTTCTTTATTCTTTATTTTCACTCTGCCAATTTAACAACATTCACTCTTCGAAGCTGTAGGATTTTTGTATTTATTTCCTTGTTTTGTATTTTCTGTTGTCTTCCCAATATATTTCTTTCTGTTTCACCTATGCTATTTTTTCTTTCTTTCATCGCGTATTCTCCTTGCAATCCTTTATTCTTCCTCTATTTTCTTGTATGCAGTTTTGTTATCAATAATGTATTGTTGTTTTTCTTTCATTCGCCATTTCTCTTTCTCTAGTCATACATATCCTCATTAACCCGTTTAGTAGTATGACGCGTTTTAACCGTTCATGCTGGCTATTATTAGAAGCTTTTATTCAGATTAGGAAGGATGTATGGAAGCTAGAGGGATAATTGAGATAGTCTTTACCCTTTTGACATCCACTCTTCTCTGGTGTTCTCTACCTGTATCAGTTTCCCAATTAAGGGGAGGTTTCTAGGTTGTTCTCTAGACCTCCATCAAGCTTAAAATTACACCCCCTTGCCCTCCTTTCAAGATAAATTTGTAAATTTTTTGGTAGAAAATTTTCCCGGCCGAAGGCCGGTTCCTCTTAAATTACAGGCTCGCTATCGCTCGCCAGGAAAAAAACGACACTTAAATGGCACGAAAGGTCTTAAAACTGACATAAATGGGGCAAAAGTTCTTAAAATTGCCAAACTAATGTGGCGAACGTCTTAAAATCTCAAAAGCAATGGGGCTAAACATGAAGGAGAAAGGGGTAAATAAAAAAAAACTCAAGTGGAAACCTCCCCTTAACCCTACTTCCTTCCTATATCTCTCCTTTCTGTTTCCGTATGATCTCCCCACTCTTCTCTCTCCCATATATATATATATATATATATATAGTATCTATTATCTATTATTATATTATATTTACATTATCTGTCCTCCCTCTTCCCTTCTCTCCACCGATCTTTTTCTACCAGCCCCCTAGTCTCTCCCTGACCTGGACCCTCCTCCCCCCCCCCCCCCTTAGGAGGATAGTGGCTAGTTTTGGGTCTATTTATTAATATATTCGTTTATTCTTTAGTTCCTCGCTAGACCTCCATCAAATTTAAAAAAATACCACCAAGACCCTCTTTTAAGATAAATTTGTACATTTTTTATATAAAAAATATCCCGGCCGAAAGCCGATTCCTCTTAGATTACAGGCTCGCTATCGCTCACCAGGAAAAAGTCGAGACCTAAATGAAACGAAAAGTCTTCATAGTGACAAAAAAATGGGGCAAAAGGTCTTAAAATCTGAAAGCTAATGAGACTAAACATGAGGAAGAAGGGGGACCAGAAACACGACCACTCTCCCCTTTACGCACCCTCAGCTATGAATGCAAATCAATGTGGAGTGACCCTGGCCATTCAGACCCCAGCCAGCCATGGAGCCTCCCTGAACGTGGCGTTGCTTTATGGCTCTGACCTACCCAAATCTGCCCTTTGTTGGTCAGTAGGGAGGGTTCAGTCAAGGGGGCACCGACTGCTTTGTTGGTCAGTAGGGAGGGTTCAGTCAAGGGGGCACTGACTGCTTTGTTGGTCAGTAGGGAGGGTTCAGTCAAGGGGGCACGGACTGCTTTGTTGGTCAGTAGGGAGGGTTCAGTCAAGGGGGCACTGACTGCTTTGTTGGTCAGTAGGGAGGGTTCAGTCAAGGGGGCACTGACTGCTTTGTTGGTCAGTAGGGAGGGTTCAGTCAAGGGGGCACCGACTGCTTTGTTGGTCAGTAGGGAGGGTTCAGTCAAGGGGGCACTGACTGCTTTGTTGGTCAGTAGGGAGGGTTCAGTCAAGGGGGCACGGACTGCTTTGTTGGTCAGTAGGGAGGGTTCAGTCAAGGGGGCACGGACTGCTTTGTTGGTCAGTAGGGAGGGTTCAGTCAAGGGGGCACTGACTGCTTTGTTGGTCAGTAGGGAGGGTTCAGTCAAGGGGGCACTGACTGCTTTGTTGGTCAGTAGGGAGGGTTCAGTCAAGGGGGCACTGACTGCTTTTTTGGCCTATAAATTCATTCATTCATAAATTCTTAGTTTCCTTGGTAAACATCCCTCAAACTTAGAAAAGCATCCCCTAGACCCCACCTCAAGATAAATTTGTACATTTTTCGATAGAAAAATTTCCCGGCCAAAGGCCGGTTCCTCTTACAATGACAGGTTCGCTATCGCTCACCAGGAAAAAATCCACACCTAAATGGCACCATAGGTCTTAACATTTATAACGAAATGGGACGAAAGATCTTAAAATCACCAAACTAATAGACCGAACGTCATAGAATCTGAAAACTAATGGGGCTAAACATGGGGAAGAAGGGGGCCCAGAAACACAACCCATCTCCCCTCAGCTATGAATGCAGATCAATGTGGAGTGACACTGGCCATTCAGACCCCAGCCATGGAGCCTCCCTGAACGTGGGTGGTGCTGCTGCTGTGTGGCTCTGACCTACCCAAACCTGCCTTTTGTTGGTCAGTAGGGAGGGTTCAGTCAAGGGGGTCACCGGCTTTTTGTTTATCTTTCTCTCCCTTTCTCTCTTTCCCTGGCTTTTATCCATTCAGCCCCATTCAGCCAACTGTTTTAAGACGTTTATCCCCATCCAGGTGTCGATTTCTTCCAGGCGAGCGAAAACGAGCCAGCATTGTATGGAGAAATCTGGCTTCGCCGGAGACATTTTTCTATCGAAAAATATACAAATTTAGCTCTGATGATGGCTCATGAAGAGAAGCCGAAACGTTATCAAATAAAGAGGTTGTTCCTTACGTTGGCCTTATTATTCCTCATACGCCTCCGCTTCCCCAAGGACAAGAGTATAGCTGAAATATATATATATATATATATATATATATATATATACAGTATATATATAACTTTTACTGAATCTTTTGTCCTTTAATTTATATTGGCCATTAGAATGAAAACCCCTGATTTACTTCTTTGCTATATGCATGAATATTTTACTATTCTTATATATTTTTGCTAAATATATTATGCGTTCCTGAGTTCACTTAATTAATTGTTAGCAACATGAAGTTTTTCAGTATTCCTTTTACTAGCATGAAGTTGTATCTAACACTTCTTCGTTATGTAGTTGCATTATCTTTATTAAGGGGGGTGGGCGTATTTATTTACTCTTCTATGAATCCTATTAATATTTGTTTAGTTTCCTCCCTAGACCTTCATCAAGCTTAAACAAACACCCGCCCAAGACCCTCCTACAAGTTAAATTCGTAAATTTGTCAACAGAAAAAATTTCCCGGCCTAAGGACAGTTCCTCGCCAGGAATAAATCGACACCTAAATGACATGAAAAGTCTTAATATTGACAAAAACATGGGGCGGAAGGTCTTAAAATCGACACACTAATGGGCCGAACGTCTAAAAATCTGAAAACTAATGGAGCTAAACTTGAGGAAGAAGAACGACCAGAAAAACGACCCATCTCCCCTTAAGTTTTTCTATAACTTCATAATATAATCCTACAGTGTTCAAACCATATCATTGTATATTTCCTCTATGTATCACTACGGTTGATCTACATTGTTGAACCGGCTTTACGCTGGTCTACCTTTAGGGGGTCACTTAGGGGGGTCACTTAGGGGGGTCACTTTTGAGACGTTTATCCCCATCCAGATGTCGATTTCTTCCTGGTGAGCGATACCGAGCCAGCGTTGTATGAAGACATCCGGCTTCGCCGGAGATATTTTTCTATCGAAACATTTACAGATATAGCTTTCTGTCAAAACAAAAATATATATATGCTGGCTCGCTACCGCTCGCCAGGAAAATATTGACACCTGGATGGGGGTAAACATCTTAAAACAGTAGGCTGAATGGGGCCGAATGGGTACAAGCCAAAGAGAGAGGGAGAGAAAGAGAAAAGAAAAGCGAGGTGGGCTCCCTTAATTAAGTATTGTAATAACTGAGCGGTAAAGGTATTATGTGGGGCAGTATCAGGTTGGCTCTCAGGATATAATATAATATGAGAGGGAGAGAGCGAGAGAGAGAGAGAGAGCTAGAGAGAGAGCGAGAGAGAGACAGACAGACAGACAGAGAGAGACAGACAGACAGAGAGACAGACAGAGAGAAAGTGAGGGTGTGAGAGAGAGAGAGAGAGAGAGAGAGAGAGAGAGAGAGAGAGAGAGAGAGAGAGAGAGAGAGAGAGAGAGAGAGAGAGAGAGGGCGAGAGAGAGAGAGAGAGAGAGAGAGAGAGAGAGAGAGAAAGTGAGAGTGAGAGTGAGAGTGAGAGTGAGAGAGAGAGAGAGAGGGGGGGGGGGGAGGAGGGGGGATACAAATGAAGACAAGCAATAACATATCTTATGGACCTTACTAAAATAAGTGTTTAATAAAAATAAGTGTTTAATAAAAATAAGTGTTTAATCAAAATAAGTGTTTAATAAAAATAAATGTTTAATAAAAATAAGTGTTTAATAAAAATAAGTGTTTAATAAAAATAAGTGTTTAATACAAATCAATACTCAACTGAAGAGAGAAAGTGAACCAGAACACAAAATAATAGTTCCATGAACGATATTGATACGGTCACATTACTCACACACAAACGCAGTCAGTCGGGGATTCCTGGCAAGATAATTGTCAAGACGATATTTATATGTCTAGACTGTACGGCACTCAATAACATTTCTAGTAAATTTGTTCCATAAGTTGATTAGAAAATAAGTACTTTGATGCATGTGAATTAAATGCCTTTCCCACAATTTTGTAACCATTACTTCTTGTGTAATATGGATTATCGATTGTGAAGCACTTACTTTGGTAATTTCCATAACTAGGATTAGGTCACCTCTTATTCTGAGGCTTCTCGAGGTAAACAAGTTTAACTTCTTTGTCGTTTCTCACATGGTTTATTTATCAGTCTTTTACCCTCTCTAGTTTGTCAATGTCCTTTTTATAGCATGGCGACCAAAACTGGACACAATATTCCAAATGCAAACGAACCAATTAAGTATATATAGGCCTAGTGCGCATAACGTTTTAGGTTCAAAGGATCTTCCAGTGAAGCCAAGAATTGTATTTTCTTTTCAACTTTAGCACATTGTTGGGCAGGTTCTAAATCGCTGTTTATAGTTACTCCAGGATCAGTTTATCTATATACACTCATGAGTTGAAATCAATTAATCGAATAGTTTGCTATTGCATTCTTACTACCAATGTGGAGCACTGCATTTATTTATATTGAAATTACGTTACCATGATATTGCCCAGTTTGACAGCTTGTCTAGATCATTCTGAATTTCTTGTATGTGCGATGGAGAATTAACTTTGTTTGCATGTGTTGTGTCGTCAGGGAGTTTGGATATTCTAAGTGATAGTTCATCCTCAATATCAAAAACCCTTTTAGCACGATGACATCTTTTTAACCCTCCATTCTGGCTAAAGTTAGATGATGTTATGCAGTTTAAGGAGGACCTATTAATTCAGAGAGTTTATCGAGATAGTATTTACCCCTTTGAGTCATAGAGGTCTAACGGTAGCCATAGAGGAAAATTACGTCATTGTGCTAAAGGGGTTAATATGAATGAGAACTAGAATTGGACCGAGAACCGAGACTTGTGGTACACCGCTTGAAACATTTATCCAATTTGAAGGTTTGCCATTTATTACTACTCGTTGCTTTTGCTCAGTAAGCCAAACCTGAATCCAATCCAGAACAAACCTGCGAATGTCATGAGGATTACATTTTACTATCAGTTTTTGTATCAGTTTTTGTATCAGTGTTGAAAGAGAGAGAGAGACAGAGAGAGAGAGAGAGAGAGAGAGAAAGGGGGTTTGGTGAGTCACCTTGCATTCATGGTAGTCATTAGAACCGAATTACAATATGCAAATGCGAGTGTATCCGTTTGTGTATCGCGTATGTATATTTGTATGTGTGTAAGTCATTATCCTTATATTTTGATACCATATGTAAGTTTTGTGCCTGTGTGTGTCTATGTGCGTGTTTACGTAAGTATGTATGCATAACAGTGTGGCATGTGTATGTTTGTCGTGTATGTGTGCATGCTTGAGAGCTTTGTTTACTTCCAGTAATGTTCGTGTGTTGCTTCCCTAGTAACTCTATCGCTAATACCCTTCCAGACTCTGTCTGAGTACCTGAGGCTAGAACACTATATCATAAGTCACATTTTGAGTATATTCTTGATACAGAGATGATTTAAGAGGAAGTATATGTATTATTATGAACCTCCTTCTTCATATTTAGCCCCATTAGTTATCAAGTTATTAAGACTTTCGCCCATTTCTTTGTCATTTCTTCGTTTCATTTAGATGTCGATTATTTCTTGGCGAGGAACAGGCCTTCGGCCGGGACATTTCTCTACCGAAAATGTACAAATTCATCCCGAAATCGGATCTTTGGGACGTTTTATTTGTATTAGTTTGATGGAGGTCTAGGGAGGAAATTGAGACAAATAATAAAAACTTTTCAAACTAAGCAAATAAATAAGGGGACATGGGCCGGTTTTCTGGACCACTTTCTCCCTCATGTTTAGCCCCACTAGTTTTCAGATGTTAAGATGTTTGCCCCATTAGTTGTCGATTTTAAGACCTTTCGCACCATTTCTTCGTCAATATTTAGACCTTTCGTGCTATTTAGGTGTCGATTTTTTCCCTGGCGAACGATAGTGAGCCTGTAATGTTGGAAGAAGGGAAATTTTTCTACCAAACAATTTACAAATTAATCTAGAAGGGGGGATCTAATGGATGTGTTTTTAAATTTGATGGAGGTCTAGGGAGGAAAATAGAAACAAATTAATACATGAAAAAATCGCCCAAAAATGTAACCATCCCCCCTTAAGATATTTCAGTAAAGAGAAACAGGAGAATGATCAAGCCGACGTTTTGTAAATTAGGTTATATTTTCAGACCATATGTTTCTCGGGTTGGATTTGTCAAAGGCAATTCTGGCATCACGTTAATGACTGGTAGTATTGCTTTCATTGTACTCTCTTTAACCCTTTGAAGATTATGACGCTTTTTAACCGTTTATTCTGGCTACCATTAGACGATTTTATACAGCTTAGGAAGGATCAGTTTTCGGCTGTCCATGAACTAATAAATCTCTGGCTTGAAGTTGTGCTTGGAGTTACCAGTACTAAATACAAATATATATATATTTTGTAAACGCTTTTGTGGCACTAAAACTAAATAATTAAAATGGATTAACCCCTTCACTACCGATGACGTCCTTTCATTATATTCATGCAACTATTAGACGATTTGTATTCAGCCTGGGAAGGACGTCTATCTATTAAAAGACTACAGACTATCTCAATTAATCGTTTCTGCTACCGTAATACCCTTCTTCAGCTTCATAAAATCAATCCTTTCAGCTATCATATATCCTTCCTAAGCTTCATAAAATCGCATAAATCTAGCTGACATCACGTGAAAAAGACGTCCCCGGTAATAAAGGGTTAATTGTATGCTCACGTACTGTATATACTTGATCAAATAAGCATAGTGGATGAAAAGGAGATTATTATGGCATCAAGCATAGGTAATAATTTAAGGGGGTAGTACTCGCTTTTTATGGACCCCCTTCTCCCTCGTGTTTAGCATATTAGTGTTGAGGTTTTAAGACGTTTGTTCGGTTAGTTTGGCGATTTTAAGACCTTTAGCCTTATTTTGTTGCCAATATTAACACCTTTCGTGCCCATTAGGTGTAAAAAAAATCCTGGCGAGCGATAGCGAGCCTCTAATTTTAGAAGGAACCGGCCTTCGGCCGGGAAATTTTTCTACCGAAAAATGTACAAATTTGTCCTGAAAGTGGGTGTAGGGGGTGTTTTTCTAAGCTTGATGGAGGTCTAGTGAGGAAACTAAAACAGAAATTAATAAATAAATATATAGACCAAAAACCAAGCACTACCCCCTTAAGGTTATCAAGTTATTGCTATATACAGGTTCTGTAGGCGATAGCGTCGTTTATATAATAGGCTGGTTTATGTTGGACTAGTGTATTGAGGTTCCGGTTTATCAGGTTAAACACAAAATGAGTTAAATTAATCTCTGTTAACCCTACCAGTACCGCCGACATCTTTGTATTATATGTCAACTACATTTGCACAATTTTAGGAAGCTTATGGAGGATGTATGGTGGCTATAAGGCTTAATTGCCTGTGACGAGTGCCTCCCCCAGAAGTTGAAAGACAGACTCGGACAAAATCAAGGAATGTTCGAGCCAAAATGTCTGGACACACGGAGTTTGAAGCAATTTAAATCATAGGATGAGGCAAATATCGATTTAGGGAGAGAGTTCCAGAGCTCAGCTGTTGAATAGAAGAAAGATTGGAAGTATCGTTTCACTCTTGAGTTGGAGAATTGCACAGAGTAGGGGTGGGATTGTGTTGCAAGACATGTACTACGTACTCTATGTAGAGGAGGTGGTATACACTGAGAGAGCTCTGAGTAACACTGATTATTGTAATAGGGATAGAATAGCAAGAAAGATGCAACATTGTGGCGAAGAGAGAGAGATTGCAGAGAGTCAGTGAGTGAACGGGAGTTAATGATACGTAAGGCTTTCCTTTCTATTTTGTCTAGAAATGCTGTGTGAGATGATCCTCCCCACACATGTGAACAGTACTCAATACAAGGACGCACTGTGTCCCTGTACATAGCAAGAAGTTGCGCAGGGGTAAAGAACCACTTGAGGCGGTTGCCTTGAGGCTGTTATCTTGTCATTGGTAGATGTCCTTCCTAAGCTGAATATAATCGTCTATTAGTTGCCAGAATATGATGAAAAGGAATGTCACCGATACTGAATGGGTGAACGCTCTGCTTCACACTGGTCTTGCCTTAAGGAGAGATATCCACTGGAGGGAATTTTTTTCTTTACTCCTTTCTCCCTCATGTTTAGCCCCATTGCTTTTCTAATTTTAAGACGTTCGCCCCATTATTTTGACGATTTTAAAAACCTTTGACCCATTTCTGTCAATTTTAAGACCTTTCGTGCCATTTAGGTGTCGATTTTATCCTGACGAGCGACAGCGAGCCTGTAATATAAGAGGAACCGGCTTTCAGCCGGGACATTTTTCTACCGAAAAATGTACAAATTTATCTTGAAAGGGGCTCAAGGGGGTGTAATCTTAAGCTTGATGGATATCCAGAGACCAAACTAAAAACCTCCCCTTAATAGAGTAAAATCCTCTAATGAATGCCAACATTAAAAAGATAATTGTACTATAATACAGAAAAACTATTTGAGAGCTATTCTCTTTTATTTCGTATACATTCAATTGTAAATAAACTGTTTCAAACTAGTGATTTTCGCTAAAAACAGATTGTAGATTGGAATATTGTCTATTATTTACGAAATATTAAGCAGATATTTGTAAATCAAACTGCACTCAATACTCCAATAAACTCGAATGTGACACCGGGATGTTACATTAGGCTTCATTAAAATTAACTGACTGCAAAAATGTCCATGCAATTTAAATAATGACTACGATATGAACTACTTTAAATAATGACTACGATATGAACTACTTTAAATAATGACTACGATATGAACTACTTTAAATAATGACTACGATATGAACTACTTTAAATAATGACTACGATATGAACTACTTTAAATAATGACTACGATATGAACTACTTTAAATAATGACTACGATATGAACTACTTTAAATAATGACTACGATATGAACTACTTTAAAATGACTACGATATGAACTACTTTAAATAATGACTACGATATGAACTACTTTAAATAATGACTACGATATGAACTACTTTAAATAATGACTACGATATGAACTACTTTAAATAATGACTACGATATGAACTACGATATGAACTACTTTAAATAATGACTACGATATGAACTACGATATGAACTACTTTAAATAATGACTACGATATGAACTACTTTAAATAATGACTACGATATGAACTACTTTAAATAATGACTACGATATGAACTACTTTAAATAATGACTACGATATGAACTACGATATGAACTACGATATGAACTACTTTCCCATTACCAAATCACACAGAAGTGTAGGAAGTGTGCAGAGTTTGAAGAGTTAACATTTTATATTAGTTTAATGATCCATTGAATCCATTATAATATTGTCCGCTGGCATTACAATATTACTGTTATTTTTGCTGACATTTTATATTTATCTTCAAGTATTTGTTACTGGTTGCTGACCCTATGAATGCATTTTGTATGTGTAAATCGAATGCACATACTTAATATTAAGTTTCATGTGATCTAAGCAATATCTTTAAACAATTCTGTCATACATAGCTACACATGATGCAACACAGTTTTGTATTAATAGAAAATAGTATAAAACTGATAGTAGTAATAATAATATAGTCGACTCAATAACTGATAGTAGTAATAATAATATAGTCGACTCAATAACTGATAGTAGTAATAATAATATAGTCGACTCAATAACTGATAGTAGTAATAATAATATAGTCGACTCAATAACTGATAGTAGTAATAATAATATAGTCGACTCAATAACTGATAGTAGTAATAATAATATAGTCGACTCAATAACTGATAGTAGTAATAATAATATAGTCGACTCAATAACTGATAGTAGTAATAATAATATAGTCGACTCAATAACTGATAGTAGTAATAATAATATAGTCGACTCAATAACTGATAGTAGTAATAATAATATAGTTGACTCAATAACTGATAGTAGTAATAATAATATAGTCGACTCAATAGTATTATCGGAAATGGTTGTTGTTATAGGCTACTCGGAACTTTGATAAACAAAAAACATGAATTAAGGCAAGCAAGCCGATTTGCTATAGAATATTGAATCATGAATGTACGTGTTTATTAGATTATTGGTTGCATACTCCATTTTAAGGGGAGGTATTTAGTGCGTTTCCTAGACTTCCATCAAGCTTGAAATTACACCCCCATGACCCCCTTTCAAGATAAATTTGTACATTTTTCGGTAGAAAAATCTCCCGGCCGAAGGCCGGTTCCTCTTAAATTACAGGCTCGCTATTGCTCACCAGGAGAAATAGACACCTAAATGGGACGAAAGGTCTTAAAAGTGACATACATGGGGTGAAAGTTCTTAAAATCGCCAAAGTAATGGGGCGAACGTCTTAAAATCTCAAAAGCAATGGGGCTAAACATGAGGGAGAAAGGGGTAAAGAAAAAAAATCCCTCAAGTGGAAATCTCCCCTTAAAGGTGGGGGCTCATGGGTTGAGATAAACATGTTAAAATAATCACCAACCTGCATATAATTATCTTGTAAAATGCAATGTCACTGAAATAATTATTAACAATGGTATAAAGGATTTTGCGGATCGTCTATACCGGGCCTGTGACGTCATAGTGACGTCACACCAGTATCCTTAGCCTAGACTGAATGGTGGACTTATACTCTTGTGACGTCACAGGCCCGGTATAGACGATCCACAAAATCCTTTATACCATTGTTAATAATTATTTCAGTACCATTGCATTTTGCAAGATAATTATGTACAGCTTGGCGATTATCATTCCATGTTTATCTCAACCCATGAGCCCCAACCTTTAAGGGACTGCATAATGCATATGTCGCTTTGACACACGAAATATAGATATAATGGGAAGGTTTCGATCAGTTTCCTTATAGGTGTATTTGTCGCATCTACTCAAGTTTGATTTCTGATTGATTCGTAAATAACCTTATAATATATACAATATTATACATACTCATTGGCAAAGATATTAAATCACAATGGTGTCCTAAATGATGTCTATAATTTGTGTTTAAATGTATGTAATTATTTAATTGATTGTCTAGTACGAAAGCAATAAAACGTTGATAACTAGAGGAAGACATCAGCAAGACAACATTATTATAAACATGTATGCGTGAACAATGAAAGAGATGAAGTTAGAGTGGTTAGTGACGTATAGCCTGCGGTGTACGAGCACTTTAGCGACATATTGCATTGGGATCTGGTGTCGTTTACAAGCTCGCCCGGAGAGAGTGCGTGCTAATTATCTATATGAATAACAAATAATTATATTAAGGGGAGGTTATTAGTGTGTTTCTTAGACTTCCATCAAGCTTGAAATTACACTCCCTTGACCCCCTTTCAAGATAAATTTGTACATTTTTCGGTAGAAAAATTTCCCGGCCAAAGGCCGGTTCCTCTTAAATTACAGGCTCGCTATCGCTCGCCAGGAAAAAATCGACACCTAAATGGCACTAAAGGTCTTAAAAGTGGCATAAATGGGGTGAAAGTTCTTAAAATCGCCAAACTAATGGGGCGAACGTCTTAAAATCTCAAAAGCAATGGGGATAAATATGAGGGAGAAAGGGGTAAAGAAAAAAATCCCTCAAGTGGAAATCTCCCCTTAAGTAAGCCAATAAGAAAAGTCAAAATCACTCGAACAACTTATCTCTATCTATCTATCGATTGCCTGATGCCGTGATCCCCAAAGGGGTGGCCACGAACGAACCGCCCCCATGCACCTCTGTCCCTAGTCAGTCGACGCCCCTCCTCCCAACCAGCACCGCCTTCATCCATATACTTCCTCACTCCATCCTTCCACCTTCGGTGCACCTCTCCCTCTCTGTCCTTCCACCTCGCTCTCGTACACCCTCTTAGTCATTCTCTAGCTTTCCATACGTTCCATATGGCCGAACCATCTCAAGGTGCTCCTTTTCACACTTTCCAGCACATCTACCTCCACACCACACCTCCTTCTTACTTCCTCATTCGTCTGTCTATCCCTCCATGAAACTCCGCAAACACTTCTCAAGTAACTTATTTCCACCACTCTCACTCTTGGTCTGAGTCTTTTCCCGAACGTCCATGCTTCGCTTCCGTAAGTTAGTGTCGGGATTACCATACTGTCATGCTAGAACTTCTTCACTTCCATACTGACCACCCTATTTCTTGTTACTGCGTTCAACATTCCTACAAGCCTCTTCCCCTGTTGCACCCTCTCCCGCACTTCTTCATCTATAGATCCATCTTTACTCAACACACTGCCCAGATACTTAAATGAGCTGACAATCTTCATAATCTGACCGTTCAACTTCACCTCACACTCTGTGGCTTCACCCCTTTCGAAGACCATAACCTTGCTCTTCCCCGCAACTTACGAACATGAATTAAATATTCCAGATAAAACAGGTGAGAGAAAGTGTGGTGTGTAAGAAAACGATAAGAGAAAGCTGAAATCACTGGAAACAAAAATCCGGGAATGAAAAATAGGCAGTAAAGATAGATGGAGTGAGAGGGCGGGATGATTAACCTGTCTCTTGCACCGACTCAAGAAATTAATTGACGCTCAACTTTTTATATTAATTGGGACTGGGGGGAACATTATGTCTTCGTAAATTCCATCATCTCTTCCCACTGCACTCACTTAAGGGGAGACTGGCCGTTTGTTTTGTCCATTAATTCATGTATTCATATATTTGTTTAGTTTCCTCCCTAGACCTCCATCAAGCTTAGAAAAACACCCCCTAGACCCCCTTCAAGATAAATTTGTAAATTTTTCGGTAGAAAAATCTCCCGGCCGAAGGCCGGTTCCTCTTAAAATTACAGGCTCGCTATCGCTCGCCAGGAAATAATCGACACCTAAATGGCACGAAAGGTCTTAAATTGACAACGAAATGGGGCGAAAGGTGTTAAAATCGCCAAACTAATGAGCCGAACGTCTTATAATCTCAAAACGAGTGGGGCTAAACATTAGGGAGAAGGGGGTCCAGAAAAACAGTCTGCCTCCCCTTAACCCCTTCAGACTCATATGACGCAAAGGTTGCCAGATTAGCAATAAGAAATAGAGTTCTCTCACTCTTATAATTACCTCTCCAAAATTAGTTTTCTGCCCACAGCTAACTCAAAGACAACTGCAGAGGTTGAAGTAACTAAACTAAAGGTTTCTAAATACCCCTGATGGTAACAAAGGTTTTAAAGTATCCCTAATAGGCTCAAAATCGCGTCATATGTCGGAGAGGGTTAATTGGGACTGGGTGAAAATTATGTCTCCGTAAATTCCATTAACTCTTCCCACTGCACTCACTTCATTCCTGTTTACCTCCGTCGCGTAGAGGAACGTAAGGTAAATAAGACTCTCATCTCTCTAACTTTCTTGTTCTTGCTGGATCATGTTATCACTTCTCAGCCACGATTCGGCCGCTCAGCCCAAACATTTCAGCTTAGTCTAAATCAGCTATAAATCAAAACGGAAAATATAATCAGAATGGCCACTCGGCTCAAAACAGTCGTTCAGATTAATTATACTGCTCAGTCTATAAATACAAGCCCTGTACTATAATATCCTCTTTGACCTATTTTTATGTTTTGTCCAAGTAAGACACTTTTCTATATATATATTTTTAAGAGATAATAAAGAGAGGAAGGAAAAACAAAGACAAAACAAAAAAACACAACCGTTCAGCCCAAATTGTCCAGGAAACAAAATAGCCAAGCACCCCCCAAAACGATGTTTGTTACAGTTTAGTCTGTATTGGCTCATTGGCCAAAAGTTGAAGTACGACTCAAACACATTACTTGGCCTAAAGGGGGTCACCTTCTTTTTTTATCTTTCTCTCCCTCTTTCTCTGGTTTGTATCCATTCGGCCCCATTCAGCCAACTGTTTTAAGACGTTTATCCCCATCCAGGTGTCGATTTCTTCCTGGTGAGCTATAGCGAGCCAGCATTGTATGGAGAAATCCGGCTTCGCCGGAGAAATTTGTCTATCGAAAAATGTACAAATGTAGCTTGCTGTCAAAACAAAAACCCATATATGCTAGCTCGCTACCGCTTTGCCAGGAAAATATTGACACCTGGATGGGGGTAAAAGTCTTAAAACAGCAGGCTGAATGAGGCCGAATGGATACAAGCCAAAGAGAGAGGGAGATAAAAAGAAAAAAGTGAGGTGGGCTCCCTTAAATGGGCAACTCGGCCATAATTAGCCACTCACCCAAAGTTGGCCCCTTGCCTCACAAAAACCTGTTGTCCCCAACAGTCTGTTCGCTTCAAATTAGGGACTCTGCCCAATTCAACTCAATCTTATTTGGGCCGCTCTAATCAATTTGTACTCATCTAAGGACAGCCAAGTTAGTTTACAAATAGGATGGAATGAACTAGCCTGGTTTGTGGATGGAGGCTTCGGAAGTGTTTACCTATACAATACAATTTATCAACTCTGCAGAAACGGAGTTGTATCGCACACACAGATCCCGCCCGTATACTGTACACCACCAGCCAGCCTGCCCATCGCCCGTAGTCCGTCTATTTGTGTGTCTGAATACTCCTCATCAACTGTTCGTTGGATTTTCACCAGACTTAACAGGCATATCTGGTTGGTCATTGCAACGGTCAGTCAAAAATAATTATGATATTTTACTCAAAGGTTAAGGTCAAAGTTCAAACTTAAAAATATGATCAATATATGAAATATTGACCATATTTGACCATAGATTTGATGCATGGAGTCTCCCCCCCAAAAAAAAATATACACTCTACCCAAAAGCTAACAATGCAAATCATGCGTAACGTAACGCTAGGCATCTAAGGCTTGGCCAATCTTAACATCGAAAATTGGCAGTGAACTCAGGCAGGCTCTTTGTCGATGAGCCAGATCCCAGTCACACAAATGTTACCATCCAAAGAGGCCAAACTTTTCCAATATACGGCCATTAGGGGAGGTGTGGTGGAGTGGTCTTTCCACTGGACTAGTAATCCAATGGACCCAGGTTCAAATCCCGATATGTCAATGGGAAGATATTATTGGGATGGAATTTGTGCTGTATCTAGTATCAGTGCATTACCACAAAGCTCACCGAAACCCCATCAAAAATACCCTCATTGTTCCCTGATTAAATAGCAATGTATGAATATTCTCATATTCAAAATATGCTATAGGGGGGCAATGCCTAGTGAGTTAATTGCTCAATAGGTGGCGTTCTGAGAATGAGGGTCCGAGTCTAGGAGGTTCGACAGTTTAGAGGTTTTTGTTTTCGGTTAGGATAGGCTATAACCCCTGGTAGGCCTATTTCTGTTTAAATAAAAATAAAAACAAAATCGGTTCGGCTATCACTGCGTATTCAAATTTAATTTTGTTTTGTTTTAATTTTCGGTTAGGCTATCACCGCTGATAACCTATTTGTGCGTATTTCAACATTTTTGTTTTCGGTTAGGCCTATTTAAGTAAGTGAAGTGACCTGAAGGGAGTGAAGTGTTTTTAAAGTGAGATAAGTGTTTTTAAAGTGAGTTTAGTGTTTTTAAAGTGAGTTGAGTGTTTTTAAGTGAGTGAAGTGATCTAAAGAAAGTGATTGTCACCATGCCTCGTGCCTGTACGAACTGCGCCGGTAGGTTTGGTGCTTCCATGTTTGCTCCTGCCGATCCACAAGTCTGCCGACTCTGCCAGCAACGAGAGGATTTGACAGCAAAATTGGATGAAGCCCACAACAAGATCAACGCCCTCACCAGGAAGCTGGAATCACTCCAAGAGTTTGTAACACTCAACGTTGGAGTATCACTAACTCCAATTGTTTCAACTCCAGCATCCACCACCGCCCCAACGTCATCTGCCAACAATCCAACACCTGCAGCAGATGCTTCTGACGAACCTGAGCCGACATCAAACCAGGACAGCCGGCCTGTTCACCTTAGTCTCTCCTCCACTCCTCGTGCAAGAAGCCTGCTAGCATGAACAGTACCAACCCCTCGCCCACGTTCTAACCACTCCTCTCCCCGACCTGTATGCAGAGACCCGCCACCACAGGTTTCTGGATTTACACTAGTGAGGAACGGTGCACGGCCAACGCAGAAAAGGTCTCATCTACCAGTCACAATGTCAAACAGATTTGAGATATTGGTAGAGATGGAAGACGAACCAGAAGAGACCAGGCTCGTTGGGGATTCCATCCTACGAGGACAGGTCGAAGAGTTCTGCGACAGAGTCCCAAATCGACGAAAAAAAAATTGCATCCCAGGAGCTGGACTGGACGACATTGTGGAAGCCTTCGAAGATACCACAAAAGATGCAAATGAAAATACCCTTTTTGTCATCCATGCTGGTTCAAATGACGTCATGCGCACCAGATCCGAAGAGTTGATGGAGAAATATCGCAAGATGATCCAGCACTACAAAAACAAGTCAAGGAATATCATCATCTCAGGCATTCTCCCCAAGATCGACGCACCTGACAAATTCTACGACAAGGCCTTCAGCACAAATAGCCGACTAAAATATTTGTGTCTGAGGGAAGAAGTTGAATTCATCAACCTCTGGGACAACTTCTACAACCAGCCTACTCTGTTCCGCAAGGATGGCACTCATCTAAACCCTGTGGGTTCAGCACGCATGGGTCGTCTCCTACACGAAGCAGTCCGCAGCCATGGATCAAAAAACGCCATCTGAGAAGAAGCAGCAGTGACATAAATCATCCAACGCCAAGCAAAAAACAGAGGCAACCGAGGACCACCAGCGATAAGGACCGAAGACAGCGAGGACCGAGGACAGCCATGAACATAAATGTAGATCCGACAAGAACCAAAAATATTATTAAAAGCGTTCCGTGAGTTCTAAAATAACAAATTTAAAGGTTTTCTATGCAAACGCTCGTAGCATACGCAATAAATTTTCAGATTTAGAGGAGCTAGTGTTTACAGAAAATTATGATGTGATTGGCATAACAGAATCTTGGCTCAATACAGAAGATAGAAACTTTAAAGCAGAGTATTCACTTCCCGGTTATGTAATGCTTGAGAAAAGCCGAATAAATCGAAATGGAAGTGGCGTTTTACTTTATATCAAAGAAAGTCTTAACCCTACCCTCTTGTCAAAACTTCAAATTGTGAACGTCGACACATCTTTTGTGCTAATAAAGAATAATAAAGTTACAAAAATAATACTTGCGTTAATATACAGACCTCCAGCTCAATCAGTGCAAACTGACCGAGAAATTTACGAACAAATTGCAGATGTAAGTAACTCACAAGATACCGTAATTTTTGGCGACTTTAATTTACCTGTGACCAAGTGGGGCGATACTCTTACTTCACACTCCGGACATGATTTGTATACGAACTTGCAAGAGAGTTCGTTTATCAATTTGTTCGAACGCCGATCCGTGGTAATAACGTTCTTGACATTGTACTTGCAACAAAAAAGAATTAATAGAGAATTTGAATGTTGGTGATGAATTCAGTAACAGCGACCATCGTACAATAACTTTCACTTTAAAGTTTACTAGTAACGAACCAAATAGTAGCATCGAAAAAGTCCCTAATTTCAAGAAAGCAAACTTCCATAAACTTAGAGCTATGTTTAAAGAAACTGACTGGAGCATTTTAATTAACAATAACGACATAAATACATCTTGGAAGTTATTCGAAACCACTTACCTAAAAGCAGTGCAAGACTGCATACCATCGAAAATACGGCGTCCAGGCCATAATAATAAGCCCAAATGGTGGAATAAAGATATTTCAAACTGCCTGCTTGATAAAAAATGTGCTAATGATAGATTAAAATGCTCACAAAATGACGAAGAACGGATGAAATTTGTAGAGCTACGACGCAAAGCCAAAAAGTTAATTAAGCAAAGTAAAAAGACCTTAGAGTTACATATTGCGAATCAAAGTAAAACAAACCCGAAAGAATTCTATAGTTATATCAGAAAGAAAAAAGTAGTTACTTCAACTGTTGGACCGTTAGTCGATGAAAATGGAGAATACACCAAAGACGAAGTACAAATGAGTAATGCCCTCAATACCTTCTTTGCATCAGTTTTTACAACAGAAGACCTCAGTGATATCCCTACACCATCGCCGATTCAGATTGATAATTCAGATGTTCTAAGCAATATCACCGTTACAGAGAGAGAAGTATTGAATTGTTTAGATAAACTCAAGGTAAATAAAACGCCTGGACCTGATACAATCTCGCCTAGAGTTCTAAAGGAAGCTAAGGATGAGCTCTCCAAACCACTGACATTACTATTCAATAAATCCTTGCAGTCTGGAACTATGCCTGATCAGTGGAAGCTAGTCATTGTAACACCGATATTAAAAAAAGGCAGCAAATCCCTACCCAGTAACTATCGTCCAATTAACTTAACCTCAGTTGTATGTAAAATGCTAGAAACGTTCATACGAGACAGACTCGTAAATCACTTAAAGGAAAATAACATACTTAGAGATACTCAACACGGCTTTCGTAAAAAACGTTCCTGTTTAACAAACCTCTTAGACTTCTTCCACGATATCCTCAACCTCTGCGATGAGAGTAAAGCTGTAGATATTATATACCTTGATTTTCAAAAGGCCTTTGACAAAGTTCCCCACAAACGTTTACTGCTAAAACTAAAAGCGCATGGAATACAATACGGTGTGTTGAAATGGATAGAAAATTGGCTCAGCGACAGAAAGCAAAGAGTAGTCATAAACGGTAAGGCATCTAAATGGACCAATGTAAGTAGCGGGGTACCCCAGGGATCGGTACTAGGTCCAATTCTCTTTCTAATTTACATCAACGACATAGATGAGGGTCTCACCTGTACAACCTCAAAATTTGCTGACGATACAAAAATTGCAAATAGCGTACTCTCAAAAGAACAAGTTGACGATATGCAACACAATCTAGATAAATTGTCATGTTGGGCCCAAATTTGGCAAATGAGTTTCAATGCGGATAAATGTAAAGTACTACATATCGGATACCTAAATGAGAAACCAAACTATTCGATGAATGGCACTCGGCTTAAGAATGTAAACTGAGAAACCGATCTGGGAGTAACATTATCGAGTAACCTAAAACCGAGTCAACAATGTTCAGAAGTTGTTAAGAAGGCAAACAAAATAATTGGCTTTATAGGCAGGTCATTTGAGCATAAATCCAAAGAAGTTATCCTAACCCTTTACAATTCCTTAGTCCGCCCTCTTCTGGAATACTGCGTTCAATCCTGGTGCCCTTATTACCAAAAAGATATAAACAAGCTAGAACGAGTTCAATGTAGAGTTACCAAAATGATACCTAGCCTAAAGAACAAACAATACGAAGAGCGTCTTAGAGAATTTACTTTAACCAAGTGCAGATTAAGAGGTGACTTAATTCAAGTGTTCAAAATCATCAAAGGCATCGACAATATGGACTGTAGTAAGTACTTCACTATCGACCAATCTAATTACACGCGGGGAAACGGTTGCAAAATTATTGGTAAATCTTTTAACTCACACGAATCTAAGAATTTCTTCTTCAATCGAGTTGTCAACTTGTGGAATGGGCTTCCCCGAAACGTTATATACTGCATCACCACCGTTGATTCATTTAAACTCCGCCTAGACGAATAACTCGCATCAAACCCGCGACTGACTGCGTTTGTAAATGAATAACTTTATTTTATCCCCCCCCTCAGTTACTAACCCATCTGTCCCCTACTAACTTCCTAATCCTGCCACGGACATAGTTCCAGGGCAGTAATTCCCTTTCCAATGTTCCCTTACCCACTCTAAACCACTGTTTGGACACTTGATCCTCAGTGCTTTGGAGGACAAGCAACCTAGAAGGGTCACTAGATCTGTTGTTGCTTGATTGCCTTTGTACTCCTTTGTACTCCTTTGTACAGTGAAACACTGGAGCGAGGCAGTTGCAGAGACGGGGCTGTCTTGAGCCGTGAGTGAGCAACCAAGCCCCATGTATCCTGCGAAGACAGGGGCTGGTTGCAGCTAAAAGTGCTTCACATGTCTCACTCCCTAGACTGGAACGAGACCTCACAGGCTTCACCGTGTTGACCGGTTGAATGTACAGGCTCTCAGCCTATGCCCGAGAGGGAGTAGTTGGAATATAAAAACAAAAAGTGATGTCGGAACTCATTGACCAAGGTTATGGTATCGAAATAATACCTCCACAACAGAACAAAGTCTCCTTGTAGATTGTAATTGTAGATATAAACCCGCTCTCATTGGATCAATTTTCACTCTAGCCCTTGTACTATCCGGGCTGAAGGCATAAGCAGACCTTGGATGTAGGTCCAGTCAATTTATTGGCTTGTCACAATTACCTCCTTCCTTTTCTCCAATAAGGGGAATAATTGCTTTGTACATCAGTAGAGGCCATACAGTGCCACCTTGGTGATAAATGTTGTAAATACATAGGATAACAGACAAAAGCACATGTAAGATAACAGACAAAAGTCATATATCAAGCTGGTTAGGTAGATAACAGACAAGTCATATATCAAGCTGGTTAGGTAGGTTAACTGCATTACAAACTTCGAGAAATCCATTTTTCCAATTGAAATTTATATAGTTTCTAAAAAATTGAATACTTTTTAATATTATTTTCAGGCGGCTAACAAGTAGCGGGTACATATGGTGGGGGTATTTTTCATGGTATTTTTACTTCCAAAAAATGTATAACAAAGCAACGTTCCTATAAAACAAAGCGCTTTGTTTTTCCCTACGTCCTATAAAGTATAATTTAATCGTTTCAAAATATAAGGGCACATTCCTGACTATTATCATGACTATTGGTTCACGATTTCATTAATTTAGGAAGAAATTGTGGGAGTCATATGAATAATTACGGGCCTTCCAAAGCTGCGTAAATCGTCTGATGTTAGCCAACATTTAGTGAGAAAACGTTCTTGAAGTCTGAGAGTTAAATTCAATTACATAATTTCTTTACTACCCGATAATTATATAGTTTTTATTTCATCTTTTCCTTTATTGTTTTCCATTGTACCCTCTTCCTACTTCTCCACTAGGTGTTGTGTCTTCTCTTCCTGCCTTCGTCCATGCGTGCCAGAAAAATAAGTTAAGAATATGGAAAGCCCAACATGGATGGGGAAAGTTGCACCGGAAACTTTTAGCATCTTGTACGTTGAGTTTCCTCTTTCTGCATGACGGGAAGTGGGAGGGAGGCGTAAGAGCTACATAAAATTACATAGATACACGAACCACACAGACCTAGTGTTCCTTGTGAATCTCTATGGGCTTTTTTCTACCAAAACGAATTTCATGAGAGTAGAAAAGAAGGTCTCTTCATACCCTCCCATTCTGTCGACTATAAGACGGACAGGAAAATATAAGTTAAAACATATATAAATAAATATATACCCTCCCATTCTGTCGACTATAAGGCGGACAGGAAAATATAAGTTAAAACATATATAAATAAATAAATACCCTTCCATTCTGTCGACTATAAGGCGGACAGGACAATATAAGTTAAAACATATATAAATAAATAAATACCCTTCCATTCTGTCGACTATAAGGCGGACAGGACAATATAAGTTAAAACATATATAAATAAATAAATACCCTTCCATTCTGTCGACTATAAGGCGGACAGGACAATATAAGTTAAAACATATATAAATAAATAAATACCCTTCCATTCTGTCGATGATAAGGTGGATATGAAATAAGAAGTTGAAAACTGAATGAATAAATAAGTAAATATATCGGTACCAGCCACCAATCCCTCAAAAACAAACGTAATGAAGCCATACAAAACTTATCTTCTGATATAACTACTATTTCCAATTGGGGCATAGAAAACCTTGTTGCCTTTGCTTCCAAAACCCTATTTCTCCACCTTACTACCCGTCCGGAACTCCCATAGGACTATCCCTTATTCTTCAACAATACAAAAATCAATCCTTAAAGTTCTCTCAATATTCTTGGTGTCTCATTTTATTTTGCTCTTACTTGGTAGAACCATATTACTAGTCTTGCTAAGGTAGCTTCCCAGAAGCTGGGTGTGCTCAACTGACTCAAGGGGTTCTTTACCCCTGAACAGCTTCTTGCTCTGTACAGAGGCACAGCGAGTCTTGTATTGAGTATGTTCACATGTGTTGGGAGGATCCTCTCACACCGCACTCCTAGACAAAGTAGAAAGGAAGGCCTTTCATATCATTAATTCCCGTTCACTCACCAACTCTCTGCAATCTCTCTCTTTTCGCCACAATATTGCATCTCTCTCGCTATTCTATCGTTACTACAATAATCGGTGCTCCTCGGAGCTCTTCCAGTATACATCACCCCTCTTCGTAGAGCACGTAGCACGCACCTTGCAACACAATCCCACCTCTACTCTGTGCAACTATCCAACCCAAGAGTTGCACAGACTAGTGCCAGGCTCTATCGAAGGTATTCGATATGTCTAGCGCAACAGAAAAAGTATCACCGAAGTCCCGATTGGACGATGACCAAGAGTTAGTAAGATAAGAAAGAAGATCACCAGTAGAGCGGCTCTTAAGGAAGCCATACTTTCGGTCTGAGTAGGTTATGGGGAGATAAATGCTTAATATATTTTGAGGTAAGAATAGTTTCAAAAACTTTAAAGATGCAAGCAATGAGAGCAATTGAACGATAGTTGGAGGCTTGAGAGCGGTCACCCTTCTTTGGGACAGGTTGAATGAGAGCAAACTTCCAGCAAGAAGGGAAGTTGTTAAAGGAGAGAAAGAGATGGAAGAGTTTGCCAAGGCAGGGAATCAGCACGGAAGCACAGTTTTTTAGTACAATAGGAGGAACACCGTCCGGTTCGTACGCCTTCTTAGTATTAAGCCCAGGGAGGGTGGAAAGTACATCCTTGGAAGATAGTATGATGCTAGGCATAAGTAGGAGAGAGGGGGGTGGAAAGGGAGGAATAGCACCGGAATCATCCAAAGTGGAGTTTCTAGCGAAAGTGTTGGCAAAAAATTCAGCTTTGTCAGAGGAAGAAGTGATGGTAGTGCTGTATGAGTGGAAAAGAGGAGGGCATGACGAAGAAGAAAAATTGTTGGAGAGGTATTTGGCAAAATGCCAGAGAGGCCTTGGGAAGAGCTAGAGTTGGATAGTTCAATGCATTTATTATGAGGTAATATTTGGCGAGGCGAAGAACAGATTTGGCTTGATTCCAGGCAGAAAAATAGGAAGTATGAGACTCTTGTGTTTGAAGGCGATGGTACCATTTAAATGCTTCCTCCTTATTGCGGACAGCAGTAGAGCAAACGTGAGTAAACCAAAAAAAATTGCATTAGACTGAGAGAAAGAACATGGAATGTATGCTTCCATGCCCGAGAGGATTACCTCGGTAATGCGTTCAGCACTCTCCGAGGGTCCCCGTCCGCGGAAGCAAAAGTCATTCCATGGGAAATCAAAGAAGTACTGCCGAAGAGCCTCCCGGTCAGCAGTGCCAAAGTACCACAAGTGCCGCCGGTTGGGAGGATCGGTGGCCGTACCGGAGAGATAGGATAGGTGACAGAAATAAGTTTATGGTTGGAGGAGCCCAAAACGAGATAAATTTTTTACAGTATAAGCAGAAGGGTTAGAAGTTAGAAATAAGTCAAGAATGTTGGGCCGATCTCCGAAGCGATCTGGGATACGGGTGGGTTGCTGCACTGACTGCTCTAGGTCATTTAGGATAGAAAAGATGTAAACTTGTTCACCAGGTTGGTCAGAGGAAACATAGGAGAGCCATTGGCAGTGGTGAACGTTGAAATCTCCTATGATGGAGATTTCTGCGAAAGGAGAGATGGACAGAATGTGTTCCACTTTAGAAGTTAGATAGTCAAAGAATTTAGGATAGTCAGTAGAATTAGGGGAGATATAAACAGCGCAGAAATATTTAGTTTGAAAGTGACAAGAAAGCCAGAGAGTTGAGAATTCAGAGGAGCCAAAGTTGGGAACACGAGAGAATGCGAGATTGTTGCGCACATATACGCAACATCCACCTTTGGCTTGAAACTGAGGATAGATATAGTAGGAGGATACATAAATATATATGCTGTATATGCTACAAATATTATTAAGACAGTTTGGTATCATGTCATACGACTTTTGATCCCGACGAAACATGAATAGTGAATGTGTGTGTTTTAATCCTCTTGTAGCCTACACACTTTTCATAACGGGTAAAGTGTCCTTGCAGGCTTTTCTGTGTTTTGTTGCGTTAATAGTTTTATTATTGTTCCTTCCTTCTTTCTTTAAACCATCTCTTAATACCCATGTGCATCATTCCCCTTTTCCTTTCCTTCCTTCTTTCATATACCTACCGACCCTTTTATCTACCTCCCTCTTTCTTTCCCGCTCTCCTTTTCGCTGCTCTTTTTTCTTCCCTTCCACCACCTCTGTATCGTATCCACCTCCTACTTCCTCTTTCTACATCTCTTCCTACTTTTTATAACACATCCCCTCGGAAAGTTCAAAGTGTTATATTTTTCTTGTTAGTCAAGTTTTGTTTCCTTTGTCTCCCATCCATCACTGCTTCCCTCTTTCTCTCTTTTGCGCTTGAATCGCCATTTTCATCTGATACATATATATATATTTATATATATATATATATATATATTTATATATATATATGTATATATATATATGTATATATACAAATTACATGTTGTTACGAAGTGGATGGAGACACTGTTGTTTAAACTAACCCTCTCACTTTCATTCAAACATAAGTGTATGAACTCCTAATAATAATCTCGCTATATGCAATATATTATACATCCAGAGGAAGAGCAAGAAACCACAAAAGAATCCCATGAGATCAATTTATTGGCAGCAACGCTGTCTTTCTATACGTCTGTGTAACCAGGCGGTAAGATGCGTGAATCTTCTTCTATATATATATATATATATATATATATATATATATATATATATATATATATATATAGATATATATATATATATATATTGGTTAAGCAAACAATATCTTCACAACCATTGTATGCATTGCTTTGTACAATACCTCATAAAATGCAGAATAGTTAATAGAAGCTACTGATATATTCAAAAGTTGCAAAATCTTACATGAATAATTATGAGTATTTTACTCACATTTTAATATAGGTGGGTTTTCAATTATTTGTTTAAATATTTCTAGAATTAATAACACTTGTATTACCTAGATGCATGTGTCTAGAACACGAAGGTATTTTCATTTTGTAAGTTTCTTATTTCCTGATATACCAGCCTGATAATATAACTTACTTTGGTAGTGTGTGACGTGATAATTATAAATGACATCTCACACTAACCGAATAAGCTATATTATACGTTAGATTTGTCTGAATATAAGAAACTCACAACAATTTTGAAAAAAAAAACAATCTTCTGGACGTACTGTATATATATCTACTTCATGAAAATGTTTAAAATTCAAGAGAAATTAAAAACAAAAACAATTGAAAAAACACCTAAAATACAAAGTGAGCAATTAAGCTTAAACTACTAAATATGCGTAATTCGTGATATACTAATGTATTCATATAAGTGTATTATTTCAAACAATACCAGTAGTTTCCATTACCTATTCTGCGTGTTATGGGGTATTTTACAAAGCAATGCATGTAATGGTTGTGAAGATTTATAGTTTATATAGTAATGATGTTTAAATCTTAAATTTAGTTTCGGTAAGCTTTCCTATTCGTTCGTTATTTATGACAATGGTACTTGAATTAGTTATTTTCTTATTTCTATGAAATATCATATAGTGTGTTTTCTGTAAATTTAATGTTAATTTATTTGCTGCCAACCAGTTGGAAACCTCCCATTGAATTAAATGCGTACTATTTTTCGGTCTAAAAGATCGCGGCCAAAGGCCGATTTCTTCGAAATTGCAGGCTCGCTATCGCTAGCCAGCATAAACTAGAAACCTAAATGGCACGAAAGGTTTTAAAATTGACAAACAAATGGAGAGGAAGGTCTTGAAATCGCCAAACTGACGGCGCAAACGCTTTAAAATCTAATTAATGGGGCTAAACTTGAGGGAGAAGGGGGTCCAGAAAAAAACATGCCTCCTTTTAAGCAAACAAACTTCCATTACCGGCCGATGCAATTCGAGTTCGTTATAAAATCTAATATTAAAAACAACATGGAGGAAACAAACGGATGTCACAGGTAATCCGAAAGTCCTCCTTGTTAACGCAAAGGATTATCCCTGAAAAGCCGATTGGTGTCAAAAGAGTACCGGTATACGATATAAAGTACAACAGCGGTGTATTATGCAATAGCCATTATACACACATTTCAGCTTTATGCATAGGATGTACTAATATCTATCAATACAATGCAAAATATAACCCATAAATATGTGTAAGTATCTAAACGTATTGTGTTCATTTTGTTCTGTTGTGTTTTGTGTTGTCCCTATTCTTGCTCTGTCTTGAGTCGGCCCCATTCAGCCTACTGTTTTAAGACATTTACCCCCAGCCAGGTGTCAATATTTTCCTGGCGAGCGGTAGCGTGCCAGCATATATATATTTTTGTTTTTGACAGCAAGCTAAATTTGTACATTTTTCGATAGAAACATTTCTCGAAGCCGGATTTCTCCATACAATGCTGGCTCACTATCGCTCGCCAGGAAGAAATCGACACTTAGATGTGGATAAACGTCTTAAAACAGTAGGCTGCATGGGGCCGAATGGATACAAGCCAAAGAGAGAGGGAGAGAAAGAGAAAAAAGGCGAGGTGGGTTCCCTTAAACATAATCTATGCAGAATACAGGGGCCGTAAATGCTTATACGCAAAAGCAAAACTAAATATTTGAATTACAAACAAAACTAGCAATGGTAGTCCTAATAAGAAAACATCCACATTAAATTACATGATCATTAATAACATATGACGGTAATCAATTGAAAAATTACACTGCGTAAAAAATGTCTACATCGTCCTCACTTGGGAGTGAAGGATTTTAGCTACATATCAAAATGTAATGCAAAATATTAACGCCTTGCGGATCTAAGATGCATATGTCCATTTTATGTTGGTTATCAGTAGACAATTTCATGCAATTTAGGAAGGATATCTAGAAATGTAAGTTTCTCTTTAGATCCCCCCCAAAAAACTTCAATGTGCTCAACTCCGAGGAGCTTCGGTCGGCGGAGGTAAACTCATTCTGACGGACGGACGTTAGTTACGAAGGCAGGAGGCTATGGTCGACTGACGGTGGTGGGCATTATGCGAGCGACGGTACTAGGTCGGTAACCGGTCGCCAACAGACGGCGCTGGCGGCGGCATGACGCCATCCGTGATTGACCGTTATTTATATAAATTCCACGACTGGTCGCCGCCGCATGCGCCCGATCGACCCCGTATAGTTTCCGTGTGACGGCGACCATGCACAGACATTAATTGCTATGCATCACGACCATCTCCTTCTCTCGCTAGTCGTCGGCCCGACACACGCCACTCGTTAAAGTCGTGGGCAATCGGCACTTAAGTCGGCATAGTGCGACAGCCCCTTTAAAATTAATGTTGCTCCAATAATATAGGATATATAGATTAAAAGTATGTTCGCGTAAGGACAACATCGATAATATTATAATCTAAAGCAATTATTTGAAGACATAAAATTATGGTGATGAATATAAAGCCTATGTTATAAACAAAAGACAAAATTAGCACAACATTAATGAAAAACGACAATAGAAAAGTATTAAAACCTACACAAACAATCAATTAACATTAAAGGACGATCAATATACAACTGTAAATCAAGAAAAAAAAAAAAAAAAAATCAATTAGACAAACTGGAAAGGGAGGAGAGAGGGAAGGAAAAGAAAAATAATTAGAAAGATGTAAGTTCACATGAAGGAAAACATGAAACTAGTACGTAAACAATCAGTTGATTAAGAAAAAAAGAGGAGGAATTATTTGTTGAACAATCAAACACATGAGACGAGGGGAAACTGAACAAGAAAGATAGGCAAGGAGAAAAACCTAGCAAATAAGAAACATAAAGAACGAAAAGAATGATGAAACCATTAGAAAATAAGAAATAATTGGAAGAACTGAAGAAGAAACCTAGAAGCCAGCAGAGGACGAAGGAAGCAAGCAAGCAAGGAGAGAGGAAAGGAAGACAATCAAGCAAGCGAGACAGGTGGGTTTTAAAAGCCAGGCAGCTGTCTCATTGGTTGTGTCTGAGGAGGCTGTGTGTCTTCCCCCCCCCCCCCCCCCCCCCCCCCCCCCCCCCCCCCCCCCCCCACCCCCCCCCCCCCCCCCCCCCCCCTCTCTCTCTCTCTCTCTCTCTCTCTCTCTCTCTCTCTCTCTCTCTCTCTCTCTCTCTCTCTCTCTCTCTCTCTCTCTCTCTCTCTCTCTCTCTCTCTCTCTCTCTCTCTCTCTCTCTCTCCTCTCTCTCTCTCTCTCTTTCTCTCTCTCTGTCACTCTCTCTCTCTCTCTCTCTCTCTCTCTCTCTCTCTCTCTCTCTCTCTTCTCTCTCTCTCTCTCTCACTCTCTCTTCTCTCTCTCTCTCTCTCTCTCTCTCTCTCTCTCTCTCTCTCTCTCTCTCTCTCTCTCTCTCTCTCTCTCTCTCTCTCTCTCTCTCTCTCTCAACCCCTTCACCGCCATTACGTAATTTCCATCATATTCTGGTTGCCATTAGGTGATTTTCTCTAGTTTAGATTCTACCTCTATAACTTGAATGGGTAAAATCGATCTCAATAAACCCTCTTAGTAACAATTTGGTGTTTTTCATCCAAAACTGTCCATGCCTAACGAACCTAATCGAGTTATATGAAAGGCTAATATATATGTATTACTTCACCAGAAGTCTTGATATTGTGTACTTGGTCTTTCATAAGGCTTTCAACAAGGTCCCTCATTACAAATTGCTGGAAAAACTCGAGTGGTTAGAAATACAGGCAGAATTTACGATTGAAGGAAAAATGGCTAAATGAATGAAAACAGTAAATATTAATAACATAGAATCAGCATGGACTCCAGTAACTTAGCTAATCACGGAGTGGTCAGATAATTGACCTTTTAATGTAAACAAATGTCAGATACTAAAAGGAGGCTCCCAAAAACAATAGCAATTTAGTACGGTAATACATGAACGGAGAAAAAATATATACATATTCTATATGTATAAAGGAGACAAAAAGGCATAGCTTCCTGTAACAAGTGTTTCCCCCAAAGTTGAGAGAGTGAGTAAGAGAGCCAAATTATTGTATTTCCCTTTTGGTGTACAATATTGGAAAAAAGAATGGTGCGCTTGTTAAGTGTAGTGAAATGGGTAGGAGGAGGAGGTGTTTGTGAGAGCTAGCTGGATTACTCTGTGTAGGTGAGACACAAAGGTATATAAATGAAAGCAAGCATCAACACACCTAATGGTCCTTACTAGGCTGCTTGTAAAAAAAATGCCACAGAGCTTCAGCTCCAGACAGACTGTGGTCAGAACACAAAATTATAATACTAGGTACGATACTGAAACGGTCACATTACTCAGGCACAGACGCAGTCAGTCGGGGGATCATAGCAAGATACTTGTCAAGGCGATATTTGAATGTTTGGACTGTATGGCACTCTACAACACTTCTAGGCCACTTAGTCCATAAGTTGACCACTCTGTTGAAAAAGAAGTGCTTCGCTTCATGTGAATTAAATGGTTTTCCGACAATTTTTGTAACAATTATTTGTTGCGTAATTTGAGTTATCTAGTGTGAATTACTTACTTGCATTCATGTTGTCATGGCCTTTGATAATCTCAAAACCTTGGATTAGGTCCCCTGTTATTCTGCGGTTAGTTAAGGTAAATAGGTTTAACTCGTGTACTCGTTCCTCATACGGTTTATTTCTCAGTCGGGGAATAATTTTACTTAATCTCCATTGAACTCTCTAGTTTTTCAATGTCCTTTACACAGTATGGCGACTAAAACTGGACACAATATGCCAAATGCGAATGAACCAATTAATTATATAAATTGCGTATAACGTTTCGGATATACTGTACAGTATCCAAAACATCTCCACAATGATGGAAGCCAAACAAATGAAACAGGAGTTCCAGGAACTTCTTATCACCTGTCTATGAGGCCTCCCCTGGTTATTGCACCGCTCGATTGGTATATAATTATAATCTTCCCAATAAATAACGTAAATAACATAAACAAAATAGATGCAAATAATATATTTAAGATAGTCAAAGAGAGTTCTACAACACGAAACAAATTCAAACAAATAGGAAGGAGAGCGAACCTACAATAGATACAGCTAAAAACGTAATGTCATATCCCATAGTATAATTAGTGAGTGAAATAAGCTCCCTAAAGCAGTGACAGTGGCTCAATCGTTAACTTTAGAAGGTCTTTATCGTCAAGCCATAGACAAATTTGTATGGAGTAGATAATGATTATTATAAAGCAATCTTACAGAAATAAACAATGTTTCCAGTTGAAGAGAGCATAAAATTAAAAAAAAACAAAAAACGAAGGAATGCGTGAAATTTCCTTTCCATTTCTATTTCATTAATTCCATCAAACACTTTCCAAGCTGTACTAGGTTATTCACTTTCATCTGACTACACGTACCATGCGGTGAGAGAGGCTTCAGTTTTGCTATTCTTTCCTTCCACTCTCCCTTCCTTTCAGGGTTGCTATCTCTACTAAAATTAAGTCCTGGCCATCTCGTTGGGGTCGTAGGAGCTGTGTAAATTTGAGCGTCCATGCAAAACCATCTATTTCCCTTTCTCTTTCAGAAAATGAACTCGTTATTATTTGTTAAAGGAAAATTGAGATTTAAAAACTTTCATAGAACGGTGGTCAGTCAGCTGCAATAATATACAATTGTACTCCTCATTTAATATACAATTGTACTCCTCATTTAATATACAATTGTACTCCTCATTTAATATTTAATTTACAATTCACATGCACAACATAAGAATGTCAATTACTAATATTATATCATCAATGAAACAATGGATATAGTATTGTAATTAATGAAACAATGGATATAGTATTGTAATTAATGAAACAATGGATATAGTATTGTAATTAATGAAACAATGGATATAGTATTGTAATTAATACGACTATTTACCTTTAGGGATAAAAACTGACAAGAATGTAGCCAACAAATATGATTACTAATACTACTAACGGCACATAATACAATATAATTGACACAGCTTACTTACGTACATCACTCAATTTTCACTGATTTATGATGACAATAAAACACAATTGGGTAACAAATATGTCGTACAACGGTTCCACCACATTGATTTAACCCTACAATTTAATGTCAAGGTAATATTTAACACACCTGAACATAGCCTAGGTATATAGGCAATAGGCATATAGTTTGTTTCCCCGACCTATGTAAATATACTGCCTGCTTGAGATTGCGAGAAAGCCGGTTTGAGTTTGATAAGGTGTTACATGAACATATCCTCTTCATCATGGCGAGTGTTGATTGTGTAGTCCCTAGACTGTTATATATCAAGCAAGGCTGGAGTATTGGTCTGTATAGCTCCAACCCTATCATCATGGCGAGTGTTGATTGTGTAGTCCCTAGACTGTTATATATCAAGCAAGGCTGGAGTATTGGTCTGTATAGCTCCAACCCTATCATCATGGCGAGTGTTGATTGTGTAGTCCCTAGACTGTTATATATCAAGCAAGGCTGGAGTATTGGTCTGTATAGCTCCAACCCTATTTAATGGTCGACTTTTCACAAATATTAGAAATGTCGACATATCAAGTTCATTTTTTGAGTTGTCTTAATGAATACATAATTACTTGATTACATTGATTGGTTACATTAAACTGTGCACTCCAATTGCCAAACCAGCAAGTTGTACATCCAGATTGGCTTTTCCAAGAAGACAGTGTAAATATTTTAGGCTCCACGGATGCAAAGCGCTGTAAGGGGACATGGGCTGGTTTTCTGGTCCATTTTCTCCCTCATGTTTAGCCCCATTAGTTTCAGATGCTAAGATGTTTGCCCCATTAGTTAGTCGATTTTAAGACCTTTCGCCCCATTTCTTCGTCAATATTTAGACCTTTCGTGCTATTTAGGTGTCGATTTTTTCCCAGGCGAACGATAGTGAGCCTGTACTTTTGGAAGAATCAGCCTTCGGCCGGGACATTTTTCTACCGAAAAATTTATAGATTTATCTGGAAGGGGGATCTAATGGATGTTTTTTTTTTTTAATTTGATGGAGGTCTAGGGAGGAAACTAGAAAAATAATTAATACATGAAAAAATCGTCCAAAAAGTGAACCATCCCCCTTTAACATAGTCTATCTGGCGATGACCATCTTTATGACATAATTATTAACCCCTTCTGTACCAGTGACGTTTTTGTATTTGATTTCAGCTACACTTAGACGATTTTATGAAGCCTAGAAATGGTACATGGTAGATACAATTTTAAACTGATATAGTCCGTAGTCCTTTTAAGGGGAGATATCCACTTGAGGGATTTTTTTCTTGACTCCTTTCTCTCTCATGCTTAGCCCCATTGTTGTTCTAATTTTAAGGCGTTTGCCCCATTATTTTGACGATTTTAAAGACTTTCAACCCATTTCTGTCAATTTTAAGACCTTTCGTGCCATTTAGGTGTCAATTTTATCCTGGCGAGCGATAGCGAGCCTGTAATTTAAGAGGAACCGGCTTTTAGCCGGGAAATTTTTCTACCGAAAAATTTACAAATTTATCTTGAAAGGGGCTCAAGGGGGTGTAATTTCAAGCTTGATGGAAGTCTGAGAAACACACTAAAAACCTCCCCTTAATGGGTATGCATCCTTCCCAAGCTAAACAAAATCGTCCAATCATCGTCAGACTATATTAAAAAAGATGCCCTCGGTACTGAATGGGAGAAACTGTCAACTTCTAATTTTGAGGCCGATGGTAAAAGAATGAATATTATAACTTACAATTTTAATGCCTCAGGAAATTATGTTATAATTCATAGTGGTATCCAGAGTATTTTGCAATTCTACTGCAGCATATATACTATTGTTGCAAACTTTGGGAGGAAGTAATTACATTCCCTCATTTATTTTGACAGTTCAGTGTTCTTCAACCACACAACATTGGCATTTTATTTTATTTATTTATTTATGTATTTATATTTATTTTATTTAAGTAATTTGTGCCATAAATCAATACCTTTTACATGCTAAATTGTTCAATAATGTAGACGGTACCTGTAACCCCTATTTACAGTTTATTAATAACAATTTGTATGACCTATGCATAACCAAAATTTTATTTTTTACATTTATACCCCAGGGATAAATTAAACGAATGACAACTAAACTTGTATGAGGTTTTAGGAAGTAATAGAGCTCTCCAAGTTCCGCTTTCTTCGATTAATAATGTGACAGGTGATAATGTAATTTGATCAGCTTGAAATCGAGTGGGACAGATGAAATATTTGTTGATCTTCTGAAATTGATCGATAAACTTTAAATTATCCATAGAAAATGTTAAGTTTAAATTATCATTATTGCAAATATGTCTTGCCTTTCCCATAGATACAAGAAAATTATACATTGTTTAAACTGAAAACCACGTCAATTTCTAGCTAAAATATATTTTTAATACCAAACTCCTAACTTATATCGTAAACAAATACAATCAAAATAAAATATGTAATGTTGACTCCAAGTATTAAGTCAAAGTTGTTGATGTTTCACTAATTATGCATTTTTGGCATTGCCTAATAAATCTACATGAGTTGATTTAAATGCAGTAATATATTGGAAATGTCTCAGCACTAAATATATGGAGTTTAAATGTTGTTCTGCGATCGATTAGTGGTATTGGCCGGTGTTACTCTATTATGTAGATTTCCAATTATTCTTATTAAATTTAACAAACCCAAGACGAGTGTATCCATTCAGGAACGACTTTTACTCTGTTTTTATCCATAAATTCGCGGATCATTCTAAACCGAACATTTTGCGAGACATTAGCAAAACCAAACAAACAAATAATTATTAGGGAATAAATAATACAATAACAACAAACAAAACTCCTCTGATAGAACAATGCCTACCGCGGTGGACTACAGTGCTCAGCATAAATAAAGTTACACCCATTCGAGTTATTAAACCCTTAAGGGGAGGTTTTTAGTGTGTTCCGTAGACCTCCATCAAGCTTAAAATTACACCCCCTAGACCCCCTTTCAAGATAAATCTGTACATTTTTCGGTAGAAAAATGTCCCGGCCGAAGGCCGATGCCTCTTAAATTACAGGCTTGCTATCGCTCGCCAGGGAAAAATCGACACCTAAATGGGACGAAAGGTCTTAAAAGTGACATAAATGGGGTGAAACTTCTTAAAATCGCCAAACTAATGGGGCGAACGTCTTAAAACTTCAAAAGCAATGGGGCTAAACATAAGGGAGCAAGGGGTAAAGAAAAAATACCTCAAGTGGATATCTCCCCTTAAAGCCACGTTCTGGAGCATCTGGTCTCAAACAATGTATCGTTATGTCACAGTTACGTTTGATACTGATGCGAATGGGTGCGTCGCTATTCATGCTCTTGATTGTACAGTGGAGCTATTAAGTCATGTCTCCGCTATCATTGCGTTTGGCTCGCTCTGTGCTGTATTAATGTAGGTCAGATGTTGAATAGGGTGGGTAAATAGACCAGTCAAAGTAGGGCTGGACTTAGAACAAATTGTAATAGAAGGTTTTTTGGCTTTAACTTGTTTATTAGGTCCCTCTGATGAACATATAAAAAGTCTCCAACTTTTGGACACCGGGAAAGTGGTTAATTTGCATAAATTCAAGATGGCCGCCGTCCAAAGCTTCAATTTACAGATAACTTTTTTCTGGTTGCTCCTAGACCCTATAAATGTATTACAAACAACGTTTTTTGGCTTTAACTTGTTTATTAGGTCCCTCTGATGAACATATAAAAAGTCTCCAACTTTTGGACACCTGGAAAGTGGTTAATTTACAGCCAAAAAACCTTACAGCCAAAAAACCTTCTATTGCAATTTGTTCTAGGTCAAGCCCTACCTTTACTGCACATTATTGTCTATTACATTTTGCCTAGGCCTATACTAATCCCATCATCTTGTTTCTTGTTTCATGCAAGGACTTCCAGGAGGCTGCAGATCTTTTGGATAAGCTGTTGCGTGAAGACGTTTCACCGGATGAAGTCTGCAGTAAAGACGTTTTCAACAGAATTTCTGAAAAACTTAAAGCTGAGAAGAGCTCCTTAGCAGAGCATAAGATGGGAAAGCTATGGATTCAATACATGGACATGATTGACCTGCTGCGTCGCTTCCTGAGGGCACTGAGAATGGGCGATTTCCTACTGTACCTCGGAACACTCCAGGAGATGTTGCCGTACTTTGCAGCGTGTGGTCATAACAATTATGCCAAGTCAGCCCATGTGTACATTCAAGACATGATTGAACTTGAGCAGCTCAACCCAGACATGTTCTGTCAATTGAACTCCGGTCTATTTGTGATCCGCCGAAGTGATCGGCTGTGGGCAGGACTGCCAAGCGACTTGGTTATAGAGCAGGTTTTGATGCGCTCTTTGAAAACGAATGGTGGATTGACACGTGGTAGGGGCATGGAGGAAACGCAACGCCTGCGCTGGTTACTTGCTATGCCAGCCTGCGCTGAGGTGAGTGAAGTTATGCAAGAACTGACAGGGAAGCATTTCCACACCTCTGAGCAGCACAAAGAAATGACTGAAGCAAGGCGTGAACGAGATAGGAAGGACACAGAGAAGGTTCTCGCATTCTTCAAGGATTATGATCCATTTCAAGAATCAAATGAACTCAGGAATATTGCCAACGGTGTGACAGGACCAGCCTCGGCCAATCCTCATTTACTGTATGAGGTTGGTATGAACATTGTGCAGAAGATGGAAGGTAGCAATGCTTTTGACTTTTCATTTAGGAAGAAAGATCAAGTTGAGTCGTTGGGTGCAAAGGTTACAATCAGTGCTGAAAAAGTACCAATCGACCCACAGCTCCTTTTCCAGAGGCTCCTCATCTTTGCTAATAACAGGGACTTAGGTGTTGAAGAGGTCTTTGCGTATGAGTTGTCTAGCTACCCTACTGCTCTGTTCGATAAGTGGGGGAGGCTCAGGGAAGCCAATAAACCACAGCTAGGAGATGAGATAGCTGCTGTTGTTCCCAAGTCGTCATTGGAATCATTTAAGGAAGAAAGGACTGTGACCCATGTTCTGGATGGTGGTTCCTTATTGCAAAGGATTCCATGGAAGAAGGGTGACACATTTGAGGACATTGCAAGCATGTACATGAAGCATGTTTCCAAAAACTTTCTCAACCCGGTGGTTGTATTCGACGGTTATAAATCAGGACCTACTACCAAGGACATGACACACAATCGACGATCAAAAGGAGTCTTTGGTCAAAAGGTGATGTTCACTCCAACCATGCCCCTTCGGTCAAAAAAGGAAAACTTCTTGTCAAACTCGGACAATAAGCAAAACTTCATTGACTTATTGTGTGAAACATTCAAGGCAAATGGAATTGACTGTGTCAATGCGCCAGCAGATGCAGATGTCATGATTGCGAAGAAGGGAATTGAGCATGCAAGGGAAACCGTGACATATGTGATAGGTGAGGACACAGACTTGTTGGTGCTGTTGTGTCATTATGCGGAACGAGGGATAAAATGATTTGTACTTCAAGTCGAGCAAGGAAGGTGGGAAATGTTGGCATATTAACTCAGTAGCAGAAGCTCTCGGTGAAAGCATCTGTCGTGTCCTGCCAGTTGTCCATGCACTCTGTGGATGTGACACAACCTCACGACTGTATGGTATTGGTAAAGGGGCTGCCTTGAGGAAAGTGAGGGAAGACAACGGTTTCTTGAAATGTATAGAAGCATTCTGTTGCCAAAGTGGAAGTAAAGACACGATATCATCAGCTGGTGAAAAGGCCTTGGTTTATTTGTACGGGGGAAAAGGAAATGACACCCTTGACGGACTGCGAAAGACAAAGTTTTGCAACAAGGTGGCAAAAAGTTCAACTACCGTTGAAGTTCACAGCCTTCCCCCAACAACCGATGCAGCCAAATACCACTCGTTCCGAGTTTATTGTCAGGTCCAGGAATGGATGGGGAACTGTGTGGACCCCGAGAAATGGGGCTGGTGTCTGCGGAAGGGACAGCTTGAACCGAAGACGATGGATTCGCCAGTGGCTCCTGATTCACTACTGAAATTGGTCAGATGTCAGTGTAAGGGCAACTGTGACACTCAACGCTGTAGTTGCAAACGGAATGAGCTTGAATGTTCCAGTGCATGTGGTCAATGTAAAGGACTCTGTCAAAATAGCAACTTTGATGCAAGCACCGATGATCCAAGTGAATACGAACTCCTATCATGAATTACATAATTGGCTCTGAATGACGTCATACTACGTCATGTTTTTTTGTTTTTTTTTTTTTATAAAAAAGAGGGACAACAGGTCAAAAAACCCATACAAGCACAAAGTGCCTGTGTCACCCCTTGTGAAAGAGACAGTTCAGCCTGTCTGTAAGGTTTTTCGGCTGTAAATTAACCACTTTCCAGGTGTCCAAAAGTTGGAGACTTTTTATATGTTCATCAGAGGGACCTAATAAACAAGTTAAAGCCAAAAAAAGTTGTTTGTAATACATTTATAGGGTCTAGGAGCAACCAGAAAAAAGTTATCTGTAAATTGAAGCTTTGGACGGCGGCCATCTTGAATTTATGCAAATTAACCACTTTCCCGGTGTCCAAAAGTTGGAGACTTTTTATATGTTCATCAGAGGGACCTAATAAACAAGTTAAAGCCAAAAAACCTTCTATTACAATTTGTTCTAGGTCCAGTTAAATGATTGCTAGATTTACTGGACTAAAATGTAGGATCATGTTTCTATATCTCTCTCGAAACGAGTAAATCAAGTTTTGGATATTACTTATACCAATTATTAATCAAAACAAAATGGGTGCCGAGTCTTCACTTATTAGGCCGACTGTACCTACACACAAGAGGGATATAATTATGTATACGTTGTGAACCGCTTGAGCCTCCTCTCCAAGTCACTGATTGAACTGTGTAGTGGTTCAGGATTGCTGTCTTACATCAGGAATAGGTCATGTCGCCTCACCACCACTTCGCTTGTTATTACGACACACTACTCAAGTGCTTGAAGGGGCTAGTGGATGTTTTTTTTTTTTTTTTTTTTTTTACTCATGTATATTTTCGTTTCCTCGCTGAACCTCCATCAAGATTAAAAAACAAAAAAACATACCCTAGACCCCCTTGAAGAAAATCTTTACATTTTTCGGTATGAAAATGTACCGGCCTCTTAAAATTACAGGATCGCTATAGCTCGCCAGGAAAAACATCGACAGCTAAATGACACGAAAGTTCTTAAAATTGACAACGAAATGAAACCTTCAAATTGACAAACTAATGGGGCGAACGCCTTAAAATCTCAAAACTATTGGGGCTATACATAAGGGAGGAGGGGGGCCATAAAAGCGACCCATCTCCCCTTATTAAGGACCACAAAGCCATTATGTTTGCAATATTAACCCTCTCCGACATATGACGCGATTTTGAGCCTATTGGGGATACTTTAAAGCCTTTGTTACCATCAGGGGTATTTAGAAACCTTTAGTTTAGTTACTTCAACCTCCGCAGTTGTGTTTGAGTTAGCTGTGGGCAGAAAACTAATTTGGTAGAGGTAATTATAAGAGTGAGAGAACTCTATCTCTTATTGCTAATCTGGCAACCTCTTCGTCAAAAATGCGTGAAAGGGTTAAGGGGAATAAATGCTTCAGACCTACACCAAATATACGAACTAGTACCGAGTAGAGCGAGTGATAAAAATATACTCCTAGCAAAAAGTTACCACCGCGAATAACACCGACACATTAACCCTCTCCAACATAATTATGACGCGATTTTGAGCCTATTAGGGATACTTTAAAGCCTTTGTTATCAGGGGTATTTAGAAACCTTTAGTTTAGTTACTTCAACCTCTGCAGTTGTGTTTGAGTTAGCTGTGGGCAGAAAACTAATTTTGGGAGAGGTAATTATAAGAGTGAGAGAACTCTATTTCTTATTGCTAATCTGGCAACCTCTGCGTCATATGTGCGCGAAAGGGTTAATAGGAAAAGCGCCATGTAGGAGGCTATAACACTACATATCGAAAAGGATTTTTTCTGACACGACCGTTTTGACTCAAATATAGCTCTTTTGTTATGCGCACTGGAAAAAAGCTCAAACAACACCAAATTCGTCGCTTCTCCACAATAAAAAAAATCTCGACATGTAGGCATTGGTTCTCGTCTCATAGTTTTGGCACTGTTTTATCAATGTCGGTTTTCCTCATATATTCTTGGCACTATTTTCTTACTCGGTGCAATACACAAACATGTAGCCAACCAATTTTCCGTCTGGTCTATGAATTACAAAGTGGTACTAAGGGGAAATCCGCAAGAAGCGTAGTGATCCGGAAGCCTTACGGGGGGTCACCTGCTTTGTTTTTATCTTTCTCTCCTTTTCTCTCTTTCTCTGGCTTGTATCCATTCGGTCCCATTCAGCCTACTGTTTTAAGACGTTTACCCCCATCCAGGTGTCGATTTGTTCCTGGCGAGCGACAGTGAGCCAGCATTGTGTGGAGAAATCCGGCTTCGCCGGAGAATTTTTTCTATCGAAAAATTTACAAATTTAGCTTGCTGTCAAAACAAAAATATATATATGCCGGCTCGCGGTACCTGGATGGAGGTAAAAGTCTTAAAACAGAAGGCTGAATGGAGCCGAATGGATATAAGCCAGAGAAAGAGGAAAAAGGCAGGTGATCCCCCTTACATGGCCGCCAACTCGCTCCTCCTACAAATTGCCACTCCACTCGATGACCCAAGCCGAGATGCAATACTCGGAGGTATATTTCGGCTCTGGTTCATATTACTCGTGCTCCGTCTGTTGCTTTAATATTTTTGTTACTTTCTCGTATATTCTCCTTTATATATATATATATATATATATATATATATATATATATATATATATATATATATACTGTATATATATACTCCACTTAATGTTTTGTTCGTTCATCAACATTTGGTTTCATGTAATTTTATATTACCATGTCTTTCCTTATATTTCAGCTATTTTTGTCTCATTTTGATCTTTTCATATTCTTCTTTTGTCGGATCACTTAAATTGTTCTCCTTATTTATGTTATTACATTTGTGTCATTAGTACTGTTTTGTATGGCTTTCTCCCAGTTGTTTAAGCCTGTATCACACGAGCGCTTTTTCACCAAACATTTATCCTTAATACTGGTCTGGCAGCTTGTGAGGTCAACATTTATAATATTTCTGTCACTTAAATTCATCTACCATCAGCCTAGTTTCCGATACCAGTGCAAAATATTCCAGAAATGTTGCCAGAAAAATGTTGATCATCGAATGTTGACTATAAAAGCTCTCGTGTGATACCGGCTTTAACTCATATGCCATGTTTCTTTATAGTTTTCATGTACCCTTATTCCTACAGCTTCCTCTACCTCTTCTTGCTCTTCGTGTTCTCTATTTATCTGAACATTTTACTTCCTCGTATGTTTTCCTTCCTGGCAATATCCCTCCTCCCTGTCCGTACTATACTATTGTATTTTGCCCTTCAGTCGATATAGTGGGTTCGTCTGCTTACTCCACCTATTTCTTCTTGCTCTACTATAAGTTATGATTATTAACCCGTTCAGTACAAGTTACATCCTTTTCATTATATTCTGGCTACTATTAAACTATTTTATTCATTTTAAGAAGGGCGTCCAGCAATTAACAGGCTTCGAACTGTCTCAATTAACCCGCTTTACTACCACAGATTGTTCTTAACACTTACACTGCAGCCATATTTGCACAATATTAGGGCTCAGTCAGGCACTCCTGAATGATTAAGCAAGTGTCTGAATGAAATTAAATGTATTCAGCCAAAAACTAGAACATAGCTTCAAAAAGGCACCAGAACGAGCTTCGTAGCGTGCAGGGCTCATCCACAGCGCTACCATAGACATCGGCAAATATTCGCTAATAAAGAGCAATGTCGTGCTACATTTGCCTTTGGCAGCGCTGCATATATCTTGCGAGACATGGCTGAACCTTCCTCAGTGCCCCGACTGCCTGGATGGAGAGCGGCCGGGGGTTTGCTAAACTCCCGCTCACTCGCACTTGTCTCCACAGGCTTTAAGAGCCTGTAAATTGCTATAAATTGCCATGGCATTCCAGAACAGTCCCCACAGCCAATGGGTTAAACTGCACACAATTGTCTAAATATAGCTAGAATATAATTTAGAAGACATCGCCAGTACATTTTGTTCTTGCACCCATCTCACTAAGGGTACAGTTGAGACATGTATAAAATAATATTAGAAAGATAACTGGAGACAGGACAGAACCCTGATGAACACCTGGTTTGATAGTTTGAGGCCATCTACAACCGCAGCTATGGAACAGCCAGAAAGGAAAATAAAGGTACAGTCACAGATGGAGGAATAGAACTGAAGGAGGGTAGTTTAGAAATTAGAGATAATTATGTGCCAGACTTTATCAAAATCTTTCGATATGTCTAGATAATAGAGAAGGTGTTACCAAGTCCCTAAAGAAGGATGACAAGAGTTAGTAAAAAAAGAAAGACGATCCCCAGAGAACAGTAAGAGAGGTTTTTATGTTGCTCATTAGAACTTAATCAAGCTTAATAAAATACTCTCAAGACCCTCCTTCGAGATAAATTTGTACATTTTTCGGTAAACAAAATTCCCGTTCCTCCTAAGATACAGGCTCACTATCGCTCGCCAGGAAAAGATTGACACCTAAATGGCATGAAGGGTCTTAAAATTGGTAGAAATGGGGTGACAGGCCTTATAATCACTAAACTAATGGGGCAAACATCTTAAACTCTCAACTTATGGGGTTAAAAATAAGGGAGAAGTGGGTCAAGGAAATAAACTCGTAAGTGTAAATCTCCCCTTAAGGATACCAAGCTGGCGATCTGCAAGTCGAATATGAGAAGACAAGTGCTAAAGAAGTTTTGTATGAAGAATAGCATTAAAAACTTTAAGAGATGCAAAATATGAGAGCAAATGGGGGGTTGAGAGAGGTCACCCTTCTTTGGGACAGGTTGAATGAGGGCACACTTTCAGCAAGAAGGAAAAGCATTAGACGAAATAGTTTGCCTAGCAGGGAGTCAGCAGGGAGTCAGCAGGGAGTCAGCAGGGAGTCAGCAGGGAGTCAGCAGGGAGTCAGCAGGGAGTCAGCAGGGAGTCAGCAGGGAGTCAGCACGGAAGAACAGTTATTCTTAGTACAACAGGAGGAACACCATCCGGTCTGTACGCCTTCTTAGTATTAACTCTTTGATTGTCATTTCAATGTTGCATAGGGCATTGCAGTTGTTTATATGAACTGGCGAAGTATGAGGAACAGTGTTGTGTCTTACTGACGCAAAACAGTTCTTGAGAGTATTGCTCATATGATTTACGTCATCAGTTTGTTCCCATCTTTTGTCAACTAGCGAGCCAATTGTCGAGGTAGCTACTTTTTTACATCTGATCTAGCTATAGAACTCATGGATTTGACTTACTTAAGGTCGCAAAATATATATATATATATTTATATATGTGTTTGTTTGTTTGCACCGTATAAGTAATTGCTTTGCTTTATGACTAAGATTGATGACATTTTCCAGTAGAATGCTGTATGGAAGAGTTTATTAGCTGATGAACATCTTTGTACCACTGTTTAGGTTTATTATTTTGATTTGAACGTCTTTTTTGCACGGGCATACAAGATTCTAGAGCATTATAATATATTTTGTGAACGATTCCCAAATGTTCTCTAAATCTGGTTTGATGAAATTCCAGTTGGTATCATTGAGGATGCTTTTCTGCTTGTGAAAGTCAGCCTTTTTTTTAATTTAGTACTTTCTCCTGACTTTCGTTTGGTTTGACGCTATTGATGTTAATATTGAAGGTTATTGAGCAGTTCATCTACTATGAATTTGTTTACTAAAGTCACTTTTCGTTGAGAGGAGGAGATCAAGCATATTGGAGCCACGTGTGGGGGAGTTGATAAACTGATGTAGCGAACTTTCCAGTACATTTTATATGGATCATGTCCTGAGTGGGAGGTTAGGGGTTCACCCCCTTTGCAGATTAGCAAATTGAAAAATCCAAGAATTACTGCATGTTGATTATTACTTGTCTCTGCTACCAAACCGTTACATTATAGTTGGTGGTTGGGCTGGGGGTCGGTAAATTGGTATCAAGGTCACTTTGTTGTGTGATTTGTTGTTTAGATGCAGGCAAGAACAGAAAGATGACTGTCTTTAACATCATTTAAAACACCACCTCCATTTCTGTTCTATCTACTACACTCGAACATGTTGTTGATATAGCCTACTACACTCGAACATGTTGTTGATATAGCCTACTACACTCGAATATGTTGTTGATATAGCCTACTACACTCGAACATGTTGTTGATATAGCCTGCCAGTAGATTTTATGCCAAAAAATCTCCATTTTCGATGTTTCTCCAGGATTCAGTTATTTCTATGATATCATGATTTTCAAAATTGTAACTTCTTCCAATTCTGATAATTTGTTTGAATAGGCCTACTTTGAGTATTAGTAAAGAATACTTTGCTTGTGTTTCGTTTTCTATGAGAATGATTTGATGATGTTGGTGATTTAATGTCACTTAATACAGTAGATAATTTGGGAGAGAAAAACAAAACACACAAATAAAAAGAAAAGAACGAGATACATAAAGTGAGATTGAATGATAGAGCCAGAGACCGATAGGTAGATAGATAGAACGAGAGATAGATAGAACGAGAGATAGATAGAACGAGAGATAGATAGAGCGAGATATAGGTAGAGCGATAGATAGAACGAGAGATATATAGAGCGAGATATAGGTAGAGCAATAGATAGATAGATCGAGAGATAGATAGAGAGCTACATATACAGTAGATAGTGCGATAGAAAAATGTATATCAGTATATATACCGGTACTATATATAATATATATATATATATATAAAAGAGAGAGAGAGAGAGTGTGTGTAATCTGTGGTGTGCAGGAGGGGAGATAATTGAGTGAGGGAACCTGCAGGTGTCTGATCCACAGGTTAACATTAAAGCTCTCTCTCACTCACTATCACACTCTCTCTCTCTCTCTCTCTCTCTCTCTCTCTCTCTCTCTCTCTCTCTCTCTCTCTCATTACATCTATTTATGTATTTGTATGTATATCTGTCTGTTCCATCCATTACGGGGGATGGTTGTTTTTCCTCCCTCATGTTTAGTCCCAATAACTGAGATTTTAAGACCTTTTGCCTCATTTCTTTGTCAATATAAAGACCTTTCGTGCCATTTAGGTGTCGATTTTTTCCTGGCGAGCGATTGCGAGCCTGTAATTCTAGGAGAAACCGGCCTTCAGCCGGGACATATTTCTACTGAAAAATTTACAAATTTATCTTGAAGGGGTCTTAGAGATGTTGTGTTAAGCTTAATGGAGGTCTAGCGAGGTTAATATGATATAAATATATAAACAAATATACCAAATAATATACACTACCCCCCTTAAAGCTCACTCACTCTCACTCTCTCTTTCTGTATCTACCTACCATTGTTCTATATACTGTGTGTTATTCCGTCTATAATATGTATCTACCTACCATTGTTCTATATACTGTATGTTATTCCGTCTATAATATGTATCTACCTACCATTGTTCTATATACTGTATGTTATTCCATCTATAATATGTATCTACCTACCATTGTTCTATATACTGTATGTTATTCCGTCTATAATAAGTATCTACCTACCATTGTTCTATATACTGTATGTTATTCCGTCTATAATATGTATCTACCTACCATTGTTCTATATACTGTATGTTATTCCATCTATAATATGTATCTACCTACCATTGTTCTATATACTGTATGTTATTCCGTCTATAATATGTATTTACCTACCATTGTTCTATATACTGTATGTTATTCCGTCTATAATATGTATCTACCTACCATTGTTCTATATACTGTATGTTATTCCGTCTATAATATGTATCTACCTACCATTGTTCTATATACTGTATGTTATTCCGTCTATAATATGTATCTACCTACCATTGTTCTATATACTGTATGTTATTCCGTCTATAATATGTATCTACCTACCATTGTTCTATATACTGTATGTTATTCCGTCTATAATATGTATCTACCTACCATTGTTCTATATACTGTATGTTATTCCGTCTATAATATGTATTTGTATGTTTGTCTGTTGCTCCAGTCTCCATTCATTAACCCATATCGTCCTTTTACTAACTTTACTCTGGCTACTATTAGACGAGTATATTCAGTTTATAAAGGACTTAGTACAGCAATTCACAGGCTTCGAACTATCTAACTTAACCATTTTTGCAACCACAGATCCTTCTTAGACTGCACACAATCGTCGAAATAGGTCGAATAAACTTATAAAGACGTCACCGGTACAGAAGTGTTTAAGGGGGGTGACCTGCTTTGTTATTTCTGTCCTTTTCTCTCTTTCTCTGGCTTGTATCCATTCGGCCCCATTCAGCCAACTATCTTAAGACGTTTATCCCCATTTAGGTGTCGATTTCTACCTGGCGAGCGATAGCGAGCCAGCATTATATGAAGAAATCCGGCTTCGCCGGAGAAATTTGTCTATCGAAAAATGTACAAATTTAGCCTGCTGTCATACATACATACACATACATAACATTTTAAGACTGAGTGTTCCACACATCAGTGCAGTTTCAGTCTCTTGTCCTAATGGCGGCGTTCCAGGCAACCCTGTTAAGGGCTGCTTCACTTGTCAAGTTCTTCGATTTGAGATCGGCGCGTATAGTCCGATCCCAGGTCTTCCTCGGTCCACCCCTTGGTGCAGCTCCCTCCACAATCACAGACCTGCATTTTTTCACCCAATTTTGTTCATCCATTCTCTCCACATGTCCATACCATCCCAGTTTACTTGTACGCATCACCTCGCTAATACTCTTTATACCTAAACATCTCCTCAGCTCAAAATTTGTTATTCTATCCTGTAGCCTGGCCCCACACATCCATCTCACCATTCTCATCTCATTACGCTCCATTCTGTTGACATCCTCTACTTTAACGGCCCATGTTTCTGAGGCATACGTCGTTGCACTTCTAACACATGAGGCATACACCTTTCCCTTCAGGGGGAGAGGCATTCTTTTCATGGTCAGGATTGGCATCAATTCTCTGAATTTCCCCCAGCCACACCTAATTCTAGCAACAGTGGCAGCCTCGGCCCCACCACCGGCAGAGATGGTATCTCCTAGGTAACAAAACTTGTTCACCAGCTCCAAAGACTCATTTCCAAAATTCACAGCCACAGGATCATTACTTAACACAAGCTCGCCTTTACACACTACGCACTCAAATTTCTCTATTTCTGACTTATCCTTCGGCAGGGGCCCCTTTATTCTACTACAGCGCTTACTCCCATGGTGTACCCAACATCGACAGATGCTACATTGAATTGAGTTAACGCCCACTCCCTTTCCACACACTGCACATGGGTATGCACCGCTCTTTTCCACAAAAATAAAAAAATATGCTGGCACGCTACCGCTCACCAGTAAATTTTTTACACCTGGATGGGGATAAACGTCTTAAAACAGTAGGCTGAATGGGGCCAAATGGATACAAGCCAGAGAAAGATAGAAAAGGACAGAACCAAAACAGGTCAGCCCCCTTAAGCTATCTATCAATATATCTCTTGGCACATTTATCAACATTTATTAGTTTCCATCTTTTACAATCAATCCCAATGTTCTAAAAATCGATCACATAAATATCTGGCTGTCAACCTACAACTAACTGTTTACAAATGAGAAGTACCCATGTTTCCAGTGTTTTAATTCAATATATATTTCCTCTGGTGGAACACGTCATGTGGCCACAATAATTCTCTGTTACAGTATTTCTAGTATTTCCATATCGGTTAATGCTTGATGTTGCAAAGGGAAACCTCGCTTTTGCATGCAAATACTTAAATAAAGGGACTGGTGTGTGGACGAAAGCCATCTATGCTACCTTTGTGTAGGGTAGGTGTATTAGTAACAAGCTGTCTCGTAACGATAACATTATTGGTTATTTTTTTCATTGAGTTCAATATTTATATATATTCTTGTATATACGTACTTATTATAGTCTATATACGTTCCTTATAACTTAAATTATAAGATAACTATACTGTGTATGTGTGTATATATATACATATATATATATACCTCTATCCCGCTCTCTCTTTCACACACCATTCTCCGGTTTCCCATGTTTTCCTTTCTCCTCGCCCCCTGCTTCCTTTATCGCTCTCTCCCCTCTCTACTCCTTCACAGATTATTCCCCTCTTCCTGGCCTTATCTTTTCCTCTCATTCTGATCATCTAATTACTTCCGTTATATTCAGTATTTTCTCTGGTCTTTGTTATTTTATTCTTCGCCTTTATCGTCATATTTACGTTCAAGCCCTGGGGTTGCTATTGTATTTCGTGGACTTCGTCTACTTTTAGTTATGAAAGTACTATCTATCTATCTATCTATTTACTTAGGACCAATCCCCACTTTTCCTTCTTTTCTTTCTTTTTTTTTGGGGGGGGGACTCAAGACAGAGCAAGAATAGGGACAACAAACGCAACATAAAACATGAACACACAAAAACAAAATACAAATTCACACGCATCTAGGTCATCCAGGAAAAGAAGCGACAACAGTTCGTTCCCCCAACCTGCCACTGTGTGAATCCCAATCACCTGGGGGCCAAAAAACGAAGCATTTATAGGGTGTAAATGGCACAATTTGTCATATGCTTCGTTCGTCGACCCCCAGGTGGTTTGGATTCATTCAGTGCCTGTTTGGGTGAACGAACTGTTGCCGTTGATAGTACATCGCTGGAAATTGAATTGTGTATACAATTTTCTATACATCAACTGCAAAACTATATACGTTATTTATTGAAAAGCAAGTTCCATTCAAAATTCAACCCAAATAGTTACAATTGCATAAAAACACACATAGGGGGACCACGAATGTTTACAAGTGACTGTACCACCTCTTCGCATACCGAAAAGGAATACTTGGAGTGATTGTTTTTTTTTTTTTTTTTTTTTTTTTTTTTTTTGGCAAGAACACAGTCCCACTCCTATTCTGTTCAACTCTCCAACCCAAGAATTAACAAATATTCTAATGATTTTCTCCTACTCAACTAGTGAACTCAGAAACTCTCTTCTTCAATCAATCTTTCCTTCTTCCTATGACTTAGACTGTGTTAAACATTGTGTGTCCATGCATTTTGACACCAACGTCGTCCCTTGAACTTGGCTCTCTGTTACTCTTTTGGCCCTTGACACTCTTAAAACTCGTTACAGTCAGCCTGCCTTTTGTCTCCTTCATACACAAACAAACTATCTAGAAACTGGCCATTGTATCTACATTAGCTCATAGTTAACATATGTCAATTTAACCCTCTCACTGTATACGACGACGATTCCATATAGCTTGGTTAGGGGTTCCCGGACATCTCAACCAGTAGACCATTTCAACCAGTAGCTCTCAAACAGTGTCAAATCAACCAAAACCAACCAAATCAGTGCCAAAATATAGTACTAACCTAACCTAATCGTATAGGTTGATTTGGTATTGGTGGAGAGCTACTGGTTGAAATGGACTACTGGTTGAGTTGTCCGGTCGAGTTGACTCGTATTCATAGGACTACTGTGGTGAAACTCTAGGTATTGATAAACGAAACAAGTGTGTATATATTAAGTGTGTATATATTGCAGTACATAAAGCACTTGGTGACATTAAGTGTGTATATATTGCAGTACATAAAGCACTTGGTGACATTAAGTGTGTATATATTGCAGTACATAAAGCACTTGGTGACATTAAGTGTGTATATATTGCAGTACATAAAACACTTGGTGACATTAAGTGTGTATATATTGCAGTACATGAAACACTTGGTGACATTAAGTGTGTATATATTGCAGTACATAAAACACTTGGTGACATTAAGTGTGTATATATTGCAGTACATAAAGCACTTGGTGACATTAAGTGTGTATATATTGCAGTACATAAAACACTTGGTGACATTAAGTGTGTATATATTGCAGTACATAAAACACTTGGTGACATTAAGTGTGTATATATTGCAGTACATAAAGCACTTGGTAACATTAAGTGTGTATATATTGCAGTACATAAAGCACTTGGTGACATTAAGTGTGTATATATTGCAGTACATAAAACACTTGGTGACATTACGTTCTCATTCACCAATTAACATTTGTTTCCCGAGACTTGGTTCGTTATGGCACAGAAAACGTTCTTCCACATGTTTAAGGGGGGTCACCTGCTTTTTTAATCTTTCTCTCCTTTTCTCCCTTTCTCTGGCTTGTATCCATTCGGCCCCATTCAGCCAACTGTTTGTAGACGTTTACCCCCATCCAGGTGTCGATATCTTCCTGGTGAGCGATAGTGAGCCAGCATTGTATGGAGAAATCCGGTTACGCCAGAGACATTTTTCTATCGAAAAATGTACAAATTTAGCTTGCTCTCAAAACTAAAATATATATATGCTGGCTCGCTACCGCTCACCAGGAAAATATTAACACCTGGATAGGGGTAAAAGTCTTAAAACAGTAGGCTGAATGGGGCCGAATGGATACAAGCCAAAGAGAGAGGGAGAAAAAGATAAAACAAAAAGCGAGGTGGGCTTCCTTAAGACTATGGGCTTGTGTCTTTGTGTCAGAGTGTGTGGGTAGTAATTTTCTTGTGCGAGTGTGTGCGTGTGGGAGTATCAGATCTTTGTATATGTGTGTGTCCTTTATGTAAATTATATATATATATATATATATATATATATATATATATATACATACAATTTAATAACGATTGTTACGATTATTCCTGTAATAATGAATATCTCAAAAGCAATTGTCATTAGGTACAGGACTTAAGCGGTGAGACTATACTATGTAATCATACTCGAGCGCATTAGAGAAATAAGCTGCTCAACTCTCTCCCAGACCACTTAAGGGGAGGTATTTAGTTTGTTCCCTACATTTTCATAAAGCTTAAAATTACACCCCCTTAGACCCCCTTTCAAGATAAATTTGTACATTTTTCGGTAGAAAAATGTCCCGGCCGGAGGCCGATTGCTCTTAAATTACAGGCTCGCTATCGCTCGCCAGGAAAAAATCGACACCTTAATGGCACGAAAGGTCTTAAAATTGACAGAAATGGGGCAAAATGTCTTAAAATGTCTAAACTACTAGGGCGAACGTCTTAAAATCTCAAAAGCAATAAAGCTACACATGAGGGAGAAAGGAGTCAAGAAAAAAATCCCTCAAGTGGAAATCTCCCCTTAACTAGTGGCTACATGGTTGAGGGTGGACGATAGTAATTTTCACTAATAGTACGGAACATAAAAGATGGTTTTCATCCTCAGGGTAATCAGCTAATATTCACTGAATATTGTGATACATGGGTATGGTCGCATTAACCCTCTGAGGATCGACGACGCACTTCTTTTCTGTTTTCTAGCAGTTATTAGACATTTATATTCATATGAGGAAGGGTATATGGAAGTCAGAGGGTTGTTGTTGTTGTTGTTGTTCCCCAAGCTGCCTGGCCGAACAGCCCCAAGGCCCCGAGCAATTCCAAGGCCATAACCGAGTGCCCCCACAGAACCCTCCCCGCGACCACAATAAAGCCTGGGTGACCGAAGCCACTCCATGGCGGGGGCTGAGGAGGGTGCGGAAACGCCCGGGAAACCAAAGCCCCACCCAGGGCCCTGTGCCCCTCAGCAATTATGAAGAGAAAGTTGAGGGGCAAGGGAAAAATGTGACGCTTTGGCTTCCAATCTTGGTAGATTGGGAGGTCAATCCACGGAAGAGACGCCGTCACTTGAGATCTAGAAAATATATAAGTTAAAGGAAAAGTCAGAGTAAGCTATGGGTATGGCAGAGATTGCTCAGCTCTCACTCTGATAGACCAGCCCATCACCACTGTTGAGAGGGTTGATGGAGATAGTCTTTACCCTTTTAATTCCCCTAGATCATTCCTAAGCTGTATAAAATCTTCTAATGATAGCCAAAATATACTGGTAAAACGCGTCAAGGGGTTAAACAATATATTAGTTGTGACGTTGCCGTGGTAACAAACTGGGTCATGGCCAGATATTGAGGAACGAATAATATGGAGCAGGCTGTAAGTGTGTACATGAATTAGTGGGTAAATAGGTATAAATCTCATACAGTAGTATCTGTAGGTTTATGTTTAAAAGTAGATTGAGTTGACAATATATCAATACAAATATTATTTTAAATACTTAGAGACTGTGCTTTAAGTTAGGATAGGTTAGATTTTATGTGTACAATTATATATATAGGCTGAATAAATAAAAGATACTCATAAGTAATCAACAGTTCCTTCTGGGCCAATAAACACAACGTCGCTTACGTGTGCGATTTTTTGTGTGTGGGTGGGTGGGTGGGTGGGTGGGTGGTTGGGAGGGTGGGTGGGTGGGTGGGTTGGGTGTGTGTGTGTGTGTGTGTGTGTGTGTGTGTGTGTGTGTGTGTGTGTGTGTGTGTGTGTGTGTGTGTGTGTGTGTGTGTGTGTGCAGCACTAATCCTACAATATTGGACGGATTGCCTTCATATCTGGAACACTTGTAGTGATGATCCTTGCAATTCTTGGAAAGTAGGATCTTACGTCTCCAACTCGAGTGATTCTTATGACATACATATTCAGGACCACTATTTTCTCTATCTTAATTGTGAACATGTATTATTCATGCCTAATAGGTATAATGGTGATTTACGGGAGATAGTGAGAGACGCAACAATTGTGATGATCGGAGTATTAGTAGTTAAGTTAAGGTAGCAATATTATTTTAGTTAAGAACTTATGGTAATCGCTAAGTGTTTTTAAAATTACATATAAATATAATTTTCATTATTGTTTTCTTGAAATTTGATGTTTAATTATCACCCCCAATTATAAGAATAGCTATGCTTTATTATTAAAGTCTTCAAACGATGGTGTTATTTTGAACGTTTTATCTAGCTCGTATTATATGATTTGATGAATGTTAGGACGGATCTCTAGGAATATAGTGGATAAAAAGTCCATCAATATACCCCCTTTACTTCCCACAGTTCTAACTTTAGCCAAATAAATGTATAACCTGTTAGCTAAAGTGAACTGAGGACAGGCATCGAGATATACCAAGAAAATAACCCCTTTCAGCGAGTGATGACGTTTCTCGCTATATTTTAGCTAACAAGTATACTCAGCTTTAGAAGGGCCTCTAGGAATCACATAAATCAATCTTAAATAACCCTTAGACTTATAAAATGCCTTTCCAATCTTTATGAAATCATCAACTGATTGCCATAATACAAAGAAGAAAAACGTGATCGAATACTGAAGTGTTAAGTAATCTTTATCGGGTCCTACTTTGTTCTATCTATCTATCTATTGCCTAACGCCGTGATCCCCGAAGGGGTGGCCACGAACGAACCGCCCCCCATGCACCTCTGTCCCCAGTCAGTCGACGCCCCTCCCCCCAACCAGCACCGCCTTCGTTCATGTAGTTCCTCACTCCATCCTTCCACCTCATATTCGGTCTACCTCTTCCCCTCTGTCCCTCCACCTCGCTCTCGTACACCCTCTTAGTCATTCTCTCGCTTTCCATACGTTCCATATGGCCGAACCATCTCAAGTTGTTCCTTTTCACACTTTCCTACTTTGTTTAGTCTATTTAATTATATATTTTTCAAAATAGTTGCTAACAGCATAGTAATGTTTCAAATGTATATAATTCTACTTGCATACACTAATTATATTTGAATATATATATATATATATATATATATATATATATATATATATATATATATAGTATATACATATATTCCTTTCATGTATTCATCTATACATTTCATCTGCGACGTTATGTCTACATCACATGTCTACTTTTATCTCCAAGCCAAAAAACACCCCCCCACCCCAACACACACACACACACACACACTCACACTCACACACACACACACACACACACACACACACACTATACATAACGTTCCCTTTTTTCTTGGTATTCCTATCTCGTATTCTCTCTCATATCCCTTCCCTCTGTCTTTCTCCCCTCTTTTCCTACAGTGGATCCCCTCTCCTGTTTGCATTATTCTCTTTCACACTCTTCTTTCCCCTCTATATATATATATCTAGTATCCCTTTTGTTTGTTTCTTGTTTCTGTTTTTTCACTTGTTAATGATATCCTTTACTCTTCTTAAATACCTCTCATGTTATCTCTCTTTGTCGATGTATTTTCCATCGGTGTATTATATAGTTTTCTCATTTTCTGAATGCTTGCGTGCAAGCTTATTGTGGGCACACACTTATGTAGGTGTTCTCCTCTCACCTGTGTTTCCTTTCTCGTGTATCTTGCTGATCCTCCCTACCCCTTGTGGGAGTAAGGGCTGGCTACTGACTAACTAACTGACTCTCTGTATCACTACTTCCTTCTTCTCATCATTCAATTTTGTCATTATTTTGTCTTGGTAAAAACATATCTTTGATTCACGGGATTGTTACTTGTCTTCCCATTTTTTTTTCCGGATTCTCCCCCCTCCCTTCCCTCTTCTCTTTCTCTCCCATTCGTCTTTCTTCTTCTTCCGCCTCCCCTCTGGCATCGCATATTTTATATTCTTGCTTTGTTGTACTCTCGCGTTGCTTCATTCCCCTCCCCTGTGCGTGTGTGCGATGTGAGTAGGTGTGTGCATATGTGAGAATGTGTGTGTGTGTGTGTGTGTGTGTGTGTGTGTGTGTGTGTGTGTGTGTGTGTGTGTGTGTGTGTGTGTGTGGAAGGTAAGATTATGAATGAGCCGGTTGCAACTCTGGCCATTCTCAATGTTTCACTAACCATGTGGAATGTAACTTTCAACCTTCATTGTGTTGAGCAATGTCCTCAAGTGCATTTAGCAATAATTATATGAAAATTAAACACTGGAACACCAAACTTTCGTCTATTTTCTCAGCTGTATATATATATAGGTATATTGAGAATATATCACAAATACACGTGAGCCACTAAATGTTTCTAGTCTCTCAGTGGGGATCGAACCATCGACCATCAGGACGATAGCCGACGCTTTAATCAATTACACCGCGGCAGTAGACTGCCGCGGTGTAATTGATTAAAGCGTCGGCTATCGTCACTGCCGCGGTGTAATTGATTAAAGCGTCGGCTATCGTCCTGATGGTCGATGGTTCCATCCCCACTGAGAGACTAGAAACATATAGGTATATATATATATATATATATATATATATATATATATATATATATATACAGTATATATATATATTATACAAGGTTATTATTCAACTATTCCCACATAATTCTGGTTGAATTTATATATATAATGTATTTCTCCTCCAGGCAAGCACGACGGTTACATAAATATGCTGTAATCTCACAAATAGGCGTGAGTTTCATAAATAAATGCCTTTACCCTCACCCAGGATTGTGGGTTTAAGGGGGCCCACCTCTCTTTTTTTCTCTTTCTCTCCTTTTCTCTCATTCTCTGGCTTGTATCCATTCGACCCCATTCAGCCAACAGCTTTAAGACGTTTATCCCCAGCCAGGTGTCAATTTCTTCCTGGCGAGCAATAGCGAGCCAGCGTTGTATGGAGTAATCCGGCTTTGCCGGAGACATTTTTCTATCGAAAAATTTACAGATTTAGCATGATGTCAATACAAAAATATATATATGCTGGCTCGCTACCGCTCGCCAGGAACATATTAACACCTTGGTTCGATTCCGGGTGATGATGAGTCACACGACTTGGTATGGAATGGTATGCCCATCCAAATTGGATTTCTCCATCTACTAAATTTAAATAGGAATGGGTTAACTATACCTTATCATGCTGTGGTGGAGTGGGTTACAGCATAGATTCCCGTCCTGACTGTCCGTGGTTCGATCCTGGGTAAGGATAAAATCATTCATGTAATGCACGTACATTTGTAATAAACATACGGTGTGTATATATATATATATATATATATATATATATATATATATACTGTATATAGTCATTCTGAGTAATATTGCATCTCTCTTACTCTTCTACCGCTGTCTGCGTTTGTAATTTCAATGTTGCATAAGGCAGTACATTTTTAATTTGAACTGACGGAATATGAGGAACAGAGGTAATGTCTTCCTCGGTAAACACTGATGCAAAAAAGAAATTTAGAGTGTTGCTCATTTGAGTGAAATTATCTATTTGTTTCCCTTTTTCGTCAACTAGCGAGTCAATTGTTTAGGTAACTACTTGTTTACATCTGATATAGCTATAAAACTCTTATATTTGACTCGCTTAAATTGGCGAAATTTGTTGTTCATACCTTATTTTGCTCTGTTTAATTAGTTGATTTGCTTTACGACGAAGATTGGTAAAATGTTATTTATGATTTTGACATTTGGTCCGGTAGAATGCTTTATGGGCGAGTTTTCTTGCTGCTAGACAGTTTTTGATCTCCTTGTTCAACCATTTAGGTTTAATATTTCGATTTGGATGTCGGTTTTGGACTGGTATGAAAGCTTCTAGAGCATACTGTATTATACATGTTTGAGAATGTTTCCAAAATGTTCTCTTTATATGTTAGCTGGTTTATGAAATCCAATTGGTAGAATTGATGATGTTTTTCAGCTTGTGAAAGTTAGCCTTTCTGAAATTTAGTATTTTCTCCTGGCTTTCATTTGGTTTGACGATATTGATGTTAAGGGGAGATGGTTCACTTTTTGGCCGATTTTTGCATGTATTCATTATTTTTCTAGTTTCCTCCCTAGACCTCCATCAAATTTAAATAAACATTCATTAGATCCCCCTTCTAGATTAATTTGTACATTTTTCGGTAGAAAAATGTCCCGGCCGAAGGTCGATTCTTCCAACATTACAGGCTCACTTTCGTTCCCCAGGGAAAAAATCGACACCTAAATAGTACGAAAGGTCTAAATATTGACGACGAAATGGGGGCGAAAGATCTTAAAATTAACTAACTAATGGGGAAAACATCTTAACATCTGAAAACTAATGAGGCTAAACATGAGGGAGAAAGTGGTCCAGAAAACCGGCCCACCCCGCCTTAATGTTGAAGTTTATTGAGCGGTGATGCTCTTGAACTAAATTAATCTCTCTCCCTCTCTCACGCTCTCTCTACCATGCTCCCTCGCTCCCTCTCTCACGCTCCCTCTCTCACGCTCCCTCTCCCACGCTCCCTCTCCCACGCTCCCTCTCCCACGCTCCCTCTCCCACGCTCCCTCTCCCACGCTCCCTCTCTCACGCTCCCTCTCTCACGCTCCCTCTCTCACGCTCCCTCTCTCACGCTCCCTCTCTCACGCTCCTCTCTCACGCTCCCTCTCTCACGCTCCCTCTCTCACGCTCCCTCTCTCACGCTCCCTCTCTCACGCTCCCTCTCTCACGCTCCCTCTCTCACGCTCCCTCTCTCACGCTCCCTCTCTCACGCTCCCTCACTCACACACTCGTTCTCTCACGCTCCCTCTCTCACGCTCCCTCTCTCTCACGCTCCCTCTCTCTCACGCTTCTCTCTCACGCTCCCTCGCTCACGCTCCCTCGCTCACGCTCCCTCGCTCGCTCACGCTCCCTCGCTCACGCTCCCTCTCTCATACTCTCTCTCTCACGCTCCCTCGCTCCCTCTCTCTCTCATACTCTCTCTCTCTCTGTAGTATTACTTGCGTTATTACAATGTTCATGTGGTCTCTTCTTGCCATTAGTCGCTGTAATGTGGCATTTGGACGGCTTTATAAGGCTGCCTGTGTGTGTGTGTCGGAGAAACAACAAGACTAAAAATACAGGAGAGAGAGAGCGAGCGAGCGACAGACAGACAGACAGACATACAGTCTAGACCGACCGACACACCGACCGACCGACAGAGACAGACAGACAGACACAGGCAGACAGGCAGACAGACGACAGACAGACAGACAGACATACAGTCTAGACCGACCGACCGACAGACAGAGACAGAGACAGACAGAGACAGACACAGGCAGGCAGACAGACAGACAGGCAGACAGACAGACAGACACTGACAGACAGAGAAAAAACAAAAATGTATCTCCTTTTGACTAAACAAGTCCAAGCTGGACTATAGGTCCGTGCGGCCGTGTTAACTCCAAGGCGCGTGCGCGACGCTAAGGATGAAATGTAAACAAAATAGGTTCTGTTACGGCCAAGAGGATAAACTAGAATGTATGCATGTGGAAGATCATAACATTTGGTTCAATAACATACAACAAATTGCTTGATAATCAGTTCATAAATTTGAGAGGCACCTACGGCGGCGGAGGTATGTACTCTATTGATCGTCTCCAATATTTAATCACTTCTTATTTGGAGCATATTCTATCTGCTCACTAAATTTCTTGGTCATCGGTTCATAATTTTTGAGATATATTTTTTACAGACAGACAACCGGAGGCAAAAACATAATCTCCGTCCAACTTCGTTAGCGGAGGTAACAATGAGAGGCACTCTGGAAAGCGAGTACCGTACCTCCTCCTACGCTGGTGGAGGCATGAGCTCTACCGATTGCCTCCTCAATCTAATTAATTATATGTTGTTTACAGACAAACAAATAAACAAACAGACAAACAGATGGAGGCAAAAACATAACCTCGTCGAACTTCGTTGGCGGAGGTAATTAAAATAAAGTGCCATTGTATGTAATGTATTTCATTACCACCGGATCACATGTTCTGTCACTTCTGCAGAAGGGAAGCAACAGCGGGGCACCCTGGGCAAAATTGGAAAATAGGACTACGAACTAGATGAGATTATGTACATGTTCAAGTAAAAATAAGTACTATCCCCAAACTATAACCTTTTTCAATATCCATCACTCCTGTAGAAGGGGGCCTGTGGTAGGGCGCCATGGCCGACATGTTAGATCCAAATATTAATTGAAAGTATCTATATGTGTAGTTCATTAATCACAGAAATATCCGATCTAATTTTTCGTAACTCCCAGAGAAGGGAGACAGTAGGGAGGTGCCCTGGGCTAAAATTGGAGATTGGACTCCGTTATGGTCAGGGAATAGATCACGCTACAGTATACAGTATGCATGCGAGTGAAAATAGCAAACCAAAGACCCCATAGGAGAGCCGAATAATTGTCCATCTAGTCTTGTAGAAGGGGCCCTAAAGTTAAGGGGACCGTAAACCTTCATTTTACTTTTTTCAAGGAATTTTCATTTTTTGTTTTATTTGTTTATTAAAAGCTTCCTATGACACTGTACAATCATAGGAAACATCAAATTTCCACATCAGACACCCATTACTCACCCTACGGGAGCTCCCCCCCCCTCCCCAGTCTAAAATCACCCTCCCTATTTCTGAAATATTTTAGTTACTCTAATAACTACATTTTCTATAATACAGAAGGCCTAGCTACCTAAGAAAATAGAATAATAGGGGTAACTATTCTATAACCAAACCTTTCACACCAGGAAAATGAGTTATGACATGTCAACTTATAAAAGCGGTTATGTAAAATTATGCTTTTTCAACGTCTGAGGCTATCCATTGATCTGATTACTGTCCGATTGCCTCCATTTTTTTCACAGAATTAGACCAAGCATAAATGACAATTCGTACCCTCTTAGAATGCAACATTTTCGAAGCTCAAATTTATCTCTATGATTGGAAATAGGGCCAAAATTGTATAATTGATATTTACCTGCAGTTTTCAACATGATCATGTATCAAATTGGGGTAAATAAGAGCGTAGATTTATAGCCTATATATCTAAGTTACCTCATACAAAAAATAAACTAAATTTTCCGAGAAAAAAAATGGCCGATATGTTTTTTCTATAGTAAACTGAAAAATGCACGCACGCACATAGAGCAATGACATTTTCAGGGAGTCTTACCATATACACATACATAGCAAAAGGCCAGAAATTAATTTTTATAGAGGGTGGAATAAGGTTCTGAGGTATAGTCTCCCCTTAACTGCCAAGGGAGAAGTATTTTAAAAGTGCCCTCTTAAAGCCTGATCAATAAGCAAGAGTCTATGCATAAAGAGTTTTATGAAATATGCCTTAGCAATTTCCAAACAGGTGGCCATTTCATTTTTCACCACTAATGCAAAAGGCGCCGATTAGCGGGGCGTCCAGAAAGAAATTTAAGAAAGAGGCTCCGTTACGGCCTAGAGAATATATTTGAGTATATGCGTGTGTAAGCTCATACAATTTAGTTCAGTAATAACCGAGAAATAGCAAATTTTGATAAGCGCCTCGGTACTGCAGAAGGAGGCTATTTGGGGGGCGCCTTAGCAGGAATTGAAAAAAAGGGCTCAGTTACGGCCTAGGCGATAGATCGTTTATATGCATGTGTAAGGTCATTATATTTGGTTCAGTAATAACCGAGAAATAGCAATTATTTATAAATGTCGTCCTACTGCAGTAGGTGGCGATTTGAGGGGCACCCAGGGAGGAATTTGAAAAAAAGGGCACCGTTACGGCCTAAAGGATAAATCAGCGTATATGCATGTGAAAAATAATTAAATTTGGTTCAGTCGAGAAATAGACCTTTTCAATTAATGATCGCCCTAACAACAACAACAACAACAAAAACAACGACATAAGTGAGCTTTAGAGGTCCTGCTTCGCAGGACCTAATAATTGCTAACATTATTTGTTATTTTAGTTTTTGTCTATATTCCAACTACTCCCTCTCGGGCATAGGCTGATAGGCTGTACACTCAACCGTACATCGAACGGTGAAGCCTGTGAGGTCTCTTTCCCGTATAGGGAGTGAGACATGTGAAGCACTTTGGGATACAACCAGCCCCCGATATCTTGCCTTCGCAAGATGCATGGTTGCCCACCCACGGCTCGAAGCAGCCACATCTCTTAACCTGCTTCACTGTCTACCACCTAGACTCGGACCCTCACTCTCAGAACGCCACCTATTGAGCAATGAACTCACTAGGCATTGCCCCCCTGTAGCATATTTGGAATAAGGGAATATTCAAACAATGCTATTTAATCAGGGAACAATGAGGGTATTTGTTTTGCGTTTCGGTGGGCTTTGTGGTAATGCACTGATACTAGGTACAGCACAAATTCCATCCCAATAATATCTTCTCATTGATGCATAACCTGTGTACAAATATTATATTATGTACAGTTAGCCACATAAGGTCTGTTCCTCTTTGTGATCTTACACATGGAACTATAATGCGCATGACTGAAATACGACTGTAGTTTCTTATGCAAGGGTTAACTCCTCCAATTAGTCAACAGATAATTGAAAGAAACCACCTCGCAAATAATTCATACTATTTTACTTGCATACATAAGATCATGACGAGGAACAGAACTTATTTGGGCAACTGTACATTGGAAGAGACGAAGAGAGAGGGGCATCAACACATAAATCTGGTCAATAAATACAAGCGTGTTTACATAACAGTGGAAATTAAAGATCACATATTATTGCTCTCTGATCCAATGTGCTGCGGGGTTTTTTTTAAAATTAATATTGCGAATTTCGCTTGTTTGGTTTTCCATTTTCGAGTAATGTATTTCAGTGTGTCCCCAAGGCTAACAAAGACGCCTTCCGAAACTGCTGTAAGCTACAGAAAAGAACAAAGAACAAAGTCCACTCAGACCCCTTTCAAATTTGTAAATTTTACAATTGAGAAACGTCCCAATCAAATGCCAATTTATTCTTCATTACAGGCTCACTATCGCTCGCCAAGAAAGCATTATCGCCAAACTAATACGGTAAAACGGCTAAAAATCTCCAAAGTAATGAAGCGAAACAAGGATCTCCAAAATGATCCCAGTCGGGCCAAGTTGGGTTAAGGTTACAAATATTCTCTCGTTTTATGTAGGACTTAACCCTTGTCTAGCGGGGGGTTTTGGGCTATTTTGGGCATATTCAGGCCCTCCTGAATGATCAATCTAGTATCTGCATGAAAAGAAATGTATTCAGCAAAAAACTAGGCGCTAAAAGCTTCAAAATGAGACCAGAACGAGCTACGTAGCACTCGTCGTTCTCACGCAGTGGTACCACTAACATGGGAGTTTAGCATATAGCGGCATATTTTTTCCCGCTACGCTCACTACTGGCAACACTGCCGGCCTCTCGAGAACAGAGGGAGCGTGAGTCAGTGGGCAGCGGTAAGCCCTGGGTGTCGGACGTGTGGCCTGCTGCGCTCCCGGCCATTTGCACTCGATTTTAACCCTTTAAAAGCCTTAATAATGCTCCTAACTTTCTGCAAATTGGAACCCGACTTAAGGCGGGCCCCGCCAGTTAAGGGAGCCCACCTCGCCTGTTTTATCTTTCTCTCCCTCTCTCATTGGCTTTTATCCATTCGGCCCCATTCAGCCTTCTATTTTAAGACGTGTACCCCCATCCAAGTGTTAATATTTTCCTGGCGAGCGGTAGCGAGCCAGCATATATATATATATTTGTTTTGACAGCAAGCTAAATTTGAACATTTCTCGATAGAAAAATTTCTCCGGCAAAGCCGGATTTCTCCATACAATGCTGGCTCGCTATCGCTCGCCAGGAAGAAATTGACACCTGGATGGGGATAAACGTCTTAAACCAGTTATCTGAATGGGGCCGAATCGATACAAGCCAGGGAAAGTGTGAAAAGGAGAGAAAGATAAACACAAAAAGCCGGTGACCCCCCTTAATTGAATTATGTAGACCCCGGAAACATGGCCATCATTTTTGGTAATGGGCGGAAATGAACATGGGATTGTTTGAACTAGGAGCAGTGTTGGCCTTTTGGATGTTGTAATTAAAGGAGTGAAACGAGTGGGGATATTATGTCGAGAGTGTTATGTGTGTGAGTATGTATGTATTGCACTGTAGAAGGGAAACAAGATTTTAGTGGAGAAGCACGTTGTTGCTGTTGTGTAGTTTTAGATCTAGTTTGGTGTTGTATTGTCTGTATCTGAAGGTGAACGAAGGAGAACATGTTTACTTTGGTGGTGCCGCGACAACTACCAGGTACACGATCAATAGGAAAACTTATTTATACTGCCTTAATATTTGTGTCGTCATTAAAATTATACATACGGCACAGACAACGACACGTGTGAACCGGGCTTAACCCCTACTTTACCAGAGGGTATTACTATAAATGTAACCTCCAGTACCAAGCATTGTAGCCAAAATGGCTTTAAAGTCGAGAGAGAGCATCCTCTCACCCCGAAAGCTGGACGAGTACTGAGCCAGCTCGCCCGTGGGACCTTAGATACACTCTGAGAAGTGTTGCCAAGATCTCAAAGCAATGTTTACAAGTCATGGTGCCAGGTACCGCTCGGTACAAGGACCGATTATTACTGACACACGTCGTACGGTACTGGTACTGGCGAATTACTTTTTTACTGTCGGCCAACGTACGTCGCTGGCACAGAAGGGGTTAAGGTTGATCAAAGTGTACCAGTTACTCACTCAGTGTTGAATGATTGTAAATGTTGTGTCTGTATGATTTATATCAAGTGTGATTATATTCAAGTCAAAGAACTTTATCATCTGACCACAAGCCACGTAGGCAGACGTGTAATTAAGAATATACGGCCCTATAGCAATACACTGCATCTAGAAATCTCACATGGTCCTAAGAGGTGGTAAGATGGTGCCTGGAGCCAGGTACTCTCAAAAAATTGTGCAGCAGTAAATGAAGTTACAGATTACCCTCTCCGTTTCCATAACCATCACCGAGTGATCGGGGCTAAAAACATGCAAGGTTATCTGCCATGCATGCTTGTAGATATGTAAACCTTTTCAAATAAATTAATATTTTTTTCTTCTTGATTTTGAGCAAATCCTCTTCTAACATGTATTCCTTGCATGGTTAACTTCGGAGGGAGGCATCTTGCCTTGGAAACTGAACATGCTAGGACTTTATTATTGGCTGCGATGGAATCAGATCTGTCAAAAGAATTGAAATTTTTTGTTTTAATAAATTTGTGTATATTATTATATACTTGATAATGTCATATTTTACCCTATAAAAATATAAAACATTCAACATCTACAGGCCACTAGTGGCTCAGGTATTTGGCTCCGAGATGGCACACCAAAAGCACAGCCTATTATGAGTTCTTGATTCTTTTAATTGAATATTATTTTGGGGGAATAAGCCCATGGCTTATCCTTAGATAAAAGACAACAAAAATAAAATAATACATGATTGTACTATTGTATTTATTCTAAGATTTTAACCCATTGCCTGCGGGGACCGTTCTGGAACGCCATATCAATTTTTTAGCAATTTACATGCTCTTATAGCCTCTTAACCCTTAATTAGCAGCTCACCACATAAGTCGTATTTAATAAAGCTGGACTATGTGGCGGCGCTCGACATAGGTCGAGTGGCAATTTCAGCACATAATGTTGCTGAGAGAGAGAGACAAGTGGTGGCAGGAGAGTAGCGAGCGTATGACTGCTCCAGACCACCGCGGCGAACATACTGACACGAATCCCAGCTCCCTCCTCCCTCTCTCACTCGCTATATAAGGAATTGTATCGGGAAAGTTGCTAATTACATGCTTTTTGCACTCGCGTTGCACGGTTATTGCAAGAAAACTAGCCATCATAAAAGGATCGTTATGGTGTCATTTGAAAGCTCTGTTTATGCCCTTTCAGGGATAGATACTTGTTTTACGTTCTGGGTCTTATTTAGGCATGAAAATGATCACGTAAACAGCCCTATTTTGGCTAAAAACACCCCGCTGGGCGGTACATATAAATAAACCGCATAGGCCGCTCGTAAGGTGTTAACCTCTGAAGTGCGCATGGGGGTAATTGGAAACGTCCCCCTGTGCTGACGTATTTGAGGTGTTTCCGTCACTAAAATATTCATTGTGCCATTAATAGCATTAATACTTATCCATATGCACCTATTATGGGTTGATTATAAAGGTATTAACCTGAAACAACAATAAAACGAGTGAAAACAGCGTTTGGATGGTCAAAATCGGAGATATAGCCCGCGAGTTGTATAATGTATGGGTGAGGCAATCTGCTTTCCCGCCAATTTCCCCCAAGGCCACTGAGACACAGTCGATCGATACTCTCTCTCTCTCTCTTGCACTCGCTTGTTATCAGTGATGACCACACCCTCCAATCGGATTTCTAATGTTAGCACGAAAATATACCTCAGAATAAGGGAATAACAGGGAAAATAGGTGATAACTGAAGGAGAGGAGGAAAGTGGGGAAGGAGGGGAGGTAGAGGACTGAGATTTTGCATGGCCCAGGGGCCAAAAAAAAAAAAAAAAAAAAAAAAAATAAGAAAATATTTTTTTTTCGATGTCAAAAGTTGATTTTTTTTTTCTCTGACTCTGAAGAGTCTCCCCGCAGTGCGCCGGGGGAACTCTTAAGAGTCTCCCCGCAGCTCCCGGGTTAAAGCCTGAGGAGACGAATGCGAGTGAGCGGGAGCGCAGCAGGCCTGTCCACTCTCTAGCCAGGCGGCTGGGGCACTGAGGAGGTTCAGCCATGTCTCGCTAGACATATGCAGCTCCGCAAAATGAAAATGTAACAAGACGTTCATTATTAGCGAATATTTACCGATGTCTATGGTACCGCTGCAGGTTAACCCTGCGCGCTACGAAGCATGTTCTGGTGTAATTTTGAAGCTATTGTCTTCTAGTATTTGGCTGAATACATTTAAGTTCATTCAGACACTTGCTTAATAATTCAGGAGTGCCTGAATAAGACCTAATATAGCGGAAATATGCCCGCATCATAAGTTTTAAATACTGATAGTAATAACATAAGTAATTGGAGCTAAGAGTGATATGCTAATGGAACACATATAATTAAGTTATTGGTTACTGCATAGTAACAGAAAAGAGCCGTGTGATTGTTTTGTTTTCCCACTCTTCGGAAATTATGTAATATTCAACTCGGTCAAGTGAGGTATAGGCTATTGAGGTTAAATTAGGTTGATTACATTACCTAGCTGGAGGGAGGCGAGAGGAAGGTGGAATGGCGAGGACGGTGAAGAGGTTGCAGGAGGAGGAAATCAAGGAAGAGTTCAGGAGAGCAGTAGAAAGATGACTAGGTAGGTTTGACCTGGAAGGTATGGAGGAAGTGGAGGAGGTGAGCAAAGTGTTTAAGGAAGAGATCTGTGCAGCATGTGAGGAGGTGCGTGGAGTAAGGAAAAGAGGGAGGGGAGTGAAGGGTACAGCATGGTGGACAGAAGAGGTCAAAATAGCTGTGGAAGACAAGAAGAAAGCGTATAGAGAGTGGTTTGGTAGTAGACGGAATGAAGGTTTGGGGAGACAGAAACGAACGAGGTACTTGGAGAAAAAGAGAGTGGTGAAGAGAGTAGTGAAGGAAAGAAAGAGAAGAGTACCGGTAGATGAAGAATTTGGAAGGAATCGGAGTGTAAAATGGAGGGAGTGTAAGAAACTGTTCTGGAAAGAAGTCAAGAAAGTTAGGGAAGGTAGCAAGGGAAACAGTAAGGGTGTGAAAGATAAGAATGGGCGAGTGCTAGCCGAGAAGCAAGAGAGAGTCGAAAGATGGAGGGAGTACTTCAACGAATTGCTGAATGTAAAGAATGGAGCGCCAACAAATATAATTGGATGGGGTATGGGAGGGAGAAGAAGAGAAGTAGTGGAGGTAGGGATCAGGAGGTCAGAAGTGTGTGAAGCCATGAAAAGAGTGAAGTTGGGGAAAGCACCAAGAATCGATGGAGTGTGTGAGGAAATGCTGAGGTATGGTGGTGAGATAGTGATCGAATGGGTATGGAAAATGTGCAAACTAGCATGAGAGAAGGGGAGTGCACCTGATGACTGGAAGACAGGCATAATAGTCCCCTTATATAAGGGTAAAGGGGAAAGAGGAGTGTGTGGTAACCACCGAGGAAAATGTCTTCTAAGCATAGTAGGGAAGGTGTACAGTAGGGTAGCGATTGGGAGAGTGAGAGCGAGAACCGAGAAATGGATAGGGAACAAGCAGGGCGGTTTTAGGAAGGAAAGAGGATGTGTAGATCAGATTTTTACCCTGAAATTAGTTGTAGAGAAATATCTGGAGAAGCAACAAAAGCTGTATGTTGCCTTTATGGGCTTGGAGAAGGCCTATGACAGAGTGGATAGAGAAGGTATATGGAAAGTACTTAGAATATACGGAGTAGATGGCAAGTTTCTGAAACCAGTGAAGAGCATGTATGAGGGTAGTGATTAAGAGTGAGAGCAAGAACGGAGAAATGGATATGTGACTAGCAGGGCGGTTTTAGGAAGGGAAGAGGATGTGTAGATCAGATTTTTACCCTGAAATGTGTTGTAGAGAAATATCTGGAGAAGCAACAAAAGCTGTATGTTGCCTTTATGGACTTGGAGAAGGCCTATGACAGAGTGGATAGAGAAGGTATATGGAAAGTACTTAGAATATAATTATGGAGTAGATGGCAAGTTGCTGAAAGCAAAGAAGAGCATGTATTAGGGTGCAAAGGCGGCAGTACGTGTGGAGAATGAGCAGAGCGAGTTCTTTGATCTGAATCTTGGGTTGAAATGGGTGTGTGATGTCCCCGTGGTTGTTTACTGTATATATGGATGGAATCATGAAAGAAATACAAGGAAGAGCAGTGGATGTTGGTGTATCGCTGATAAGGGAGGGAAACAAGTGGAAGCTATCTGTACTGCTGTTTGCTGATGATACAGTTCTGATGAGCGATAATGAATGGGAGTCTGGTATATATGTTTGGAGCAGTGTGCGAAAAACGGAATTTGAAGGTAGATGCGGGGAAGAGCAAGGTTATGGTCTTCGAAAGGGGTGAAGCCACAGATTGTGAGGTGAAGTTGAACGGTCAGGCTATGGAGATTGTCAGCTCATTTAAGTATCTGGGCAGTGTGCTGAGTAAAGATGGGAGTATGGATGAAGAAGTGCGGGAGAGGGTGCAACAGGGGAAGAGGGTTGTAGGAATGCTGAAAGCAGTAACAAGAAATAGGGTGGTCAGTATGGAAGGGAAGAAGTCCTTGCATGACAGTGTGGTAATCCCGACACTGACTTACGGAAGCGAAGCATGGACGTTGGTGGAGAAACTCAGATCGAGAGTGAGAGGGGTGGAAATGAGTTACTTAAGAAGTGCCTGCAGAGTTACATGGAGGAATAGACAGACGAATGAGGAAGTAAGGAGGAGGTGTGGTGTGGAGGTAGATGTGCATTGTGCTGAAAAGTGTGAAAAGGAACACCTTGAGATGGTTCGGCCATATGGAACATATGGGAAGGGAGAGAATGACTTAAGAGCATGTATGAGAGCGAGGTGGAAGGAAAGAAAGGGAGATGTAAACCGAGAGAGAGGTGGAATGATGTAGTGAAAAAGTATATGGATGAAGGCGGTGCTGGTTGGGAGGGTCGTCAACTGACTGGGGACAGAGGTCCATGGGGGCGTTTCGTTCGTGGTCACCCCTTCGAGGATCACGACGTCAGGCAATAGATAGATAGATAGACATTACCTACCAATGAAGTTGAAAATTGAAATGGGTGTAAGAAGTTGACTGAGTGAGGTTAGGAATGCCCACAGATGCTGACATATTGTTTTATTAATGGGTGAAACCGAGGTACAGGTGCTCATGGGAGTCATTAACAATCTAATAACCTTTACTCATGGAGGCATTGAGACCATTCAAGATCAACAGGTAGAAGTAGGATTTTGGATGGCCTGTCATCAATAGGTCAAAGTGGCAATGATTTTGGATGATCACAATTACCCGTTTCTAACCATCAATCACAAGACATACAAGGTGACTCAAGGTCCCTACTTAGAGCAGAATGAGGCTAGTACCGGTAACACTGAGTGAGATTGAGTAAGAATAGATGTTGAAGGACATAGCGTGTGGTTAATAACACTTTATTGAGGTGAGCAATAGTTTATTAACTCTTTGGCTCCAGGCCTTTAAATCACACGCCAGTCACCCCACCTGGGTATTATTGGCAAAAATATGTCTTATACCATACTCGCTGTATCTCTGTAAATATGACACATAGAAAATTTAATCAAATATCATGATCACGAAGCTTCATTCAGCTTGAAATAGGAGATTTTTTTTGCCTTCTAATTAGTTTTGTTGGTGTGAGCTACACGAGAGTAATGAAAGTATTTACGGTTTGAGTTATATCTTGAGCACAAGTGCTTATGCAGATATGTGCGTTCCACGCGATTAATGCTCATTTTCTGTGGATATGTTTGTGTATCAATGTTGTGGTCAGGGTTGAGGCAAGACGTACACTATGACAATGACAGGCGGCACACTAACGCGTGTCGTGTGGCAGGGAGGAGGGTGTGGAAGATGGTTGGGGAGCTTGTGGGTGGAAGAGATAGTGGGGGCAGTAGGGAGAGGCTTCTGGGGGTGTGAAAGAGGATTGGGAAGGTGGCTACTTTATCACTAGGCAGACAGGGCCTGCACAAAATTTGACTGCATGACGCAAAACATGCGGACGCCATGTGGCATTAACTGGTTTTGTGGCATTAAACACGTATGACACCATATGGCGTCACCCAGGTTTTAAGGCTTTTATAGTCTTTTGAGGTTAACCGAAGTCAAGCAAAATAGATTTAAAGCAAATGAGACGGATTAATATTGTGGAATTTATTAATATCAATAGGTTAATCAATAAACTACGGGTGACGCATGATTGCGTCAAGGGAGGTTGTGTGCACAATCCTCAGTAACGCGTATATGTGTCCGTGTGTTCGCACCATGCAATCGAATTCTACACAGGCCCTATAAGTCTAGTTATGAACTAGGCTTCATCCCAATCCCCTTCTGCACCCCCACAAGCCTCTCCTTGATTCCCCTCACCCACAAGTACCCCAAATCAACTCTCATAACCCCCCTCACTATAATGTAACACACATCATTGCACCACACTCCTTTATCAGTGAGTGACTGAGTGAATATATGTGACCTTGAGCTCGCCTCACCCCTAACTACAACATAGACACACACATACATACGCACATTCAGGAGTACCTGAACTGACCGATTTTCCCTCAAACATGAATGGCAGAGCAAAGGAATTTGTGGAAATGCTTGAAAGAAGAAGAGTGTATGTATGCTGCACCCAGGAAACCCAATGGAGGGTGTGTAGTGCGAAGTGGGTAGTTGGAAAAAACAAGATACATATGCCGGATCTACTGGAAGGGGGATGAATCTGGAAAAGCGAAAGGAGGAGCGAGTGTCCTGGTATCTGAAGGGTGGAAGAAGAGTGTGATTGAAATAGAATAAATGGAAGATTGATTGTACAGAAATTAAAAGTTAGTGAACAAATTATGAATGTGATATCAGCATATGCCCCACAGGTTGGTTTGAACATAGTGCAGAAAGAGGTCTTCTGGGACGACCTGATCAGATTCGTTTCAGCCCTCTCGGAGTATGATATTACAGTAGTAGGTGGAGACCTGAATAGGCATGTGGGAGCATGTGGTGATGGGTACAAGAGTTTGCGTGGTAGAAAAGGGCACAGAAAAAGAAATCTATAAGGTGAATATATACTGGAGTCCTGTGTTGCACTCAACATGGTTGTGTGTACAACTAAGTTAAAAAAATAAGCTGAATCGTTTGATCACATACAGTTCTGGGGGAACTAGTAGCCAGATAGATTACTTCTTGGTGAACAGGGAAAACGGAAAGTTTGTTTGGGAAGTAAATATCATTCCAAGCAAAGAATGTATCTCCCAACATAAGCTATTCTGTGATTTGAGCTTGTGGTGAGATCCTGTGCGCAAGAAGGAATATATGCCCAAAAGGAAAGTAGGGTTGTTTAATAAATCTGAATACAGGGATAGATTTGCAGTGAACTGGAGCAAATGGTTAGGAATAGGGGCGCTAAGCCAAATGATGTAAACAGTCAATGAAACTTCCTTGAAGGAAGGAAGGTATAACTCTGTTATACCTTAAATTTATAACATAATTTGTCAATGGTAGCAAGAAGGCTACCTTCTTGCTACCATTGACAAATTATGTTATAAATTTAAGGTTCCCCCCAGGCATAAGACTTCCCAGTGGTGGAATGACTCCGTTGGAAATGCAATAAAGGAGAAAAGATGTTTCAAAGCATGGAAGAAAGGAAGCAGCAAGGAGAAATATCTGGTGGCTAAGCGAATTGGAAAAACCCCAAAAACAAAAGTTATAAAAGGCAAAGAAAATTACACACAACTTGGTCATAAACCGAGTAACGCAGAAAATCCCAATGGAATCTTAAACTTAGCTAGGCGAGTTAAGGATGACAGTAGAGACGTGGTAGTAGAAAAGTATGTCGGGAATGATAATGGGACAATTGTTTACGCTGACAAATAAACCTGAGATACTTGGAAGGTATACTATAAACGATTACACAACATGGAGATTGAGTTAATAATATAAGAGGGGACCAGGTACCAAAAGAAAACTAGTTATACTCTGTTTATTTTCAACTGACGGTAAATTGCAAAAGTTCTCATCAAAATGAATCTGTTATCTTGAAGATTTGGTAGTGAAATAGGGTGCTAATTATATAAATTTGGTATTAACCCTTCTTTGGCGGCGCGCAACTTATGTCGTGTGAAATAAATATGGACTAAGCGGCGGTTCACAACTTATGTCGTGTGCCATTTTCACCACGTAATGTTGCTGAGAGAGAGAGATAAGTGGTGGGAGGAGAGTAGCAAGCGTATGACTGCTCCAGACCACCGCGGCGGACCTACTGACATGAATCCCACCCTCCCCCACCCTCACGCACTCCACTCGCTACACAGGGAATTATGTAGGGAAACTACCTAATTACATGGTTTTTGCACTCGTGTTGCGCGATCGTTGCAAGAAAACTAGCGGTCGTACAAGGATGGTTGGGGTGTCATTGGAAAGCTCTGTTTATGCCCTTTCAGGGATAGATACTTGTTTTACGCTCTGGGTCTTATTTAGGCATGAAAATGATCACATAAACAACCCTATTTAGGGTAAAAACACCCCGCTGGGCGGTACATATAAATTACCACCTAGGCCGCTCGTAAGGTGTTAATATGATGCAAGGACACAGTAGTTTCATATTTTTCCATTAAGGGCCTATCGAGAGAGTAGCTGCTAAGGGATTAAATTTATCGTCAGCTCAAAGGAAACAGAGTATAGTTGTTTGTATATCTGTATGGACTAATATATATGTATAAATCATTCATAAATTATACAAGAATAACTTCCAAATTAATTACCCACCAAATGTGGGCCATTGTCTCAAAACGCAAGACCATAGCCTACAGTAATTTGATTACCATCAGCATGAAACTACTGGTCATACAATGATGATTCATATATCATTGGAAAGCTTATAAACAATATTTCTAAAATAATCGCATTATAACCTCAACCTCAGCATTTCCTCAAATTCTGGAAATTTTGTAAAAAAAAATCACCTAAGTTTCTAATTGCCTAATTCCAAAACTAGATACTGTATAATATATAGGCCTATATTGGCCTATATACTGTATCTATATATATATATATATATATATACAGTATATATATATATATATATATATATATATATATATATATATACATATATATATATATACATATATATATATACATATATATATATATGGTATACCTATATATACGGTATATATACATATATAAACTTGAGATTAAATTAACCCTTGTCTGGCGGGACCAGACTTAAGTCGGTCTAGAGAAGGAAGGACTACCGGTATGTGGCGGGGACCGACTTAAGGCGGTGTGCAATTTTGAGCAATAGTTGGCTCCGAGAGAGAGACGAGCGGTGGGAGGAGCGTAGGTCGGCTCCGACCGTTCGGCACGGGTCCCGCGCGGCAACTGACGTCCCTTCCACACACATCCACACTCACTACCTCGCTACACAGGGAATTATGTAAGGAAATTACCGTATTTTAGGGATTTTTCCTTCGTCTTGCACGATCGTTGCAAGAGAACGCGTGGTCGTAGAAGGATGGTTCTGGTGTCATTGGAAAGCTCAATTATCGCCCTTTCAGGGATACATAATTGTATTACGCTCTGGCTCTTGTTTATGCATGAAAAATAGCACGGAAACAAGGTTGTTTAGGATAAAACCACCCGCTTGGCGGGTAGTAGAAGTTACTGACGGGCCCGCTCGTAAGGCGTTAAAGAAATACCTTTTGTAAGTTACTTGAATAAAAAATATACAAATAGGCTATAGGGTACAGTATTTTGTTAGAGATGAATTTTTAATAATGGTATAATTTTTACCCTATGTTGTCCCTTGATTCCCCCCCCCCCCAAAAAAAAAGGAGAAAAAGAACGACAGGCATCATCTTCATAGTCCCCCTATCAATGTGCCAAATTTCATTCAAATCGGACTAAGTTCACCAACACCATCGGGAGTAAATATTGGGCGATCACCTCAACCCATACCATACCGTACCATAGGATACAGTAATAAAAGCCCCTGCAGTCCCAAGCACTGTGGCAAAAATGGCAAGAGAGACCACCTTTTCACCTCAAGAGTGAGGCAAGACTAGCCCTGCCACCTTTCAGCGGATCTTATATATGCTGTGAGAAGTGTTGCCAACACGGGAACAGTGCTCAAAAGGTCGTGGTAACTGGTACAGGGTTGTACAGGCAGTTACAAGGAAAGTACATTACTGATGAATATACTTGGGCCTGGGGAGTTACTTATCTACTGACCAATATACTCGGGCCTGGGACTGTAAGGGTTAAGAGTAAATATAGATAAAACCTAGGTCTTACATAATAGATTATGGCTAGGAAAAGTAGAAAAAAGTGGTGTATACCCATGCACAGTATGTAGATAAGAGGTGGGCGCGAACTCAATTCAGTGAAGCGTTTGCCTCTTCTGGGTACACCACGGGAAGAAGCACTGCACTAGAATAAAGGGACCTCTACCGTGGAAGAAGCCCGATGTTGAGATTTTAAGTATATTATGCTAAGGTGAGCTTGTGATCAATGTGTGGGGCCAAACTGCAAGATAGGATATCTAGTGAAGACCTGAGGAGATGGTTAGTTATCAAGAGTATCAGTGATGAAATGCATACTAGTAGGCTTGGATGTGTGGAGAGGATGGATGAACTAAGTTGGATGAACAAAATAATGAGGAGGGAGCTGCACCATGGGGCAAACCAAGAAAGACGTGGGATCAGAACTTATGACAGCTCAGAACAGGGCTCTCTAAAGCACTGCCATTAGGACATGTGATCGGAACTGCAGTCTGTGGTGAGCACTTGGTCTTTAAATGTATGTATGTATGTATGTAGGCTATGTATATGGACGAGTCTTCATAATGGGTGAGTATCAGAGTGGGTTTCAATTCTTATCTTAATTTTAAAAATTATGAGCAACAATATTATAAGAGTGCGAAGGCAGCATGGGCAAGGATGTACATCGCCAGCTTGTTTACTTTCAAGACTCATATTCGCCCTATAGTTCCTTATTTGCGTCACTTAAGATATACCTAGGACACGTTATATCAAGGTAGTTCGGACAGGGGAAATTGTAGGGGTTTGAAAATGCTCGATCAAGTCCTGAAAGTCAGCAAAGGGTCTTTAAATGCATGATCAGGAAAAATGTTGCCATCAGCGACATGCAGTTTGGATATATGCCGGTATGTAGCACAACTGACGTAATCTTCATTCTTAGGCAACTGCAAGAGAGGTTCTTAGAGAATAACAGGGAGTTATACCTATTTTTTGTAGATCTGGAGAAGGACTTTGACTGGGTGCCAAGGGAAGTAATGCAGTGGGCTATGAGAAAACTAGGAGTAGAAGAGTGGTTGGTGCATAAGATAATGAGAATGTATGAAGGGTCACGGGTAGCAGTTAGAGTGAATGGGGTCCTGAGCGAAGAGTTCGCAGGGAAAGGTGGAGTCCATTAAGATTCAGTGCTGAACCCATTACTGTTTAGTTTTGGTCCTGGAGGCTTGGAGGCTCTGTCAAGGGACTTTAGGACCAAGACAAGCCTGGTCCTGATGAGGTATATGCTAGAGTATTAAAAGAATGTAGGGATGAGTTAAGTTACCCATTAACATTTCTATTTAACAAGTCATTAGAGACAGGTATAGTTCCAGAAGCTTGGAAGCTTGCAAACGTAGTTCCGATCTTCAAAAAAGGTGACAAATCAATAGCATCAAATTACCGTCCCATTAGTCTTACATCAATCATAGGAAAGCTACTAGAGTCAATTATTGCTAGTAAAATTAGAAACCACTTAGATACATTTAATTTAATAAATTCTTCTCAGCATGGATTCACTCAGGGACGTTCTTGCCTTACTAATTTGCTTAGTTTTTTCTCAGAGGTATATGAAGCAGTAGATAATGAGAAGTCATATGATATAATATATTTAGATTTCAGTAAATCTTTCGACAGAGTCCCCCATGAGAGATTGATGAGAGAGGTTGAGGCGCATGGAATAGGTGGGGCGTTGTTGGGATGGATTAGGTCATGGCTAATTGGTAGGAAGCAGAGTCAGCATAAATGGTACGAAGTCAGAATGGGGAGCAGTCAAAAGTGGTGTCCCCCAGGGATCTGTATTAGGTCCTCTGTTGTTTGTTATATACATATATACATAAATGACCTTGATTTAGGTATAACTAGTAGGATAAGTAAATTTGCAGACGATACCAAAATGGGGAGAACAATTGATTCAGATAGAGATATAGAGTGCCTCCAAAGATATCTAGATACCTTACACGAATGGTCAGTAAATTGGCAGATGAAGTTTAACATTGACAAATGCAAGGTATTAAAGATAGGGAAGATGCATACAAATGTTAAATATAAACTAGCTAATATGGAATTAAAAAACTCGAATTGTGAGAAAGATCTAGGTGTGTTTGTTAGCAATGATTTGACGCCTAGTAAACAGTGTATAAGCGTTCGAATCAAGGCAAACAGGATTCTCGGGTTCATCTCTAGGAGTGTGAGTAACAGAACTGCAGATGTTATCTTAAAACTTTACTTGTCATTAGTGAGACCCCATATGGATTATGCTGTTCAATTGTGTCCTTATTACAGAATGGACATAGATTCATTGGAGAGAATACAACGTAGAATGACAAAAATTATCCATAATATTAGAAATATTCCGTATAAAGAAAGGTTGAAGAAATTAGGCTTACATTCGTTAGAGAGACGCAGAGTTAGAGGGGATATGATAGAGGTGTTCAAGTGGGTTAGTGGGATTAACAAAGGGGACATGACAAAATTAATGTACTAAAGCTCAGTGATAGCGAAAGAACTCGTACCAATGGTTTCAAATTAGATAAATTTCGTTTCAGAAAAGATATAGGCAAATATTGGTTTGGTAACAGAGTTGTAGATGGGTGGAATGGACTATAGTGGGATTAAAAACGGTAGGGAGCTTTAAGATAAAATTGGATAAGCATATGGACGAGAAGGGTTGGGTGTGAAGGGGGATCAGCCGGGTTGGGCCAATCAGCGCTCTGCAGACCCCGTAAGCCTGCGTTAATCTCTAACCGTTTTGGTAAGATGATCCTCAGGGTATTAGAGTGTTGAGCCTATAATTGGGCTTTGTAATTGGGGTTGTGTGGGACAGGGATCTGCCTTGCTTAGGCCAATCGGCTTTCTGCAGACTCCAATTTTCTTATGTTCTTATGTTCTTATGACTCCCATTGGAGTTTTTATATGCAGATGACCTAGTTCTTATCGCAGATAGTGCGCAAGAAGCAGAGGCAAAATTCAAAATATGGAGGGAGGATATGGCAAACAAGGGTCTAAGAGTTAACATAGATAAAAACAAAGGTCATGATTAGTGGAGTAGGGCATGGAACTATGGAAAGAAGCGGTGACTAGGCTATCCATGCACACTATGTGGGAAGGGGGAGGGAAGTAACTCAATTCAATATTGCTTCTGTCGTGACTGGGTACACAAGAGATGTAGTTGAGCTAAAGCACCTTTGACAAGAATCATAGACTTTGAATGTGCAGTGTGCAAGGGAGAACTTGTGTTAAATTACCCGCCTGTTAGTGTTGATTTTGACAGTGTAACGCTGAAGTGTGTGAACACATTCTGCTATTTGGGCGATACAGTTTCTGCCAGAGGTGGCACTGAAGCTGGCTCCATTGCTAGTCAAAAATGGCTGGGGGAAGTTTAGAGAGCTGTTGCCACTTCTGACCATGAGAAGACTCCCACTTCACCTAAAAGGGAAGGTGTATACCTCGAGTGTAAAGCAGGCGTCCCATAGAGTACGTAAAGACCCGACAAGAGCCGATCTTTTCAAAATATTTGAATTTTTGCTAAATCGTCTGTGATCGAGTAAAGTCGTGTAAATCAATCGGCTCTACTCGAGTTGATCTGGAACTGGAACTGGAACTGCCCGCCGACAGGTCCGTGAAGTCGGCCAATAATTAGTGTATACGCTATTTTTCAGCGGACTGTTTTTGATGGTCGGGGGAAAAAAACGTTAAATTTTGGACGTGTTGCTGACGTATGTCGATCGGTTTTCGGACGTGCAGCAATCGTTTTTGACCTGGGCATAACAGGTGAGTTAAAGTGTTTTATTATTATTGGTTTTAACTATTCTTATTATTATATATTAATTATATATTATATTATATTATATATATATAAATATATACAGTATATATATACAGTACATATATACAGTACATATATACCGGTATATATATATATATATATATATATATATATATATATATAGGTCTTTGATTATTCATTTAGTTGAGTATTATTAATATTATATTTAAATTATATACTATTATATATATTGTATATATATATATATATATATATATATATATATATATATATATAGTAGTGTTTTATTATTAATAATTTTTATATTTATTATTATTATAATTTTTATTAATTCTATATTTTATTTTATTTGTATTATATATATATATATATATTATATATAGTGTGATATAAACAGTTCTATGAATAGTGACTGTACTGAGTGAACTCCGTGGCCAGGTGTCAGGTGTCTAGGCGGCACCTTTGATGTGGTAGACTGTGTGGGGGTCTACGGCCCCCGACCTTTATATAGGGTTGGGTACTTGGTCGTGCTTCTGTCGTAGGAGTCGACCCTGTCGGGTGACACACGTATGTATCGTGCGACACACTTGCGCAGCACATATGCTGCTCGTCTGGCAGACGGCTAACATCCTAACAACATCCTAACAACATCCAACTTAGCGTACTGTGAACGTGTTGCGCGGACGTGTGTGTCATACTGACATCGTAATAGGGTCACAAGTTCACGTGTGGCAGACGTAAATGTGTCGTGAGTGACGTGCGGCTGTCCTTGTCTGGCGAGCCTCGTGTCAAACGTGTCGATTCGGCAAAAAGTTGTTAAATCGGCTAACATCGGCCGTTGTCGTGTCTTGACGTACTGTATGGGACGCGGCCTTTAGGAGTGTGATGACCAATGCCTCGGAGACATGGCCGGTTAAAGTAGAGGATATCAATAGAATGGAACAGAATGAGAAGAGAATGGCGAGATGGATATATGGGGTTAACCTCAGGGATGGGGTATCGAGCGAGGAATTAAGAGGGCGTCGGAGTGTCAGTGAAGTGATGCGCAAGAGCCAACTTGGTTGGTTTGGACACATGGATAGAATGGATGATCAGAACTGGGTGAAGAAATGCCGGACTGTGAACGTGGGGGAAGCTGCGCGTAGGGGTAGACCTAGAATGACGTGGGATCAGGTACTCCGGTCCGATCTCAAAATAAATAACATGACAACAGAAGCAGCCCTTGACAGGGCCGCCTGGAAAGCCGCCATTTAGGATGTGAGACTATAATCACATTTTTTGTGGACAAAACGATCTTTAAATTTGTATGTGCTAATACAGTATGTATCTATATCCACACCATACTGCTCTCGTACTTTCTCATTCGTCTCTCTATCCCCCCCCCCCATGTAACTCCGCACACACTTCTCAAGTACCGGTACAGTAACTCATTTTCACCCCTCTCTCTCCAACAACGTCCATGCTTCACTCCCGTACGTCAATGTCAGGATTGCCACACTATCATGCAAGAACCTCTTTACTTCCATGTTGACCACTCTATTTCTTGTAACTGCTTTCAATGTTCCTACAAGCCTCTTCCCTTGTTGCACCCTCTCCCACACTTTTTCATCCATACTCAACATACTACCAAAATGACCTGACATTTTCCATAGCCTGACCATTAACCTCACATCACACTCTGTGACTGCACCCCTTTCAAAGGGTGCCATGTCAGTTGAACCAGTGCCACTTCAACCAGTGCTAACTCAACCAGTGGCCACTTCAACCAGTGACCATTTTAAACCAGTAACCTAACCAGTAACCTAACCTAACCTAACCTAACCTACTGGTTAAAATGGTAACTGATTGAAATGGTCACTGGTTGAAGTGGCCACTGGTTGAGTTAGCACTGCTTAAAGTGGCACTGGTTCAACTGACCTGTAACCCTTTCAAAGGCCACAACCTTACTCTTGCCTGCATTTACCTTCATATTGCATTTTTCACACATTGTTCCAAACATAGTTACCTAACCCTGCAACTCCCATTCACTATCGCTCATAAGAACTGTATTGTCAGCAATCAACAATACAGGCAACATTTCCTTCCCTTATCAGTAGTACACCAACAACCACTGCTCTTCCTTGTATTTCTTTCACGACTCCAGCCATATATATATATATATATATATTTTCTTTAATACATACGAGGTTGAAAGAAATGGCAATTTCTGCGTTGGAAATTTTATTATTCAAAGTTTCCAGGTCTCTGATGAGTTTTCGCTGGGTGGCAGGAAGTAGATGGAGATGAGCAAAATTCATGGTGGTACAGGGTTACATTAAAGTACATGAAGATACAGGATATACGACGCGTTTCACTGGACAACCAGCATTATCAAGTAAGGAAGGAATGATATAAAAGGTAAACAGGAAGGGTATATATAGAGGGTGGAGGATCAGAGGAGGCGGAAAACAGGGGGCAAAAGTCTGCTATTGGTGGAAGGGTAAACTAGGAGAGAGAAAGGGGGTAACCGCTTTACCCCCTTTCTCTCTCCTAGTGATTGTGATTGATGATGGTAACCCATCGCAGAGTTGGGTATGCCGTTTAGATTTTGGGCAAAACGGCACGTCTACTGTGACAAGTAATGGTGATAGTTGTAGTGATAATAATGACAGTAGTGATGATGGTGTGAGTATTAGTGATGATAGTGAGTAGTAGTGATGATGGTGAAAGTTGTAATGATGATGACAATAGTTGTGATGATGAAGATCATAGTAATGGTGATGATGGCAGTAGTAGTGATGATGGTGACAGTAGGATACATGATGGTAATACATGTGACAGTAGTAATGATGATGGTTATAGTAGTAGTGATGATGTTAACAGTAGTAATGATAATTGTAAGATAAGTAGTCGTGATGATTGTGGCAGTTGTAGTGATGATGGCAGTAGTAGTGATGATGGTGATTGTGATTGATGATGGTATTAGTAGTGATGATGGTAACCCATCGCAGAGTTGGGTATGCCGTTTTGATTTTGGGCAAAACGGCACGTCTACTTTATTGATTAGGGTCAATGCAGGTTTATGGAATCTTTTTACTGTAGGCTACTCATGTCAAATACATTTAACTGTGGGAGAATGATTTTGATCACATTTATATTACCCGATATTACTGGAAAAAACGCTAAGTCCCATAACTTTCAGATCTCCCTCGGATGTCCTTGTTGTTTACAAACTTCTATATTATGGAGTATAATTGATATTTACCCCCTGCTGGCAACATAGATGATGATTTCAATAAGTCATGGGAGGGTGAGCCTTAACCCATCTTGTATCCCTCGTTGGAATCACAACAAAAACCATGAAAATACTCATTGCTCAAAATCTGGAGGAAAATACATGACAAATAAGGATGTGAGCCTTGTCCCTATAATTACCTTTGCCCCATGCTGGCAATGTATATGATGATGACAATAAGTATGGGGGTGGTAAGGGGAGAAAAGGTCCCCCTTGACCTATAATTGTCTGCCACGGCAGTCAAAATAAACGCAAACGTGATCACGAGCGTACTAGTACCGGTAACGGTAGCCTAAACATATTGCCGATATGTTTACATAAGGCGCACGCATCTAAGTTTGAGTCAAATTTGACTGCCTTTTATTTATTAAATTATTCCATGGCCAGCTGTTATTTGCTTCCTGGTGGCAATATATGTGATTATGACAATAAGCCATGGGGGTGAGATCAAGCCATTATTGTATCCCACGGCTAGCTGTTGGGCAAATAGTAGCTGGCTGTGGGATACAAAAATGGGTTGAGCCCCCTCACCCCCAATTATTTTTTGTCATCATATATATTGCCAGCAGGAAGCAAATAACAACTGGCCATGGAATAATGTCAAACAAATGCAGTCAAACTAGACGCGAATGTAGCTGCGAGCATGCGCCTTATGTAAACATATCGATGGTACGCCTGCTAACACAACCCTTACCGAAAAAGGGCATTACTGACTTTTAGGTGCAATTGTGATTAGGCCCTATTGCACCAATATTTTTATTGTTTTTACTTCAGATACAGTGGATTTATATACAGAGGACCATCGAATTTGAGAACTGTACCTGTATTACCAAGCAATAGGTTCATTTGTGAAAATAAGGTTTTGGCCAAGTATTGGCAACATGGATAAGAATTTCAAAAAGTCATGGGAGGTTGAGGGAGGCAAAGGGTAAAGATGTAATATTCAGGCGTATCACCCGCTTTGTTTATGTTACTGGTACTAGTACGCTCGTGATCACTTTTGCGTTTATTTTGACTGCCGTGGAATACAGTTATGCAGTAAGTTGAGGGGGGCCTTTTCTCCCATTATGCCCCCATGATTTATTGTCATCATCATATACATTGCCAGCAGGGGGCAAGGGTAATTAAGGGAAAAGGCTCGCACCCTTATTTTTCATGTGTTTTCCTCCAGATTTTGAGCAATCAGTATTTTCCTTTTTCTTGTTGTAATTCCAATGTGGGATGCAAGTTTGGGTTGAGGCTCATCTGCCCATGACTTATTGAAATCATCATCTATGTTGGCAGCAGGGGGTAAATATAAATTATACTCCATAATATAGATGTTTGTAAACAGCGAGGACGTCCGAGGGAGCTCTGAAAGTTATGTGATTTATCGTTTTTTCCAGTAATATCGGGTTATATATATGTGATCAAAATCATTCTCCCACAGTTAAATATACATGATATGAGTACAGTAAATGGATTCCATAAACCTGCATTGACCCTAATAAATAATTTATAATACCGGTACCCGGTAAGGTGGTAATCGAGCTTTTTCCAAATAATTATCGGGCAAATAATAAAAAAAAATTCAAAATTCAAACTAGCCGAACGTATCCACAAGCATACGGCATACAGTGCACTACCGGTATTCGCGCCTAGGTCGTACCGGCCCCCTTCCGCAATTACGTGGGTAGGCTACTATTTAACATAGGTTTCATTGGGAAATTGACTTAAGTTGTACCAGGCTCACCCATCTGGGACCCCCATTTCCCCCCAAATTCATCCAATAAATACATATTACCTAAGGAGAATTCTTATAAATGCATATTATGAGGAGATTACTTACCACACAGACTTTATTTAAAATCAGTCATATATAGCCTAGCCTAACTGATCGGCATAATTTCGCTGCTTTGTCCGACTTGGCGCGCCGTCGGTAGGCTTGGCTGGCCTTTGCTGTGTTTTGATAGACCTGGGCATTTAATTCCTTTATCATTACGGTACCACCAGGCCCACTGTCCCTATCACTGAATGTACTAAAGGCCCTAATAAACCCAGGAGATACAAGGTTCAGGCAGAAAAAACTCATATCATCATATAGCCTATATTGCCAGCAGGAGGCAAATAACAGATAAATATAGTAGGTTAGTCAAAATGACTGAAATGTAACCGCATGCACACAACTTACATAAACAAGACGACTGTATGCCCGGATACTATATCCTTTCCCTATTTTTTCACCCATCCAATACCACGCATTCCAAAACTCTCCCATAAATTGTTGGGGTATCGGAATTGCAATTAACAATGAAAATGGTAGTTGCCCGGCACGACCGAAGCCGCTCCAAGGACTCGTGCCCCCAGGGAGGGGGCAGGGGTTTGTTGTGGCAGTTCGGCTCCCGGAAACTGCTCCCCAAGGTCGGCATCCGGCTGTCCTCCACTGGTTGGTGATCTTGTCCCCGGCCGGGAGGATCGGCAGCTCCGGGAGGTGGTCCCACGGCATAGACGCTGCCACTCCAGGACCCCAATACACCCCAAATAAACATAGCCTCCTATGCAGACGACATAACACCAACATGCACACACCAAGACCTCGACACAGCAAAACGTCTCCTTCAACCCTATCTCAACACATTACATGACTGGTGCACTACAAACAAACTCAATTTAGCCCCAGCCAAATCCACCGCAACCCTTCTTACAAGCTGGACAGCAGAACACAAATACACCTCACAACTCACCATAAACAACACAACCCTTACACACACACACACACTCTTCCAAAATCCTAGGAGTAACATATGATACTCTAATGACATTCAAGCAGCACACCACAAACATGAAAAAGAAACTGACGCCCAGACTTAGCGCCCTCAGGTCACTTGCCCACACACAATTTGGACACAACAAAGAAACCACCACCACAGTTTACAAACAATACATAAGATCAGTGATGGAATACGCAAGCCCGGCCTGGGCTTCTAACCTAGCTGAAACACATAAGATCTTACATACTCTTCAAAATATAGCCCTAAAAATCATCACAGGCTGCACAGTTACTACACCTACAGATCACCTATGGTACATCAAGAAACCAATGTCCTCAAACACAAAGACCATCTGGACATGAGAGACACTCAATTCCTGGCAGCAGCCTCCACAAACCAACACCACCCACTACACTACATGGCAACACACCCAGACACTAAGAAATATCAAAACAACACCCAGCACACGGTACCGGTATCACACACAAATACTATCTTCTCTCCCTCTCTGCCCACCCCAAACCAGCTTCCAGAAGCACATCCATACTCATCTCTCGCTGTTCCATCCAATCACTCATAGACAACACGCAGCTGCAGACACGACCTCCCAAAATCCATCATTCTAAATCCTCCCTTCTTCGCGAGGACAGAGTCCACCTGGCCAGGCTGAGATGCGGACACCATCAGCTCTTCTGAGTTATCAGAAGAGACTGGATGACTCCGTCGTCGACACCTGGCCGGAATGTAGCACAGTACCCCATGCCATTAAACACATTATAGAAGACTGCATTTCACACAATCACTTACGCCAACAATACAATCTACACTCTTTGAGAGCTCTGTGGGAAAGCCCGACCATGGCCATGGCCTTCCTTAGGGACTCGGGGCTGTTCGGCCAGGCAGCTTAGGGAACAACAACAACAACAATAAAAATGGCAATGATAACTGCTTTCCTCACTTGCTACCAATCAATACACCATAATAAACCTTTAAAATAAAAACAAATAAAAACTAAAATATCTAAATAAAACAGTTGTTCTAAAGTATTGTCAGATTTTTCCCTTTTTATCTTCTCCCTCACATAGGCTATTATTGTATCCAAAGGCAGTCAAAATAGACGGGAACATGATGGCAAAGGTCCGACGCCAGTCACGCCACTACGCGTAGTGTAAACAAGGCTGGCGGTACGCCCGCACTTAACATTCTTGCCAAAAGCTTATAAACCATAGGCTATAGCCTAGCCTAGGCCTAGGCTAAATAAAAAATCCCAAAAATTCAATAATTGAACATTGCTGTGGTCCGGCTCCTTTATATTGACCCTAAAAATATATGCCTAGCATAGGCCTAGGCTAGTCAAATTAAACATAGGCTATAGCCTAAATTTAAAACTAGGCTAGCCTAGCCTACATACTCATAGAGCTGGCTGACAACAGCTCGATGTTTGATGGTTCGGTACGATTTTAATTAGGCCCTACTAGACACCTATTTGACAGGTAGCCTACCACCGAGGATTTAATACATATATTTTTTTCGGTTTCCACGCATCCAACACCATGCTACACCTTTTTCTGGTCCGGTAATAGAATTGAAAACGATATAGCCTAATAACTTTTTAAATGTTGTTTTCGACGAGAATAAAACGGCGCGTTTGTGCCGAAAATCGGCGGCAGGAGTCCGTCATCGCTTCGGATCGTCGCGGTTTGTTTACCCAGGACGCTCGAGGTTACTACGGCCAGCTGTTTTACTTGCCCCCTGCTGGCCACATATATGACGATTATTATAATTCCCTCGGGGGTGAGGGGGGGCAGAGCCCCCCCTCAACCCTGTCCTGTATCCCACGGCCTAGGCTATAACGCAAGTCTTTATAAAAAAATGGACCCAACAACTGGTTATATAAGCTTAGCCATTTGAAGTCAACCGCCAAGGCGGGACCGGGAAGTCACTCCGAGCGTAAAGTAAACAAAGCGACGCTACTTCCACGAACGCAACCGAGTTGTCTTTATATTTCGTCTCATATTTTCATTAGGCTATTAAAGTGTCCCCTTTGCTTTTTTAGTGTTTCGTACACCAGAAAAGGGTGTAGCCTAGCTTGGTGTTGGATGCGTGGAAACTGAAAAAAATATGTATTAAATCGTTGGCGGTACCTGTCAAATAGGTGTCCAGTAACTAAAATCGTACCGACGGTTCATATTCGATATTTGACGTTTTATATTCGAAATTTGATATTCATGAATGTTAAAAGATTCGGTTCAATTTTATTTTAATACCACGATTTTTTTTTGATATATTTGAAGATAAATATTGAATCTATATGCTCTAAAGATCATAAGAACATTTGTTTTAACCCTCGGCAAAACCTAATAAAAAAGTATGGTACTAAAATGTCTTTTTCGTAACAATGTTGTCAATTCCAGTTATAGATACCTCTAAAGATCATATGAAAATGTGTTAAACCCTCGGAAAAACCTAATATAAAAGTATGGTAGTGTACTAACATTTAATTTTCGTAACAAGGTTGTCAATACGGTACTTTCCCGTTATCAATGTACAATCAAAGCTGAAGATTGCAGAGTAAACACCGTAGACTTCAGGACCTTTCTTTCACCTTCGTATAATCGACAGCCATTTTTTTTTTTTTTTTTTACTAAGGGATTAGTACTCAACCAGGGGGGTGTGGGGGCAGCAGCCCCCACTCATAATACTAGGTTAGGTTAGGTAAGGTTGTTAGGTTAGGCTAATGTCTTTTCAAATCACTATCTGGGACGTGTCTCAACATCGATCGATAGGCCTAATGGGGAAAATAGGTTTTCCCGAGATTTCTAATTAATTACAAACACTATATAGGGTTAATATACAGGAGACGCAACAACGTGTTTTTCAGGTATTTTTTTTTTGGGGTATTTTGATTTTGTTTTTGGTGTTTTAGTCGAATCTAGTGATGAAATTGAATGGGAATTAAGCATTTATCCATTATCCATCAATCTAAAGACACGCCCCCCCCCCCCCCCGATAGTGGGGAGGGATATGAAGATCAGGGAAATTCAGGTGTAAAAAGCGTATAGAACACGATAATACACATTTGTAACCAAAATTTGGCTCGGGTTTTGTCATTTTCCAGACCCATAAAACCCGACTTTTTGAAAACCCGAGCCACGTTTTGACGAAACTTGGCTCGGATTTAACAAATTTAAAAATGAAAATAACACAGTAACCTTATTAACATGTTGGCTCGGGTTTTGTAAATCTCCATACCCATATAACCCGACATTTCGAAAACACGAGCCAAGTTTTGACGAAACTTGGCTCGAATTTTACTAATGTTCATGTTAAAATTACACAGTAACCCTAATAAAATCTTTGTTTGGGTTTTCATAGGGTTAACATTAGCCTAACCTAACGAAGTAAGAATGGGGTTAACATTAGCCTAACCTAACAACCTTACCTAACCTAACCTAGTAAGAATGGGGTTAACATTAGCCTAACCTAACAACCTTACCTAACCTAACCTAGTAAGAATGGGGTTAACATTAGCCTAACCTAACAACCTTACCTAACCTAACCTAACCTAGTAAGAATGGGGTTAACATTAGCCTAACCTAACAACCTTACCTAACCTAACCTAGTAAGAATGGGGTTAACATTAGCCTAACCTACCAACCCAACCTAACCTAACCTAGTAAGAATGGGGTTAACATTAGCCTAACCTAACAACCTTACCTAACCTAACCTAGTGAGAATGGGGTTAACATTAGCCTAACCTAACAACCTTACCTAACCTAACCTAGTAAGAATGGGGTTAACATTAGCCTAACCTAACAACCTTACCTAACCTAACCTATTATTATTGGTGGGGGCTGCCGCCCCCACACCCCCGCTGGTTGGGTACTGGCTGAAAAACTGATTGTTTTACAGTAGGCCTATGTATTTTATTTTATTTTTGTTCTCCCTTATAATACATTTCAGCTCTTAATGACATATATAGCAATGATGTATAGCCTATGCTCTACCGGACCTATTAGGCCTAAAAAGATCGATGGGCTAACTGTCGGTCCAAAACATCAGTATAACCAACTAGCCCTTGCATGCCAGTTTAATCCTATGCGAAAAAATCTTTTACTTTATGTTACTTTGCGATCACCCATTAAGATTCCCGAGCTAGCTGTGGTCCGGCTCCTTTATGTTGTCCAAACCAACCAACTAACCTTAATGAACAGAGGAGGTACTGGGCTGCCTGGCTGGCCGCTGGAGGCTCGATCACCACTCATCTTGGTCAACAGCTGGTGGATTTTTGTTTCGAATTTTTCCATGTAAAACAAGTGTATGTGCATTTCAAAACCAGCTGTCCTCGTCAGCTGTATTTGGAACACTGGTTATTGCACTTTGGACAGTTTACACTTATTGGAAAGCGAAAAGGTCTTAAGCAGCCTCAGTGTTTTTAAAGACGGTGGACAAAGCTTTGATCGGTTCACATCCTCTACACAAGCTGGCCAGAGTCAAACTGACAGCTTATATCCCGGGCCACCTGTTTTCCAAATCATGGCATCACCTGATTGGTCGATAGACATCACGTGTCAGTGAACTCGAGTACTCTTGGCATGAATTAGGTAGGGTGATTACTTTGGCCACGACGCCACCAGTATAGTTCATTGCATTCGCCACCAGATGTCTCAGTTGTTGACTGACAGTCACGCAAAAGAGGTCTCAAAGAAGAAGTGTAAACAAACCCTTAAAACGTAAATATCCATATAATATGTATTATGTTAGTTTCCTGGGAATGACACCTACAGGTACATCAACAATTTTGAGAAAAATTGCTTAATTACATGCTATTGAGCTTAATTTTTTACCAATATTGTAGTGCCTCCTGTATATTGACCCTATATAGGCCTATTGATGCAAATGAAATTTTTTTTTTATAAAAAACACTCGGAAAATTCGTGGTATTAAAATAACATTTTTCCAAAGATTCTATTGACAAGAGGTGTAGGTTAGACATAGCCTAGGCTAGGCTTAGGCATTGACACAACCGTTTTCTCCCTCTCAACGAAGCATTAGGTAGGCCTATACTAGTAGGTAACAATTATATATATAGGCCCAATACCCTTCTTTTGGCCTCCACGCTCACTAATTACTGCACATTATACCTTAACTATCCTTCAGTGGTCATTCACGGGTATAGTAAATGATGCTAGTCCCGTTATTCACGAGTTCCATGTTGACAAAATGTTTGAACTTGTGACACTGTTGCCATAACCACCCATAAAACGAACCTAGTGTCTTGCACGATTTTTTTTTAAATGAAGATCAGAGCTATTTAATATTAACATTTTCTAATCAGATTACTTTCCTATTTACTTTTGGAATATACCGGTGAAATTCACATATGGAAATACAATTTATCTTTTTTGGTAAGCTTTCTTGTATCTGGCAACGATGTTCAATCTCTGTATGCCTAGATTACTGGATAGGTGACTGATCCCGGAATTGAAGCCACTGTGTTCCTATTAACACAGCATTTCTAACATTGGGAATACTTATCTAGAAATTGTGCTGGAATTTAGAATAGACTAGGTATTAGATGCGAAACTACGACCTAATATGGGGATCAAGGTATATATGAAGGTTTTGTGTCACAGCCTGCAAGATGGCGGCCATTTGTTTCTCAAAGGTCGCCATCTTTGTACGATTGTTACATTGAAATATCCATATTTAAGTTCATTTTTTGTCAGTTGAATAAGATTGAATCAAGCTATTATGGGTTAAGTTTGGCAAGGTAAGTTACTTTTATATTTCAAATGCTATGGTGTAGCCTGGTGGGCTTTCGAGAACCCAAAAGATACCTTTGATTCTGGCTAGAATTAAATTATTTTATGCAGTTTAACACCTTATTGGCGGCCTAGGCGGTCTATTTGACCGTACCGCACAGCGGGGTTTTTTTATACCCTAAATAGGGTTGTTTACATGATCATTTTCATGCCTAAATAAGACCCAAAGTTTAAAACAAGTATCTATCCCTGAAAGGGCGTAAACAGAGCTTTCCAATGACACCCGAACCATCCTTGTACGACCACTGGTTCTCTTGCAACGATCGTGCAACACGAGTGCAAAAACCCTGAAATAAGGTAATTTCCTTACATAATTCCCTGTGTAGCTAGTGAGAAAGGGGGGAGGAAAGTAGAATACAGTTCAGTATGTCCACCGCGGTGGTGGGGAGCGGTCATAGGGTTGCTACGCTCGTCCCACCGCTCAGCTCTCTCTCTCAGCAACATTACGTGCTGAAAATGGCGTCGACAGATGTCGTGCACCGCCACATAGTCCAAATTTATTTCACTCGACATAGGTCGCGCGCCGCCAGTTAAGGGTTAAGAAGGACCTACAGTATGATATTAAAAGGGTTTATTGATCTTGTATTTACCAATTTAAGTCGTAGAAGTAGATTATATACCCTTCACAATATACATAATGTTCATCATATGCTGGTTATCATTAGACGATTTTCTTTAGTATATAATCTACTTCCAAGACTCAAATGGGTAAATACGATATCAACAAACCCTCTTAATATAAACTGCATAAATCATCTAATTCCAGCCAGAATCAAAGGTAAAATATGTCATGGTGCTGAAGTGGTTAACCCATTTAGTGTAATAGACTATCCTACTATAGAATACTGAAATGTTTAACCCGGCAAAGGCTAGACTATGGTATTTGAAACGTCCCACCATGCGGAGGTATTTTAGTTAATTCCCGATGAAAAGCGTCAATTTACCATAAATATCGTTAAAACTTATTCATATGCACCTATTTTACGTTTCTTATGAAGATATTAACATTTAAGAGCAATCAAACAAGTGGGAATAGTATTTTGGGGTGAAAAAGACATATTATTGCCGACCGGTCCATTCATGAAGGGAGAGCCGCGGCGGCATATATCCTCTCCTCCAGGGTTCTCAAGCGACACTAACGGCTCTAAGTAGAAGTCTCTCTGTTGCAAGTATCTCTAGATGCCTCGCCCATGCTATAGAGACCGCGGAAAGGAAATTCGCGCTGAAAATTACCTGATAAAAGGGGGAATATGAAGAAAAATAGGTGATAACTGAGGAGGGGGGACAATGGGGGGGACACATATGTAGGAATGGTAGAAAGTAATGGAGGAGAATTATCTCACCTAATCACATATTGCTTTGTTTTGAGTGCCACTAGATTGTTTTAAAAGGCTCTTTTTAGGCCTTGGATCTTATGAGGACCTTCGCCTTTGCCCACCAAACCTATGAGGATTTTTTTTCTTTCTCGGGTTAAAGGGTTTAATTGAATAATATTTGTGATATGCGGCCTAGGAACACAGTACCAGCCCCAAACTCGCATAGTCACTACTTTCGCATTTACACCATTAAGCATCGATACCAACAAGAGAGTCGCCCATCCCGGCAACCAACTTCCTCCTCTACTGTACATCCACAAAAGAAAACGGAGCTAAGAGGAGACGAACAGGGGAAACTAAAGCGCCAGCCCCAACCAAGTCGACGTTCCATCATGGCTTCAAATATTTGCAAGCAGCTCTTTTCCCCACACACGCCCAACAACCCTTGGATTACAACAAACCTTCCATCTCCACAGCGTGCACCAGTGGGAAACAGCAAATGCCCCCTCAGTCCTAGCTCTCCATCCTAAATCGATGCGAGAATGAGACGCTCCAAAATGTGGATGCACCCGTCACTTACACTTCCTCGAAAACCCATTTTCCCTACGATAAGCTCCAGGCCCAGATGACAAAACATGAACGAGTGGTCATACATAAATAAACAACTAGATGCAACTGCTGCACGACCCTCAAATAATCAACAAGAGACATAACCACATTCGCCAACTCAAGGTTCTCTGCTACTGTATATCCAGTTCAGTTTATATTTGTTTATGATATTTTCAACTGTACAATCTTTCTGCCTGGAGATGTCCCAACTGTGACATCCCAGCCAAAAGAGACACTACTTCACCCAGCTCAACCCTTGTCAAGCAATCAGCCTGCTGGCTTGACAAAAGCTATATTTGGTTGCTTCACAGACAGTCCTAAGGTTAGAGTGGACATTAAGCCTAAAGTGGGAAAGGCTTGTCACAGTATCAACTGGGAACGAGGTCACATATTTTATAACACTTGCTGTCCAACTCTTAACTCAGTGCCGAACCGCGTAAGTTATAACGCTTGTCGGAGAAGTGAGGTACTGGACGTAGACCCAGGCACCAGCCGAGTATCTAGACACGTAAGTTATAACGCTTGCTGTCCTGATCGTAACTAAGTGCAAACCCGCGTAAGTTATAACGCTTGCCGGAGGAGCACAGTTCCTGTATCTGAGCCAGGATAACTTAGTGTTGTTGCTAAGGTGACTCAGTTGCCCTTGCCTGGCGCAGAGATACCTAGTAACACACAGTCTGTGCAAAAGACTACCCCCGACTCCCTGAGCAGTCACTCTCCAGCCACTCTTTCGTCAACCACTGACAAGGAGCGACTAGGGCGGGTTGGCTTACCAGTCACCCCTAAGGTAAGCTTACCCCTAACTCCCGGAAAGGCCTTGGTCGTTTCGGTAGTTGAGGAGAAGCTGCCTTCTCTCTACAACTCGAGTGTACAGGAGGACCAGACAAGACGGGATGGTAGCCACCAGCTGCCCTAAAGTCAGAGCGAGGACCCCGGAAGAGCCACCCGAGACCCCCAGGACCTGTCTCAAACACTGTTATTCGACTTGTATGGCACTACTTGTCTTCAATAAATTAATTCTGTCTTTAATTAATTTATCATTTCCTAACCAAAATATATTGGACCAATACTGGCTGCAAGATTTAGGGTTATTGAACCAATACATTAACATTTGTGTCAGCCTGTCTGAATAACTGTTCTAAACAATTAGCCCATTTAGTGAACCAGTACCGTTCCATTGAAGGATGGGGTGCAAACGGGTACCTATAATATAACAGGATGATACTGGTAGTCAGAATTATGGTTAATGGCACACTGAGTGAACCACTGAATCAAAATAAATATATTTTTTAGTCATTGACCCAATACATCTTGTGCTGCAAACTAATATCTAAAATATAATGAGGCATTACTGGCAGCCAGATTTAGGGTTAAAGGCCCAGTATGTGAACATTTGTGTCGTTATGATTACAGTTCACCATAACTGACCCACTTGGAGCTAGGGCCAGTACTGTACCATCAAAGGCCTACGTGCAAATGAATAACTGAAATAAAAAGGGACGGTATTGACAGGATACTGCCTCATTATTTGAGTTATTCTAACATCTTTCCTTACTAACTCTTGGTCATCCTCGTTTGGGACTCTGGTGAAACATTTTCTATTGTGCTAGACATATCGAAAGTCTTCGATAGAGTCGTTTTATAACGGTTGTGGATGGCCATTGCTCACTTCCTCAACCTATCAACTCTATTGTTCCTCAATGTTTTCTCTTATATCCAGTTCAATTTATATTCGTTTATGATCTTTTCAACTGTACAATTAGAAGTCCTATCCACTCATATGCTGATGACTGTCACTTTACCTTACACTATTCAACTTTTTTTCTACAATGCCCCACCATGCAATCACTCCAAAACTCACGTAATGAGGCCATAGCACGCCTATTTGTTTTATCTATCAACTGTTTCCAATTAGGCAGAGAAAATCCTGTTACTTTCAAAACTTACAAAACCCAATTTCTCCACCTACCTACCATTCGCAATCTTCCAAATGACCATCCTTTTCTCATCAATAACACATACTTCAACCCTTCATCATTTGTCAATATTATTAGTTTCTCATATACAGTATATATTTGTTTACTGATCATTCTTGGATAGGCCATATCACCACTCTTGCTGAAACAGTTCTCAGCAGTCAAGTGTGCTCAACCGTTTTCATGGGTTCCCTACCCCTGGACAGCTTCTTGCTATGTACAGGGGCACAGTGCACCCATGTATCAAGTACGGTTCTCATGTGTGAGAAGATTCCACCCACACCACAGTTTTCGAAAGGGTAGAGTCAATAGCATTTTGTCTCATCAACTCACTTCCACCTACTAATTCCCTACAATCTTTCACTATGCACCACAATGCTGTATATCTCACACTCTCCCATTACTATTACAATAATCAGTGTTCTCTTAATGTATGCCTCCTCCCTACAGAGAGTGGGTGGCAATTGCCACCCATGTGCAGTATGCAGAAAAGGGTACGGGTACAAACTCAATTCAGAGTATCGTCTGCCACTGCTAGGTACACCAGCGGTTGAATTCCATGGAACAGTTTGTTTATGGTCTGTGCGGAAGCCATCCGGCACTTGTTGGTGGCCATGTTTGTTACATTCAGATTTGTTCTATCATACTGCACATGTCCGGCAAAAGCTTTTGTGTGTGACACCCCCCCCCCCCTCCTTTATCTCGCAAGTGACCGTAACAGTTGTTGAGAAGGCTGCCACAGGTGAGGCGGTGCCTGATGGTGGTTGAGGGGACAGAGAGGAGCCGGTTAGATGCCCGGAAGGTGACATAAACGCTGCAGCTAAAAAGGAAGTTGTGAAGAGGGTTTATGCGTGGAAGAAGAAATTGTATAGCATCTTACTGTATATTCTCAGAAAGTATCCTGGTGGCCTTCAGTTATTCCTTAGGAGACCCTTAACCCTTTCACGCTTTTATAGCGCAGAGGTTGCCAGATTAGCAATACTAAATAGAGTTCTTTCACTCTTATAATTACTTCTCCAAAATTAGTTTTCTGCCCACAGCTAACTCAAAGACAACTGCAGAGGTTGAAGTAACTAAACTAAAGGTTTCTAAATATCCCTGATGGTAACAAAGGCTTTAAAGTATTCCGAATAGGCTCAAAATCGAGTCAAAAGCGTGAAAGTGGTTAATATACTATCCTATGTATATTATGCTTAAAATTAATAGTCAAAGGCAGAAAATGGGGGATTTTGTCAAAGGGCCCAAAGTAGTTTGGCCTTTTTCCCAGAGACAATGGGCTTTGCGGTTATCGGTTTTGGGGTTAGCAGCAGTTTGGCTAGACTAATTGAATCGCTACTCACAAGGGCCCTCTGTTTGCATAGTATGCAAAGGTAAGCTTGTGTTCAATGACCAGCTCGTGAGTGTTAACTTTGGCAATGAGTAACAGGCGATGGTGGACACGTTTTGCTACTTGGTAGATACCATCTTTGCCGGTGGTGGAAGATTCCGCCTTCCCTTGAAGGGAAAGGTGTATGCCTCATGTGATAAAACCGTAATGACATCTACTTCAGAAATATGGCCTGTCAAAGTGGATGATATCAACAGAATGAAATGTAAGAAGATGAGAATGCTCAGATGGATGTGTGGGACCAATCTGCAAGATAGGATACATAGTGAAGAATTGAGGAGACGGATAGATATCAAATGTATCAGTGATGAGATGTGTACTAGCAGGCTTGGAGGGTTTGGAAATGTGGAGAGGATGAATGAACTAAGTTGGGTGATAAGATGCAAGTCCATGAACAAAGAGGGAGCTGCACCAAGGGGCAGACCAAGACAGATGTAGGATCAGACATTAGTCTGATCATGAATTTAAAAACCTGACAAATGAGGCAGCTCTGAACATGGCTACCAGGAATACAGCCATTATTTGTATTATTGATGTTAATCATGCTTCAGGTATATACAGGTAACGTCAGTATTATGCATTTATATATTATCCCTTCTATTTTTTGTTCTATGTGGAAGAGGGAGACAAAACGCAAAACTGCCTGTGACGAGTGCCTGCCCCAGAGTTGAAAGAATGACAGGGCCAAAATCAAGGAATGTTCGAGCCAAAATGTCTGGACACACGGAGTTTGAAGTAATTTAAGTCATAGAATGAGGGAAAGATGGATTCCAGAGCTCAGCTGCTGGAACTCAGCTGACATCCTTTAAAGAATATTCTAGCTACTATTAAACAATTGTATTCAGTATAAAATTAACATTCAGCAACTATCAGGCTTCGAACTATCTCGATCACTTAACCTGGGAAGCACGCCATTGAGGTAGGGGCCAGGGTAGCTTGGTGTGAAGTAATTACCAAATAATCGTGTCTCTTAGAATTGAAAAAAAATCCACTTTAACGTCTTGGTAATTGATATCTGCATTCGCCAATATATACATTTCCACACCCCAAAAATGTGGGTGTGGTGTGGTAGTGGTAGTGCGAGTTGAATATATGGCACGCATAGGCGCGACACAGCCCGGGCGAGCGAGTGTGTGTGAATGTGGGCGGGCATGAGGAGGGAGGAAGGCGTGATTGATGAGATCGCTCTATATCTCGCCTATAAAGCACTTTTATGTCTCCAACTGTGCATAAACTTGAATGAAGAGGCACCTGTGAAGAATAGACACCTATAAATCAAGTGTACAGAAGAATGACGGAAGATGAAAGGGAAACTAATAGTGAGCGGAGGAGGTGGGAGGCTGGCAAGGGAGAAAGGTGTCCGGTTACAGTGCGCATTCACGGGATGGGACGTTCAACTATATTCACTGCAATGTGTTATTGTTGTATTCTAGACTACACATAGATAGTGCTTGAAAGGAATAGTGCATATATTTTTGAGGCACATGTGAAGAATAGATGCCGATAAATCAAGCGTAAAGAGGAATGACGGAAGATGAAAGGGAATGTAATAGCGAACGGAGGAGGTGGGAGGGTGGCGAGGGAGGAAAGTGTCAGGTTACAGTGCGCATTCATGAGACTCTACCTTATACACTGCATTGTGTTATTGTTGTATTTGACTACACATAGAGCTTGATAGGCATAGTGCATGTATTTTTGGAGGTCAATATCAATAAATTATGTTAGTAACGCAAGTTATTACAATATGACATCTTCACGCAGTATTTATTTGCAACTCATGAATGAAAGTTTAACAAATTCCTGTGTACACAGGGTTGTGCCTTTGGTAGCCATCTAGGAGTCTGTCGGTCAGCTCGACTTTAAGGCAACCCCTAAAAGTTGAGGTGGCCTGCCATGTTTCTCGAGGAGCCGGTAGGCAACATTGTAGACGAACTCCCGAAACTTAAATATTTTGTTCGGGGACATGTCTTTCTTCATAAGCCACAAGTTGTAGGCGTTGAACTTCGTGATGTCGACCATGTGGAGAAAAAGCTTGTGATACAACTTCACATTCTTCCGCAGACACCCAAAGCCTGCAAGTTGGCAAGCTGACTTGTCCACCAGGTGCATGTTCTTGGTATATACTACCACCTTATCAGGTTTCTGTATGGGCTTCTTGGTACGGTAGTGAATTTTACCAGTGTCCACTTGGGCACTTGTGTGAACAGTAGAAAGCAAAGGGAATGGCCGTCTGTCGTTCCATTTTATAGACACGACTTTCCCAGACTTCTTCAGCTGTGTGTAATGGGTCTTTGCTGTTCCTGTTACCGTTGTCGATGTTCCTCTGCCAAGTCGTCCTCAGAAGGGGTGTCAGTGGGGGAGGGGTCGTCCAGTTGAATGCGAGAGCCAGCTAACTTGGGCATGTACTTCCTGATATATCTGACAGTTCCACATAACCCCATCTGGTTGTCGTAAAGAAACTGACAGAGAGCAGGACTTGTATACCAATTGTCGGTGTACAACGTGTGCCCTTGCCCATGTAGGGCTCCATCATCTTCTTGACTATGTGCTCTGACATGCCTGAGGGGTCGTTGGCACCGACTCTAGGAATATCTATATCTGTGCCGGTATAGACGATCATGTCAAGCACTATGCCTGTCTCGCATTCACACAATACAAACAGCTTGATTCCAAACCTGTGCCTCTTCAAGTGTATGACTCTTTGAACAGCAGGCACCCTTTAAAGAGCACTAGTGACTAATCAATCATCAGGTTGTGAAAGGAGTAGAAATACTTCTTGAACCTTTGCAATAACATATTGAACAGATGCCGGACTTTCCAGATTCAACATCTGTGTTTGGATTTTCGTTGTCTGCAAAGTACAAAAAGCGCAGCAGCCCAAAAAATCCTTCATGAATCATGTATTTCTGGAAAATTGGGGTGTTGATGAGTGTGTCACATGCTTCTGGCAAAGAGGCATGATAAGCAACATTTGCAAAGAACAACAGGAATTTCGTTACAGTTATATCACTGCAGGCGTGAATTCTTGCCCTCAGTGAGATAACATCAATTCTTTCCTTCACCCAGTGATATATAGCATGCATTGGTTTGGGAAACAGGATGTGTAGTCATCTCCAGGTCAAAAAATGCGCAGAAATCACTTTCATTTGCCTGGTCTTTTCAGGGCCAATCTGTAGTTGACCAAGATTGATTTGCATCAAACTGGTGTAAATCTGGTATGAAATCATATCCTTCGGACCAGACATATTAGTAAACTGATGCCTTACGAATGAGATCAGCTCCTTCATCAACATCAGCGTCTGCGCCGATGTCAGACAGCTCGCTGTCGTGGTCATGATGCTCCAACAAGTCCTCCTCATCTTCCTCCCTGAATTGGTGGCCATGATCACACTCTTTCCCACTTTCACCGCCCCAACCAAAGTTCTTAGCATCGGGGAGTTCCCTTGAGGCTACTGCGTTGTCATCGCCAGACCCGTCAGGAGGGAAGAGGAGGGCATTAAACTTTGACGGTGTCAATGTTTTCTTGATGTGAGGAGATGGGCCAGAAGCAAGGGCGTGGGCGGCAGTGCAGGGGCGGCCATGGTGTGCGGTGATGCAGGGATGGGCGTGGTTGGTGGTAGTAGTCGAGGTGGGAGGTGTCACATTATTCAGCGTATACTGATAGGCGTGACCCTTCCCTTTCCTCCCAGCTGCGCCCGCTGATCCTGCATTCGTAGGATGGCCACTTGCTCCTGGTATGGTGGTGAGCATCATGCTCGTTCCACATACTGTTGAGGGGGTGGTGGTGGTGCTGGAAAGGGTGGTGAATGAGGAGGCAGAGGCCAACGACCTTTTGGCATGTGTCGTGCCTGTTGCACGTGTCTTGCCCCCTCCAGCACGTGTTTTTCGTGCTCTTACTGAACGCTCCTCTTCTGAACTACTGTTGCAGGTGCATAAGAAGGAGGCTTCCTGGTCCTTCCAAGACTGCTAACACCGCCCGTAATATGGTTGGGCGAATCAGCTGAGCGCTAGTCAGAGGGTCATGTGTGCTCCATGGGAAATGAGAGCGTACGGTGGCGAGGCGGGTGGCGGTGTGTACTATCGAGATTTGCCATTGCATGGATATTTGTGGTCCAATTTGTAGCTGCCTAGACAGCAGGAGACTAGGAATCTTCATCCCCTTGTCAAATTCTCTAACTCAACGAGTCAGAGAAAGGGGCGAGGGAACATGAAAGTTATCTCGGACCCTAAGAATTGGAACTTTAAGGGTTTATGTTAGGGCTCTGTCTCCCTTCCCCCCTACCCAGCGATGGGGTATGTGCCTGAGTATAAACATATACATACATACATATACATTTGTAACTTACTGATGTTGCTATTCACAATTAAGGTATGTACAGACGTCGTCAGTATTTTATGTTTACATTAAAAAACTATGACGTTATCAATGACCATCCTTTTGTGTGTCAAATAGGTTACTGTCTTAGTAATATATTAAAACATAGCCATATTATTTGCGACTACTACTGTATGTGCAGAAAACGTTTGAGTGTATCCTTTGATATTGGTAATACAACTACGTTCGTAATGACCATGCAGGTACGTGCAAAAGACATTCCCCAAAGACGTTCAAAATGTTTATCCTACAAAGTTAATGACGACCATTTGGGGATTTCTAGAATACGTATAAGAATACGTTTGATGTTAGGAATATTATTACATTCTTATTAACAAAATTATTGTATATGTACGAGATGTTGTAAAACAAAATTTGTTGTAACATTGTTAATTACAATTGAGGTAGGTATAAACGAGGTCAGCATATTACGTTTACATTAAATAATACTATGACGTTATGAATGACCATCCCTATGTGTGCTAAATACGTTACCGTGTTACGTCCTGGGATATATAAACACTGGGCTCTTTCTATTGGACTAGGTATGCGGCAACAAGCAACAACGGAAAACGCTAGATCCAACCCTTATCTATAAACCCAGGCAACAAACCACCCTAAACCGTCAAGAGTCCTGCCTGGACAACAAGGTATCCTATGACTCGGTTACAGGGTGCACGCACTATAGACTGCTGATAGTCAAGCAGGCTATATAAAAGATCACACAATTAAGTTGACTTAAAGCTTCAAGGAAAAGATAGATAACGGAATTAAATTGCAGAAACAATTTAATAACAAACTAGAAGAAAGTACATTTAACATTACGTTAATTAATACAACTAATCACCCCTGCGTGAAAGAAGGTGAAAGCAAACAGTCCTCAAAATATCGTACAGGTAGACAAGATGCGGGTCTCTAAACTGCATGCGGCTACTGTAGGATCTGATGCTTAGCAAAGAAAGTACGTTACGGATTTAGAGAACTCTTAACTCATAAGCAGGAATAAATACTAGTGATAGGCCATACAGTGTATAATGGCATAGGTATAATTAAATAAAGGCAGCAACTCGCAACATAACCACATACAGGTGTGCTTCTCACTCTTAGTCAGGCAAGCCTGCTCGGACAGAGTCTCTAAGCTACACCCTGACTCACAATGCTCACAAAAATGGTAAACTGTGGCACAATAACAAGCATGCAGAAATAATAAACCCCTAGCTGTTAATCTGCCAGGTGGCAGAGGTCTAGCCAGAAGGATATAGGCTTCGGATACCCGGGCTGAGCCACCTGCTCTAGCCTAGGGACGTTCCCAAGTCTGTACGCCAAATTACTCTAATTGAAAGGGTGCTCTCTTGAGAGACTCAGATCGCAAGTATCTGACTCTCTCCTGGCGACCCTAAGACAAAAGCAAGACGTGCTAGCGCAGTGCTGAGTGGACTAGGCAAGGGCCCTCACACAACACAACACTAGACACACAGGGACACAGACAAGAAAATGCCCCCAGACTCCCACGGGTATCCTAGTAAAGTCGTGCGGGTCCACAGGACTCGCACCAGCAGACTTTACTTAAAGGATCGCAAAAAGCCTCTCCTCCGGTCTAGCCCCTGCTAACCTGACACAAGAACACACTAGCAAGCATGAAACCACCAAATATGAGACAACAAAAAAAGCTTCCTAGGTCTCATTAACAATTATGTCTCTGCATAAGGCCCAAAATCCTATCTAATTATCTGAGAGCTCGTCGTTAATGCACTAATAGATATAAGGTCTATCAAGGGGATGGGATAATTAAATAGATTGGTGAATTAGTGGAAGGAAGGTATACAAAGTAAGAGAGAAAGTTTCTAAGTGGGGTTGAGAGGGATAGATATCAAGGGGGTCCGTAGGGTACGACAGTGAGGTGAGCTCTGAGTATTGAATCTGTCTGGACCCCACCCTAGGCATACAAAATACATCCCAGGCTTGGCAACACTCAACACTGTTGCCTGGTCAAAATCCTCTACCCCGTGCGTGAGTCGAAACTAAGCCTAACGTTGCAATCAAATGCATATGGTAACGCTTCAGGCTCGTCCCAAGCTGGCAAGCGAAGCAACGTCCCAAGCCGGTCTCTCTCTCCCGCTCGTCTCCTCCCGCCCTCACTAGACTTACATCTTATATATTATAATGAGACAATCAACTATCGAGAATAAAATATACTAAGATGCGTTGGTTAAGAATAAGGGCAGCTACAAGCTGTTAAACAACATAAAAATATCCCAGACATTAGTTACGTTGTCGTAGGATATATACTAAGGAAAAGCCTGCCGACCGGCTGCCACCAGCCGGTTTCTAAACGGCTGGGCAGCCGACGCGCGTGCTTGCCCGCACGTGGCTACTATGCAGAAGCGTCACAACCGTCTTACGTAATATGTTCAATACGAAACTACGTATTTTCTGACTATAACTGTGTGCAAAAAACCTTATACTGCAACGTTTGATATTGGTGTTACAACTACGTTCGTTCTTAATGGCCATGCAAGTATGTGTGAAAGACTTTACTTCCACAAAATGTTTTAATTATTTATCTTAAAAAGTTAATGACGACCATTTGGGTATGTCCAGAATACGAATTATAATACATTTTATGTTGGGAATTCTAGTACGTTATTATTCACAAATATTGTATGTGCACAAGATGTTGTTGTAAAACGTTTGTTATTTGTAACTTTTTTATTTTGTTAATCACAATTCAGGTATGTACAGACTATGTTAGTATATTACGTTTACATTTTATAACACTATGACATTATCAATGACCAGCCTTATGCGTGTCAAATACGTTACTGTCTTACTTAATACCTTAAATACGGAACTATGTATTTTCTGAAATTTCCATAACACTAGTTAATTTTTAATCTTACAATGTTAATGACGACCATTTAAGTATGTCTAGAATACATATTATAATATGTTTGATGGTGGGAAGTTTAGTACGTTATTATTCACAAATATTGTATGTGCACAAGACGTTGTTGTAAAACGATTATTATTTGTAACTTACTGATGGTGTTAATCACAATTTTGGTATGTACAGACGACGTCAGCATAATACGTTTACATTTAATAACAGTATGACGTTATCAATGGCCATATTTATACGTGTCAAATACGTAAATGTCTTACGAAATATAGTAAAAACGAAACTACGTATTATCGGACTATTACTGTATGTGCAGAAAACGTTATTTGGCAATGTTTAATGTTGGTAATATAACTATGTTCGTAATGACCATGCAGGTACGTGCGACAGACATATCTATAACAAGTTTAAATATTTAATCTTATAAAGTTAATGACAACATTATGGGTATGGGCAGAATACGTAATATAATAAGTTTGATACTGGGAATTTCTTACAATACTATTTACAAATAGTGCATGTGCACGAGATGTTATAAAATGTTTATTATTTCTAACTTACTAATGTTGTTAATCTCAATTCAATTATGTACAGACGACATCAGTATATTACATTTACATTTAATAACATTATTACATTACCAATTACCATCCCTATATATATATATATATATATATATATATATATATATATATATATATATATATATATATATATATATATGTTAGTATAGCCAGGTAATAGATTCTCTTTTAAACAGACGAGGTTAAAGGCAACAGCGGTTTCAGCATTCAGTATTTTATTGTTACAGCTTTCAATATTTCTAACAATTTTCCTCTGGGGTTCAGAGATGAGGTACAACAGGTTAGCAAAATTCATGGTGGATCCAACGTTTCACAAGTAAACATCTTGCATCTTCAGGGAATGGGCAGGTAATGATTAGAATAACGGAACGGAAGTATATAGGAAAGGTGAGGCAAGTAATAATTTTGATCACTTTTTTTTTTTTTTTTTTTTTTCTTTTTTTTTTTTTTTTTTTAGTTCCCCTAGCGGGGGAAGGGGGAGGAAAAGTAGAGGTTTTGGTCAGGAAGGTAAAGTAGGAAATTATGAAAGAAAGTAGTAGATTAAAAGTTAGTGGGCATACCACCTTGCTTTATTAAGGTTAGGGCAACTGTAATACACCAAAGGTATTACTATATTACATTATTTTAATGAAGTTAAGAGTTATTATTTGAGTCTATTCTGAATTTAAAAGTTTATTTTGAGTCTATTTAACATTTCAGTTGAGATATAGTGTTGGCTATCATTGTGTGTTATATTCTATAGGGGGGAGGTTATTAATTTGGCAGTATTTATTGATGTCATATTTCTCCTTCATTTCCATCCATCTCCAGTTATCGTTGGGTTTCTTTGTTCTTGCTACATTGCGAAAAGCCGTGAAGAAGTAGCCTGTTGTTTCTGTTTCCATACTTCTGATGCACTCATAGACGTCTGGAGTTATTCTTTTTTCATCTTCTTTTGTAAGGATGCTTTTGAGGTTCTTGAAGTCCAGGTGATCAGTGTTTGGTAGGTCCCTTGGGTATTCTTGTTTTTTCTCTGTATTCTTCGTTCGTGATCTGGTGTTTTTCGGAGATGGAACAGGAGTTGGAGTGTGTTCTTCTTCCTCCTCTTCTTCGTATTCATCTTCTTCTACTTCCTTTTCATCTTCTTCTGCATAATCCTGGAGGTCCACTTCTGTCTCGTCTTCTTCTTGTTCTTCTTGAATAGTTGGCTTGTTCTCCTTCCTTGGTGTTTTTTTCTTTCTTCTATGTTGAGTGGGAGGTTTCAGAGCTTCAAGAGGGATCTTGATTGTTGGCAGGTCATTGTGGTGAAGTATCAGTGGAATTATCCGACTCAATTGATGTTTATTTGAGCCAGCAATTGCCACTGCAGCTTGAACGCATGCATACATTTTTGCATTAATGTCATGTTCTATATTTCTGCTGTATTGTTTCTTGGGTGTTTTGATGGTAGATCCCTGTGTCCTGCTGCCAGTTGGTCCTGTGACTTCGTGTGCTTCTTGGCCTTTTCTTCCACTTCTGACGATGAACTCCACCTTTTCGCCGTCTTCCAGGGATCTTTTAGTGTTATGTTGGTGTTTAATTCCCGAAAAATGGACAAAAATGTCTTGTTCACTGTCATCACGAGTTATGTAGCCAAAACCACGTTGATGATTGTACCACTTCACAGTCCCGGTGTTTTTGGTGTTCATGGTGGTGAATCGAATCGAAAGGATCACTCTTAAGGACAAAGCAACATATTTATACAAAATTCGAGGATCAAGAATAGGTAGGTGGGCGGAGCTACTGGGTGTGGGGTGGCTGTTCATTGGTGGAAGGCAGTCTATTCGCGAGACGGGCACTAAATCTTATCGGTGGTTGGTTGTTGGCTGTGGGTGGCTGTGATTGGTTGGTGTTGTCAGTAGTGTGCTGATGGGTATTCCAACACTGACGTCACCAATGCCATCAACCACCACCTAGAAAAATGGTACAAACAAGACCCCCCTAGCACCAACCCGGCCAATGACATTACATTTTTCTACAGAAACTACATATCTTCCGACCACACAACAGACGAATCCATTATGAAAGAAATAATTCACAAAAACGTCCTCCCCACCAACCCTGACAATAAAATAAAACTCATTATTTACTACAAATCTCCTAAGACCTCCAACCTTGTCCTCCGTAACCGCCCCATTTCCACCAACCAACCGAAAGACGATCATGTGATATACCAGCATATTTGCACCTCTGGGGACTGTGGACCCCTATCCTATGTTGGAATGACACAGACTCGCCTTTCCCGTCGACTAACCCTCCACCTTCAATCTGGCGCTATAAAAGATCACTATCAAGCCCCCCACCATCTTGCCCTAACTCGCGCCGACCTAGACAAACAAACTACCATACTCGACAAAGAATCAGACCCCAGAAGACTAGCTATTTTAGAAGCTCTATATATCCAAACGCTCAACCCCAGCATCAACAACCAAACACAAGACCTTCAAATTCTTCCTTCAGGCAAGCGCTACAGGCATACTGCCCTCGTTCCTCTCGCCCTGTGCCCCCCTCCCGTACCTTTCCGCGATCAGCACACTACTGACAACACCAACCAATCACAGCCACCCACAGCCAACAACCAACCACCGATAAGATTTAGTGCCCGTCTCGCGAATAGACTGCCTTCCACCAATGAACAGCCACCCCACACCCAGTACCTATTCTTGATCCTACCTACCTATTCTTGATCCTCGAATTTTGTATAAATATGTTGCTTTGTCCTTATTCTAATCATTACCTGCCCATTCCCTGAAGATGCAAGATGTTTACTTGTGAAACGTTGGATCCACCATGAATTTTGCTAACCTGCTGTACCTCATCTCTGAACCCCAGAGGAAAATTGTTAGAAATATTGAAAGCTGTAACAATAAAATACTGAATGCTGAAACCGCTGTTGCCTTTAACCTCGTCTGTTTAAAAGAGAATCTATTACCTGGCTATACTAACATATATATATATATATATATATATATATATATATATATATATATATATATATGTGTCAAATACGTTACTGTCTTACGTAATATACTAAATACGAAACTATGTATGGTCTGACTATTATTGTATGTGCAAAAAATCGTATACGGAACATTGGGTATTGGTAATACAAGTACGTTTGTAATGACAATGTAGGTACTTGCGAAAGACATTGCTATCAAACGTTAAAATTTGTAATATTATTACGTAAATGAACGACCTTTTGTGTACGTCTAAAATACGTTTTATTAATACGTTTGTTATTGGGAACGTCATTACGTTTGTACTGACAATGTAGGTACGTGCGAAAGACATTTCTAACAAACGTTAACATTTGTAATATTATTACGTACATAACGACCTTTTGTATACGTCTAGAATACGTTTAATCAATAAGTTTGTTGTTGGGAACGTCATTACGTTTGTAATGACAATGTCGGTACGTGCGAAAGACATTTCTAACAAACGTTAACATTTGTAATATTATTACGTAAATAATGACCTTTTGTATACATCTAGAATACGTTTTATCTATACGTTTGTTGTTATGAACGTCATTACGTTTGTAATGACAATGTAGGTACGTGCGAAAGAGATTTCTATCAAACGTTAAAATTTGTAATATTATTTCGTAAATAACGACCTTTTGTATATGTCTAATATACGTTTTATCAATACGTTTGTTGTTGGAACGTCATTACGTTTGTAATGACAATGTAGTTACGTGTAAAAGACACTTCTAACAAAAGTTAAAAATTGTAATATTATTACGTAAATAATGACCTTTTGTATATGTCTAGAATACGTTTCATCAATACGTTTGTTGTTGGGAATGTCATTACGTTTGTTGTTGGGAATGTCATTACGTTTGTAATGACAATGGAGGTATTTGCGAAAGACATTTCTATCAAACGTTAAAGTTTGTAATATTATTACGTAAATAAACGACCTTTTGTATACGTCTAAAATACGTTTATTAATATGTTTGTAGTTGGGAACATCATTACGTTTGTAATGACAATGTAGGTACGTGCGAAAGACATTTCTGACAAACGTTAACATTTGTAATATTATTACGTAAACAACGACCTTTTGTATACGTCTAGAATACGTGTCATCAATACGTTTGTTGTTGGGAACGTCATTACTTTTGTAATGATAATGTAGGTACGTGCGAAAGACATTTCTGACAAACGTTAAAATTTGTGCTATTAAAACGTAAATAACGACCTTTTGTATACGTCTAGAATACGTTTCATAAATACGTTTGTTGTTGGTAACGTCATTACGTTATCATTAACCATTTTTTAATATGCAGAAGACGTTCGTATTCTATTACATAAATATTAACCATATTTGAAGGTCCACAAAACATTATTGTATAACGTCTTTATTTGCTTATACAGCAACGTTTAAATTTTGCTAATGCTTCCGTTTTTGTTACATATTTACTTAACGAATTGTTTACGTTGTTGTACAACGTCATGAATTACAAAATAACAACATTTTATGCACGGAGTAACTACGACGTTATGATTTTATCATAAAAAAAAGGTCTACATACGACGTATTTCTTACGTTGCTAAAACGTATTGTTTCACAACGTTATTGTGTTAGCCTTGTTCGACCAAACCATAACGTCGTGATTACGTAGTGTTCTAAGTGGGAAATATATATATATATATATATATATATAATATATATTTGTGTCGTTATACCTAGCAATAAAGCCGTCTTTTTATATGTACATAATAATGTTCATGATAATTATGGATTTCAAACATACTTGTTTTCGAATACCGTTAGTTGCTTCTGTCCCCGACAATATGTAAAGTTGTTCTAGTTTCATGAGGCGATCATAATGTGTTTTGAAAAGTTCCATTTGAACCAAAGGGTAACTATCATTATTAATTTAATCCCTTGAGGATCATGACGCATTTGTGTAGTTGGTTCTAGCTATTATTAGACTAATTGATTAAGATTAGGATGGGTATATGGATGTCTGAAGGTTAATCGAGATGGTCTTTACCCAATTAGTACCCATATAACCTTCCTAAACTGTATAACATCGTCTGATATAGCCTGAAGAAACTGCTACAACACGGCATGATCCTCTGAGGGTATAACATCCTAACAACGAAGGTTAACTTCATAATTTTGTCATAAGCTATCTACAGGCCTTAGACAAAATTTAAGATATTTGTTTTCTTCAGTATTTGAATAAATAACGTTGAGCGCTCTTTAGTTAAACAACATATTTATATTTCATTTTCATGAGATGATTATGCATTATTTTTACAGCCACAATAGAGAAAAATATGTCTGCTAGCTCACTTTTGTACCTCTAGTTTATATTTGTATTTTTCCATGGTGGAAGAAAGTGGACAAAGTGTATTTCCAATGTCATATTTAGGTGACTAATGTAACTTATATATACTATTATTGTAGAATGTGATGCAGTCATGAGACGGGTCTTTGGGTGTTCTTCTGGGCGACCTATGTGTGTGCGTTTGTTTGTTTGTTTTTTGGTATGTAGTGTTGTTCCTACTCGGGCTCTGTCTCGAGTCGGCCATCCCCAGCTGTGGGGTATGTGCCTGAGTATACTGTATACATACATATATGCATACAATGGGATGGTGTTTATGCCTGCAGTGTACAGTCGGTCAAATAAGTGATGTCTCGGTACCAGGTATATCTTGATCAATAATTAGTATTAGCAATATCTGAGCTCGATTTTTTAATTTCGAGTGAAATACACACACATGTTCCTACACTTACCCACCCTACTCAACATCTGGTAGACATTAATACAGCACAGAGCCAGCCAAACATAATGACAGCTGTGACATGACATTAGCGCTACCGAACATTCACCGGTACTGTTTTAATTGCATAGCTATTACATATATTATTGATGATTATGGTACGTTAACGGGAGGTATTAGGTTTTACCGGACTTCCTTCTCCCTCATGATTAGCCCCATCAGGTATGACATTTTAAGACGATCACTTCATTAGTTCGACGATTTAAAACCTTCAGATACATTTGTTGTAAAAATTAAAACTTTTCGTGTCATTTAGGTTTCGATTTTGTCTTTCCTGTAGAGCGGTAGCGAGCCTGACATATTTATCTTGAAAAGAGGGCTGCATTTGTGTTTGTTAAGTATGATGGAGACCTAGCGAGGAAACTAAAACAAATATTTGATTGCATAAATAGGTAAACTAAAAAATAACATAATGGCTCCTTAAATGTACATAATAAAGCACTTCCTTGAGGCACTTACATCGATTCCATCTGATTTTTCAATCAATGTTCATGTTCTTAAGTTTATTATAATGTGGTGTACTAGCTAGTTCAGAAAATCATAGATATGCATTATGCTTCACATACACTGACTAATACACATATTTTCTTGGGTAAACTATATTGGATAACATCGTCGACATTAAATTATAATGACGTCACCGTAGTAAAGAGCAAAATTGTTTCTGTTTCCTATGTTTGAATCTTTATAATTATGTGCATTGTCATTACCGTCCGATGCCTTTATTTTAACCTTATGTACCTTAATGCCTTTATTTAAGCCTTTTGTACCTTAATGCCTTTATTTAAACCTTTTGTACCGGTGATGTCTTTTTAAGTTTATTCTATCTACATTTAGACGCTTTTGTGCAGGATAAGAAGGTTCTTTGGTAGTAAAAAATCGTTAAGTAAGTTAATTCGAAGCCTTTTCTTGCTGGGGGCCCTATCTAAACTGAATGACATCGTCTAATATTAGCCAGAATAATGTAAAACAGACGTCACCGGTACAGAAGGGGTTAATACGGTATGATCTCGTCTAGGAATTAATATTTGGGGACGAAACGTAAGAGCGAGTAACCTTTGCAGACTGGACCAAGCATTAGAGAAATATGAGCGTGCTCCCTTTATTGCATTGCATTTGGTTTACTTAACCAATACAGTACCAGGGACGTCCCTTTTATTATATTCTGGCAACTACTAGAAGATTTTATTCAGCTCAGGAAGGACCTCTAGCTATAATAAGGCTTCCAACTATCTCAACCAACCTTTTTATCAACCATAGAGCCTTCCTAAGCTGCATAATTTCGTATAAATATAGCTAGAATACATTTCAACACACGTCGCTGGTACTCAAAGGGTCAAGTAAGGGCTTATCCCATTACACAAAACAAAACTTCGCTTTACCAAATTAGATATCTTAAACATGTATGATGTACAAATGTCTGAAGAATGTAGCTTTAATGTATAAACTCTGTAGCCTGCTCCTAAAACTTGGTTAAAATATTTACATTGAAAACCAGTGATTAAGTTATAATTCTTGTTAACTCTTTCAATATCAGTGAAATCTTATTTATTTGATTTCAGTTGCGTTTAGACGATTTTATAAAGCTTAGGAAGGATATGTGGTAGCTAAACGGACTAAATGAGATAGTTTGTAGTCTTTTGATGGCTAAACGTCCTACCTAAACTGAATAAAATCGTCTAATAGTTACCAAAATATAATGAAAAGTATGGATGTCACCGGTACTGAATGGGTAAATAGACAAAACTAAGAACGGAGTGGACCACACAAATTAGTTTATATTTCTATCGATTTGCTACAAGAGTCGTAAACTAGAGGAATTGTATGTAATATATTTCTAAAAACATAAAATTATGTATTGCTCTATTGGGCCATTACTAAATATATTTCATTTTTCGTTCCACACTCGCCCAAAAACTCTTCATACAGATTTAGCACCGTGGCATCAAAGCAAACCTTTCATCTTCATTCGATACTAAATCCATTTTGATACCGATCGAGACTGAATTACTACTCCCTTTGAAGTGCGTTTGCGGTACGAAATATCAACCAAGTGTGCGCTAAACACATCAAAACAGCAATGTTTTCAAAACAAAATTTGTACCGAAATAGCAATGATTGCACATTATGGGTTAATTCCACATGATAATGTAAGTAACCTTTTGTGTAATTGTGTTCCCTATTATTTTTGCTCTTTCGAAACTGATTGTGTAATATTCCTCAAATTGAAATATAAGTAACCCCCCGTGTTTAACATTAATCATCAATTACAAACCCCAATGTATTTGAATAAACTAATGAAAGCATATGGTCCTCCCGGGATTGGAACTCAGGACACCACACACAGAACATAAGCATCTAACCATTCATCTATCTATCCATGTATCTTGAATTTGCAAGTCAAAATCATTATCTTGTTTTCATCCCCAAATATTGTTCCTCCTGATACGTCTCTATATCCTGTTCAAGTAGGTCGGTTAGAAATCGTGAAACCTAACTTCTATAACTCAAAAAGGGCTAGAGCAAATGGGCTGAGAATATCCACACCTAATTACTAGCGGACCCTTCCCAAATGGTAGAAATGTTAGCTCGATTACTTTAGTCGTTTGTGATGTATAGAGGTTTATATTTAATTAAGGAGAGATGGGTCGTTTTTCTAGACCCCCTTCTTCCTCATGTTTAGCCCCATCAGTTTTCAGATATGATGTTTGCCCCATTAGTTTGCCGATATTAAGACCTTTCGCCCCATTTTGTTGTTAATATTCAGACCTTTAGTGCTATTAGGTGCTGATGGCGAACGATAGCGAGCCTGTAATTTTGGAAGAATCGGCCTTCGGCCAGGACATTTTTCTACCGAAAAATTTATAAATTAATCTAGAAGGGGGATCTAATGGATATTTTTTTAAAGTTTGATGGAGATCTAGGGAGGACATTTAAAAAATATATATTATTTATATATATATATATATATATATAAAATAATCGACCGAAAAATAAACCCTTCCCCCTAAAGAGCTTTGGTCTACCTATTTGGAACAAGGTATAGTTTATACGTTCAATATTCGTTATTTACTATTATATCATGGTACACGTAAACCTCTCTTCGTGTTGTCCTTGTGAGTGTTATTGTTTGGCTCTGCTATTTCTCCCCACTTCCTTCCGGCCCTGTCGGTGTGTTTGTCTGGTGATGTTACTCCTCAATAGTCTGCTCTTGTTTACTTTGTCTCATCTGTATCATCTTTGTCTCCTTTGTGTCTTTGGTCTCTCTCTCTCTCTATAATAATTAGAGAATGAGAGAGAGAAAGATCTTGCCGGATGTACCACCTCCATTTTCTCTTTCTTTCTCTCCTGTTCTCTCTTCTTATAATTATCTTCTTCTCATCTCTCCTCTATTATCCTGTCTTCCCTTCACCCTTTCTCTTCTTATTTTTATTTTCTTCTCTTCTCTACTGTATTCTAATCTCTTCCCTTCACCCTCTCTTCTGTCCTCTCATCTTTGTATTTTCTTCTTCTCTTTCTCCTGTATTCTCCTCTCTTCCTGTCACTCTTTTTCTCCTGTTCCCTCCTCTTATGATCTCCTTCTCTTATCTCCTCTATGCTCCTGTCTTCCCTTCATCCTCTCTCTCCTGTATCCTCTTCTTATTTTCTTCTCCTCTTCTCTCCAATATTCTCTTATCTTCCCTTCACCCCTCTATTACACTCTTCTATGCTTTCCACTTCTTCCTATCCTACTTCACCGTTTCTACTTTCTCCTCTTCACCATTCTCTGCTTCCCTCCCCTTGCTTTCCTATTCTTGTTTTCATCTTTCGTTATCTATCTACTCTCGCTCTTCCTTTGATTCCTCTATATCTTCTTTCCTCTTGTATACGTTCATCTTCACCTTACTGGTTCCCACTGTTAACATTTCTCACCCTTCTTCCAATTCTTCTTCGTTATTCTTCCTTCGTAATGTTTTCCACTAAATTGACCTATATTATTAAAACATAAAGGTTATTCTTTCCCCTCCTCCCTTTCTTCTCTCCTATGTTCGTATATCTATCAACTATATTCTTCCATTTCTTCCTCTTCCTTCTTTTCTCTCCTACTTACACTTTAATCCACTCCCCTCCCTCTCTCCCACATCTGCATTTTAGTTTTCTTCCAATCCTCTCTCTCCCTCTTCCCTTTCTGCCTCCCTCTCCCTCCACCACCCCCATCTTCACTTAGGCCCCTAAATGGATTCCCTCCGTCCTCGGTCCCTGTAAATAGCAATCTTATTTTTTATTTATTTCCGCATTTGTTTTCCTAATTAGTTTTCCTCAGAGGAGATTGTAGTTAATGGGGCCTGGGGTTGGGGAATGGGGAGGAGGGGAGATGGAGGTAATGAGAGATTTAGGGAAAGGAGGCAGTCATTTGGCAACGCAAAATCTTTTAGTGATGATAAAGCTTGATCCTTTGTTTGCAAATTTTGTGTCAGTGATTTTCGAGATTCTGCATGATAGTCCATCATCAATATCGTTAATATAAATAAGACATAGAATTGGACCCAGAACTGACCCTTTTGGTACACCGCTTGTAACATTGATTCAATTTGAAGCTTTGCCATTTATAGCTATTCGTTGATTTTGCTCAGTTAGCCAATCCTGAATCCAATTAAGAACAGACCTGCAAATACTATGAGCTTTAAATTTGTCTATCAGTCTGTTGTGAGGCCCTTTATCGAATGTTTTTTTAAAGTTAATGTAGACGATATCAACTGATATATTTTCATCATATACAGTGAAGATGATGTGGTTAAAGTCAAGGAGGTCAAAGTCAATTAGTAGTGCAACCTTATTGTATTGACGGAATAGGGCCAACGCTGGTACTGGATGGGTTAAGTCATCAATGTGTGCCCCTCTTTCGTCAACTAGCGGGCCAATTGTCGAGGTAGCTACATTTTTGCGTCTGATAAATAATTATGATGATATTAATAATAATAATAGCTATAAACTCTTTTGGATTTGCCTTCTTTAACTTAAGGTTGTAATATGTAGTTTGTAATTTTGTGTATATTAGTTTTTTTATTTTGTTCTCTTTTTAATTAATTTCTTTGATTTACGACCTAGATTGGTGAAATTTTTCATATGATTCTTACATATTTTGGTCAGCTAGAATGCTTCATGGGCGAGTAACTTTGCTGATAAACAATCTTTAATTTCTTTCTTCCACCATTTTGGTTAATTATTTCGATGTAACCATCGGTTTTGGGCCGGTATTCAAGATTCTACCGCGTCATTAAACATTTCTATGAACGTTACCCAAAATTGCACTATAATAATATGGCTCTCTATCACTCTTTCAACTTTGGAAGAGACACTTGCTACAGGCAGTTTTGCCTTTTGTCTCCTTCATTCACATAGGACAAAATTAACGACAAATACAATTATATATGTGTACTGGGTGTCCATAAATAGACATGTCAAACTTCCACATTAGTTTAGGAAAAATATTCTAAGCATAATATGTTCTATTAGCACAATTCTAAATTGTACTCGTTACAGAGATATCGCCTGTTGAAAATGGCATTTTCTTCAGTATTTCCCCATAGAGCTGGTCTACCTCTTCTAGAGCTTGCCACACCTTCATCTAAATGAGATTATTTTACTGTTATTATCAAGATATTATAATTATGTAAGTTTCGAGATTATTATAGGCATATTAGCTCACTTTGGGCCTGCTGGACACTTTTTGACAAGGAAGAGTCCATTACAGCAATGCGGGGGAGGGCACTACATAAAACCTTCAATACCTCTTAAACTGTTGAGATATAGAATTTTTGTCATAGAACATTTTATACTAGGAACTATCTGTATAATCATATCCTAAAGTTTGGTATATCTTTTTCGGGACACACGGTATATGCATACAGTATATATATATATATATATATATATATATATATATATATATATATATACTCAGTATATGCAGTATACATATGTCTTTAGTCATCCCCCCCCCCCCAAAAAAAAAAAGTGGGGATTGGGCCTGAGTATATAGATTGATAGATAGATAGATAGAGATATGCAGTATATATATACAGAGAGAGAGAGAGAGAGAGTCAAAAATGGAGGTAAAAGGTGGGTGAGGGAGTAGGTAAACAGTGAAAGCATTAAAGCCTGGGAAAAAGTCCAAACATCCACTTTGCAAGCACACACATGCACACAGAGGAAGGCACACACGCACACACAAAGGCTCTTTCACGCACACAACCACACATTCCTACACAAACGCTCACACACACCCACACGTTTCTTCGCATAAAGACACTCATACACACCCAAAACAAATATACATATGTATAGGATTGCACAGACGTTCACATTCAAACACACCTCACACACATAAATTATGCAAGGGAATCTATTCTGCATTAGACACGCACTTACAAATATATACACACACAACATACATACATACATACAGACACACACACACACACACACACACACACTCACATACACATTCATATGCAAGTGAATCTGTTCTGTATTAAACGCGCTATGTTTCAGGAAACACACACCCACACACCCACACCCACACACACACACATTCACACACACACCCATACACACGCATACAGTAAGTGCACACACATACACAAACACACACACACACTAGGTGAAAGCGTTAATTCAAGACAATGGTAGGACATTTTACCCAACCCCTGAATAGATTTTTTAATAATTTGACAAAACTAAGCAGCACTCCACAATGCACGGGCGAGCATGTTCCGCGGCTAAAGCTTAAGGTACACACAGACGTAAACAGAAAGAAGGCTGCAGACTTAACCAATCCCAGTAGTGTATTCATCAACACAACAAGGAAGAAACACAACTCAACAAACACTGAAATACCATTTAGCAAACTAAGAACACGATAGTTATAATATAGAAATACATAACCATGAACATGAATTATTTATCGACTCAAATTCTGCAACTAAATAAACGCACACATTAAAGTGAATACGGAGTAGACGTAGACGGAAAGTTGCTGAAAGCAGTGAAGAGCATGTATAAGGGTGCAAAGGCGTCAGTACGTGTGGAGAGTGAGCAGAGCGAGTTCTTTGATCTGAATATTGGGTTGAAGCAAGGGTGTGTGATGTACCCATGGTTGTTCAATATATATATGGATGGAGTCATGAAAGAAATACAAGGAAGAGCAGTGGATGTTGGTGTACCTCTGATAAGGGAGGGAAACAAGTGCAATTTGCCTGTACTGCTGTTTGCTGATAATACAGTTCTGATGAACAATAGTGAATGAGAGTTGCAGAGGCTGGTAAATATGTTTGGAACAGTGTGTGAAAAACGGAATCTGAGTGTAAATACGGGGAAGAGCAAGGTTATGGTCTTTGAAAATGGTGCAGCCACAGAGTGTGAGGTGAGGTTGAATGGTCAGGCTATGGATAATGTCAGCTCTTTTAAGTATCTAGGCAATGTGTTGAGTAAAGATGGGAGTATGGATGAAGAAGTGCAGGAGAGGGTGCAACATGGGAAGAGGGTTGTAGGAACGATGAAAGCAATAACAAGAAATAGGATAGAAATAGAAATAGCATGGAAGTAAAGAAGTCCTTGTATGACAGTGTGGTAATCCCGACATTGACTTACGGAAGCAAAGCATGGACGTTGGTGAAGAGACTCAAACCAAGAGTGTGATGGGTGGAAATGAGTTACCTGAAAACTGCGTGCAGAGTTACATGGAGGGATAGACAGACAAATGAGGAAGTACGAGAGAGGTGTGGTGTGGATGTAGATGTGCTGGAGAGTGTGAAAAGGAACACCTTGAGATGATTCGGCCATGTAGAACGTATGGAAATCGAGAGAATGACTAAGAGAGTGTACGAGAGTGAGGTGGAAGGACAGAGAGGGAGAGTTAAACCGAATGAGAGGTGGAAGGATGGAGTGAAGAAGTATATGAGTGAAGGCGGTGCTGGATGAGAGGAGGGGGGTCGATTGACTGGAGACAGAGGTGCATGGGGCCGTATCGTTCGTGGCCACCCCCTTGGGGATCACGGCATCCGGCAATATATAGATAGATAGATAGAATATAGTGAATTTTGAGCAACCCATTGATGAGGCACTGTTCAAGAAAACTTGAATAGAACAGTAACACACTGAAAACATACACAATATTGAGAACAAACAAAACACATAAATATTGTAGCTTGAGAATACAGCAACATAGAAATGCACACTCCAACTGGAGTTTCTCGTTTAAAAATAGAAATAAGTATATCACTTTCAAAGAACATTCAGTCAGGGCAGAAACATACTGATGGCACAGCTGGTTTAGGAACATTCATGGTCTTGAATATGTTATAGAGTTGTTAACGGCATATTACTTGTTGATAGATGTGCTATATTATGACAGTGTTGGGAAACGCAGTCAAGAACAAATAGGTATATTATGGTAAGCCGTACCTAAAGCAATATACCATAATATAAATCATCCTTAACCCTTTTTGTACCAGTGACGTCTTTTTTTATTTGATGTTAACTACATTTAGACGATTGTATGAAGCCTAGGAAGGATATATGGTAGCAATGAGGATTAATTGCGATTTTATGTTGCCTTTTCAAGGGTAGACATCCTTCCAAAGCTGAATAAAACACTCTAATCGTTGCCAGAATATAATGAAAAGGACGTCGCCAGTACAGAATGTGTTAAGGGCCCTCACACAGTCAGGAGTGAGAACTAGTGGGAGTCTACAGGAGTCACTAGGAGTCATCGATTTTCACCGCGAGCGAGTGGGAGTCTAACAGTAGTCGCTAGGAGTCATCGATTTTCAACGCAAATTGGCCTGCGAGTCCGAATTGTCCCCTACTTCTAGTGACTCTAGCTCGCACTCCTGACTGTGTGAGGGCCCCTTTACGGGGGAAGTAGTGATCTTGTAATTTACGAGAAACCGGTGGTTCAATTATATTATATATATATATATATATATATATGTTAGTATAGCCAGGTAATAGATTCTCTTTTAAACAGACGAGGTTAAAAGCAATAGCAGTTTCAGCATTCAGGATTTTATTGTTACAGCTTTCAATAGTTCTAACAATTTTCCTCTGGGGTTCAGAGGAGAGGTACAAAAGGTTAGCAAAATTCATGGTGGATCCAACGTTTCACAAGTAAACATCTTGCATCTTCAGGGAATGGAGAGGTAATGGTTAGAATACGGACGGAAGTATATAGGAAAGGTGAAGCAAGTAATAAAAAATTTGATCACTCTTATGCTTCGAATACTAGAGTTGGTACAGAGGAAGTAGTAGGGGGTGAGGAAGTGAATTTTAGTAGGAGATGAAGGCGTCGGGGCTTGACCCAACTTGCGTGAGCTGGTTTTTTGTTGGAGAGACAGTTTGAGGATACTTTTCGAGAGGGGACAGGACGGACAACACATAGGGAACGGAAGTATATAGGAAAGGTGAAGCAAGTAATCAAATTTACCCTAGTGATACGACCTACGCCAAGGCCGATTTTACACTCCAGGTACCCAGTTTAACGTATGGGTGGGACGAGGCGAACACGAGAGAAGGCCTGCCCAATGGCCACTGAGCAATCCTGGTGGCTAACCAAGTTCTCATTCTCGTGTGTTGATTGGTTGTAGGAAGCCACCAATCAGGCCCCTGAATTCATTTTAGCCACCATGAATCCAGGTACTCATTTTCGTCTGAGTCAGACGGAACTGACAGGGAATGGAGTTTGTTCAACACTCCTGGGCTACTTGAACCCTGGTGGCAAGCCAGGGAAATTTCACCCACCCCTAGGGCAACATCTGGTCAATGTCGGTACCGGGTGCAATCACCCCCAGGCGCGGTCACCCATCCAACTACTGACCAGACCCTACGTTGCTTAACCTTCTGATCTATTATCAGGGTTGCAAGCGTTAGGCAGGGTTGCCCCTAGGGACAATACATCTTATTTATACAAAATTCGAGGATCAAGTAGAGGGAGGTGGGCGGAGCTACTGGGTGTGTGGTGGCTGTTCATTGGTGGAAGGTAGTCTATTCGCGAGATGGGCACTAAATCTTATCGGTGGTTGGTTGTTGGCTGTGATTGGTTGGTGTTGTCAGTTGTGTGCTGAGCGTGGAAGCGTAAGGAAGGGGGGTGCGGGGCGAGAGGAGGGGGGGCAGCAAGCCTGTAGCGCTTGCCTGAAGGAAAAATTTGAAGGTTTTGTGTTTGGTTGTTGATGCTGGGGTTGAGTGTTTGGATGTATAGAGCTTCTAAAATAGCTAGTCTTCTGGGGTCTGATTCTTTGTCGAGTATGGTGGTTTGTTTGTCTAGGTCGGTGCGAGTTAGGGCAAGATGGTGGGGGGCTTGATAGTGATCTTTTATAGCGCCAGATTGAAGGTGGAGGGTTAGTCAGACGGGAAAGGCGAATCTGTGTCATTCCAACATAGGATAGGGGTCCACAGTTCCCAGAGGTGCAAATATGCTGGTATATCACATGATCGTCTTTCGGTTGGTTGGTGGAAATGGGGCGGTTACGGAGGACAAGGTTGGAGGTCTTAGGAGATTTGTAGTAAATAATGAGTTTGATTTTATTGTCAGGGTTGGTGGGGAGGACGCTTTTGTTAATTAATTCTTTCATAATGTATTCGTCTGTTGTGTGGTCGGAAGACATGTAGTTTCTGTAAAAAAATGTAATGTCATTGGCCGGGTTGATGCTAGGGGGGGGGTCTTGTTTGTACCATTTTTCTAGGTGGTGGTTGATGGCATTGGTGACGTCAGTGTTGGAATACCCATTGTTAACTAGGACCTGGGTGAGCCTTTCCATTTCATTGTGTGTGTCATTCCAGATGGTGCAATGGGTGAGGGCTCTCCTGACATAGGCGGCGATGGTGGACTGTAGGTATCGTTTAGGGCATTCACTTTCCCCATTAAGACATTGGCCATTGTTAGTAGGTTTGGTGTACACGATAGTTTTGAAGCCGTGGTCGTGGAGGGAGACAAGGAGGTCGAGGAAGGGTAGATGTCCATCGGTGGTTTCTTCGTATGTGAAGTTGAGTCCGGAGGCGGCCATGAAGCGCTGCTGGAGGTCCCTGAGTTCGCCCAGGTCCTTCACCCGCACGAAGATATCATCGATGTACCTGCAGTAGACAGTGGGTCGGTGGGCAGCCAGGAGTTCCTCTTCGATAGTTCTCATGAAGAAATTGGCGAACAGGACCCCCAGGGGGCTTCCTATCGCTACACTGTCGATTTGCTGGTACTGTGACGCCTCCCGGCGTTAGCAGAATGGTTGCGTGGGGCATTGCAGCTCACTAGCACTCGCCAGGATGGGGGGATAGGCTACAGTTGTCCTAGAATGATCTGCTTTATTTCATTAGTGTCGTGTTGCCACAGACAGTCTAGAAATGGTCTTTGTTTTGGTCTGTGACCGCGCCTTATATTTTATATTCGCTATAATATAAATGTTGCTTGTGTGGGAGGCGAGCGAGAGAGTGTGAGGGAGTACACCCGGCAGCGAGGTGAGCTATGACGCGGCTCGCTTGGGCGCTGACGGCGTTGGCGGCCGGGTGGTCAACTAGTCCCTTCCCGTCGCGGCCTCGTGTTTTTTACCAGCTCAGAGCTTGCCTGACACGCGTATCGCCTACATCCTTTGCAATTCTGTCCCCCATACTCGCTACTTTGCATACTATTTCTCTCTCTCGACTTCTCCTTTCTCATTCTCTAATCTTTATTAAACTCAACATCCCTTCTGGTTTCAGCATAGACGTTCACCGTCGACCAGTCGTATTGTATGCGAAGCTCTCAGATATTTCCATGTATTAGGTTAAGGAGGTATTATGCTTTATTGAGGTTTAGAGAGACGGACTTTTCCGTATGTGTCCTCTCTCGGGAAGGTTGTAGACCGGTATATGTCTCCCTTGCAAGGTGTTGAGTGATTCTGCTTGGTTATCTAAAGCTAGACTATGGGTAAGGTTACTGTGTCGTTGTCTCCGATGTGTGCAGTGTTAGCTAAGCTCTGCACGACATCGACAGGTACTGTGGGAGCCTAAGTTGTCTTCGGGTTGGGTTACTTTGCGAGCACAGCGCTGTGGTGTGAGAGGGCCATAGCCTATCCCTCACAACATAGTGCTGCCTCTTTGTGTTGAGCAGCAGTGACATAAATCATCCAACGCCAAGAAAAAAACAGAGGCAACCGAGGACCACCAGCGATAAGGACCGAAGACAGCGAGGACCGAGGACAGCCATGAACATAAATGTAGGTCCGACAAGAACCAAAAATATTATTAAAGAGCGTTCCGTGAGTTCTAAAATAACAAATTTAAAGGCTTTCTATGCAAACGCTCGTAGCATACGCAATAAATTTTCAGATTTAGAGGAGCTAGTGTTTACAGAAAATTATGATGTGATTGGCATAACAGAATCTTGGCTCAATACAGAAGATAGAGACTTTTTAGCAGAATATTCACTTCCCGGTTATGTAATGTTTGAGAAAAGCCGAATAAATAGAAATGGAGGTGGCGTTTTACTTTATATCAAAGAAAGTCTTAACCCTACCCTCTTGTCAAAACCTCAAATTGTGAACGTCGACGCATCTTTTGTGCTAATAAAGAATAATAAAGGTACAAAAATAATACTTGCATTAATATACAGACCTCCAGCTCAATCAGTGCAAACTGACCGAGAAATTTACGAACAAATTGCAGATGTAAGTAACTCACAAGATACCGTAATTTTTGGCGACTTTAATTTACCTGTGACCAAGTGGGGCGATACCCTTACTTCACACTCCGGACATGACTTGTATACGAACTTGCAAGAGAGTTCGCTTTATCAATTTGTTCGAACGCCAACCCGTGGTAATAACGCTCTTGACATTGTACTTGCAACAAAAGAAGAATTAATAGAGAATTTGAATGTTGGTGATGAATTCAGTAACAGCGACCATCGTACGATAACTTTCACTTTAAATTTTACTAGTAACGAACCAAATAGTAGCATCGAAAAAGTCCCTAATTTCAAGAAAACAAACTTCCATAAACTTAGAGCTATGTTTAAAGAAACTGACTGGAGCTTTTTAATTAACAATAACGACATAAATACATCTTGGAAGTTATTCGAAACCACTTACCTAAAAGCAGTGCAAGACTGCATACCATCGAAAATACGGCGTCCAGGCCATAATAATAAGCCCAAATGGTGGAATAAAGATATTTCAAACTGCCTGCTTGCTAAAAAATTTGCTAATGATAGATTAAAATCTTCACAAAATGACGAAGAACGGGTGAAATTTGTAGAGCTACGACGCAAAGCCAAAAAGTTAATTAAGCAAAGTAAAAAGACCTTAGAGTTACATATTGCGAATCAAAGTAAAACAAACCCGAAAGAATTCCATAGTTATATCAGAAAGAAAAAAGTAGTTACTTCAACTGTTGGACCGTTAGTCGATGAAAATGGAGAATACACCAAAGACGAAGTACAAATGAGTAATGCCCTGAATACCTTTTTTGCATCAGATTTTACAACAGAAGACCTCAGTGATATCCCTACAACATCGCCGATTCAGATTGATAATTCAGATGTTTTAAGCAATATCACCGTTACAGAGAGAGAAGTATTGAATTGTTTAGATAAACTCAAGGTAAATAAAACGCCTGGACCTGATACAATCTCGCCTAGAGTTCTAAAGGAAGCTAAGGATGAGCTCTCCAAACCACTGACATTACTATTCAATAAATCCTTGCAGTCTGGAACTATGCCTGATCAGTGGAAGCTAGCCAACGTAACACCGATATTCAAAAAAGGCAGCAAATCCCTACCCAGTAACTATCGTCCAATTAGCTTAACCTCAGTTGTATGTAAAATGCTAGAAACGGTCATACGAGACAGACTCGTAAATCACTTAGAGGAAAATAACATACTTAAAGATACTCAACACGGCTTTCGTAAAAAACGTTCCTGTTTAACAAACCTCTTAGACTTCTTCCACGATATCCTCAACCTCTACGATGAGAGTAAAGCTGTAGATATTATTTACCTTGATTTTCAAAAGGCCTTTGACAAAGTTCCCCACAAACGTTTACTGCTAAAACTAAAAGCGCATGGAATACAAGACGGTGTGTTGAAATGGATAGAAAATTGGCTCAGCGACAGAAAGCAAAGAGTAGTCATAAACGGTAAGGCATCTAAATGGACCAATGTAAGTAGCGGGGTACCCCAGGGATCGGTACTAGGACCAATTCTCTTTCTAATTTACATCAACGACATAGATGAGGGTCTCACCTGCACAATCTCAAAATTTGCTGACGATACAAAAATTGCAAATAGCGTACTCTCAAAAGAACAAGTTGACGATATGCAACACAATCTAGATAAATTGTCATGTTGGGCCCAAATTTGGCAAATGAGTTTCAATGCGGATAAATGTAAAGTACTACATATCGGATACCTAAATGAGAAAGCAAACTATTCGATGAATGGCACTCAGCTTAAGAATGTAAACAGAGAAACCGATCTGGGAGTAACAATATCGAGTAACCTAAAACCGAGTCAACAATGTTCAGAAGTTGTTAAGAAGGCAAACAAAATAATTGGCTTTATAGGCAGGTCATTTGAGCATAAATCCAAAGACGTTATCCTAACCCTTTACAATTCCTTAGTCCGCCCTCTTCTGGAATACTGCGATCAATCCTGGTGCCCTTATTACCAAAAAGATATAAACAAGCTAGAACGAGTTCAACGTAGAGTTACCAAAATGATACCTAGCCTAAAGAACAACCCATACGAAGAGCGTCTTAGAGAATTAAATCTATTTCCTTTAACCCAGTGCAGATTAAGAGGTGACTTAATTCAAGTGTTCAAAATCATCAAAGGCATCGACAATATGAACTCTAGTAAGTACTTCACTATCGACCAATCTAATTACACGCGGGGAAACGGATGCAAAATTATTGGTAAATCTTTTAACTCACACGAATCTAAGAATTTCTTCTTCAATCGAGTTGTCAACTTGTGGAATGGGCTTCCCCGAAACGTTATAGACTGCATCACCGTTGATTCATTTAAACTCCGCGTAGACAAATATCTCGCATCAAACCCGCGACTGACTGCGTTTGTAAATTAATAACTTTATTTTATCCCCCCCTCAGTTACTAACCCATCTTTCCCCTACTAACTTCCTAATCCTGCCACGGACATTAGTTCCAGGGCAGTAATTCCCTTTCCAATGTTTCCTTACCCACTCTAAACCACTGTTTGGACACTTGATCCTCAGTGTTTTGGAGGACAAGCAACCTAGAAGGGTCACTAGATCTGTTGTTGCTTGATTTCCTTTGTACTCCTTTGTACTCCTTTGTACTTCCGAGGGATCGCCAGGATAGAGCTAGGTACTAGAGACCTAGATTTATCAAGAGAGCATCCCCGTCATATAACGTAATCTTCATTATACCACCCTTGGACAACGTTAGGCTACGAGCCGCATGCTCGCCCATTGTTGCCCTGCCTTGATACCCCAGCTAGAGTTTATTAACTGAGCAGACACTGGTTAGAGATAAGCCCCATTATTATATGTATGCAGCATTATTATTCACTGCACTTTTGAGCCGAGGTTGTTGTTGAGTTGCACAACCCGAGTAGGCTGTTGCGTTGTGTCACAAAGCATTTCTTTAGTTGTCGAGCGTTACTACCTTTGCGCAGTCTTTATTATTCGCATGCCCATTATTACTATATGTCCTAGCATTCATTGTGACCCGTATTCTGCATTATAATTGTTCAAGATTCTTTACGAACATCTGCCCAGCATCAGACTTATTTCAGAAGTTTCCAGTTGATGTTGCAGGACTAGCATTGCACTTTCTTTAATACAGGAGTGCCAGTTATTTGAGTATCTACCGTAACGTTAATTAATCACGTTAACTATCTTTTCTTTGTGTAACATAATCGAGTAATCTTTTACTGTTTGAGAATAGGCTGTTTCATTGAGCGTCAGCCTAGTGTGTGTGCACCAGTTACCGAGTCATAGGATACCTCGTTGTCCAGGCACGACTCAGGGCGGTAATGGTGTTTTGTTCTCCAGTGTTTAAGGCAGGGGTTGGATCTAGTGTTACCGTTGTTGCTTTTTGCCATTATCTAGTCCAATGTTGAAGAGCCCTGTGTCTTTGAGAACCTGGATCGTAACAGTACATATTCCCGCGGGGGCAGAGGAAAGGGGACTCCTTGGTACATAGTTCCAAGAGCGTCTTCAGGGCCTTCTCCGGGATGTCCAGAGGGGGTGTATTAGGGCAGCGGTAAACTCGACGTAGGATAAAATCTATGGTCTTGTCAACGGGCACGTTGGTAAACAGACTCTCTATGTCGAGGGAGGCGATGATGTGGTCGTTAGCTGGGGGGGCATCTCGTAGAATTTCTTGGAAGTCATAAGCAGAGTTGAGGTTGTATTGCTGTGGAACAAAAGGGGTGAGGAGTTTGTTCAGGGCCTTGGCAGTCTGGTAGGTAGCAGTAGGGATCTTCAGGTCTTCCGACCACACAACAGACGAATACATTATGAAAGAAATAATTAACAAAAACGTCCTCCCCACCAACCCAGACAATAAAATCAAACTCATTATTTACTACAAATCTCCTAAGACCTCCAACCTTGTCCTCTGTAACCGCCCCATTTCCACCAACAACCAACCGAAAGACGATCATGTGATATACCAGCATATTTGCACCTCTGGGGACTGTGGACCCCTATCCTATGTTGGAATGACACAGACTCGCCTTTCCCGTCGTCTAACCCTCCACCTTCAATCTGGCGCTATAAAAGGTCACTATCATGCCCCCCACCATCTTGCCCTAACTCGCGCCGACCTAGACAAACAAACCACCATAATCGACAAAGAATCAGACCCCAGAAGACTAGCTACTTTAGAAGCTCTATACATCCAAACACTCAACCCCAGCATCAACAACCAAACACAAGACCTTCAAATTCTTCCTTCAGGCAAGCGCTACAGGCATGCTGCCCCGCCTCCTCTCGCCCCGCGCCCCCCTTCCTTACGCTTCCACGCTCAGCACACAAATGACAACACCAACCAATCACAGCCACCCACAGCCAACAACCAATCACCGATAAGATTTAGTGCCCCTTTCGCGAATAGACTACCTTCCACCAATGAGCAGCCCCCACACACCCAGTAGCTCCGCCCATCTCCCTCTACTTGATCCTGAATTTTGCTAACCTTCTGTACCTCATCTCTGAACCCCAGAGGAAAATTGTTAGAACTATTGAAAGCTGTAACAATAAAATCCTGAATGCTGAAACTGCTATTGCTTTTAACCTCGTCTGTTTAAAAGAGAATCTATTACCTGGCTATACTAACATAAAACTCCACAACGAGAATGCCAGACATCATACTAGCACCTGCCAGTTTCGTGAAGAACTGATACGAGAAGAATTAGCTGAGAAACGAGAGACCACCACCAATCTCCGATATGAACGTGACGCCCTGCTACAGAAATGGAAAGAAGAAACCACCCCTAACCACATCAAAACAGAAATCAACCAAAAACTCCAACAACTCAACGAACAACACAGACGACAAACAGAGAACACTACCATCCAAAAACTCTCCCGTCTATCCGGTGGAAACATAAAACTTCCCAAGCCAACAAAAGGATATATTAACCTCACCAACACCACCCTAACGCCGGACAAAGAAGACCTCCTGAACAAAGGCTTAAATTGCCACTACATTTCCAAGCCAGGACCCCACCGAAAACGCCTTGAAATTGAACTCCTACTGGATGACATCCTACGACTCCAGAAAGACGGCAAGATCACCACCACCCCAGCCCCACAGCCCACCCTACTAGCAGAAGCCGCCAAAACCAGGGGATCCCACCAAAGCAAGCTCCTTACCAAACACCACTTCAAAGCCGCTAAACAACTAAAAGAGAACCCCAACATCATCATCCGATGAGCTGATAAGGCATCCTGCCTTGTGATACCCGGAAAAGAAGAATACCTTCGGAAAATGGACGACATTCTTAGTGATAAGAACAAATTCAAAAGGATCACTCGCAACCCTACTGACGAAATAAAAAGGAAAGCCAACACCACCATCACTGCTATCAACGCCAAAGCCAGTGGTGTACACCTGAAGAAACTCATCAGCGAATTCACCCCAGGTTATGCTTACGGTACTATAAAAACCCACAAACCCGGGAACCCCCTCCGCCCCATCATATCACAGATCCCTACCAGACTGCCAAGGCCCTGAACAAACTCCTCACCCCTTTTGTTCCACGGCAATACAACCTCAACTCTGCTTATGACTTCCTAAAAATTCTACGAGATGCCCCCCCAGCTAACGACCACATCATCGCCTCCCTCGACGTAGAGAGTCTGTTTACCAACATGCCTGTTGACAAGACCATAGATTTTATCCTACGTCGAGTTTACCACTGCCCTAATACGCCCCCTCTGGACATCCCGGAGAAGGCCCTGAAGACGCTCTTGGAACTATGTACCAAGGAGTCCCCTTTCCTCTGCCCCCGCAGGAATATGTACCAGTAAATCGACGGTGTAGAGATGGGAAGCCCCCTGGGGGTCCTGTTCGCCAATTTTTTCATGGGAACTATCGAAGAGGAACTCCTGGCTGCCCACCGGCCCACTGTCTACTGCAGGTACATCGATGATATCTTCGTGCGGGTGAAGGACCTGGGCGAACTCAGGGACCTTCAGCAGCGCTTCATGGCCGCCTCCGGACTCAACTTCACATACGAAGAAACCACCGATGGACATCTACCCTTCCTCGACCTCCTTGTCTCCCTCCACGACCACGGCTTCAAAACTACCGTGTACACCAAACCTACTAACAATGGCCAATGTCTTTATGGGGAAAGTGAATGCCCTAAACGATACCTACAGTCCACCATCGCCACCTATGTCAGGAAAGCCCTCACCCATTGCACCACCTGGAATGACACACACAATGGACTGGAAAGGCTCACCCAGGTCCTAGTCAACAATGGGTATTCCAACACTGACGTCACCAATGCCATTAACCACCACCTAGGAAAATGGTACAAACAAGACCCCCCTAGCACCAACCCGGCCAATGACATTAAATTTTTTTTACAGAAACTACATGTCTTCCGACCACACAACAGACGAATACATTATGAAAGAAATAATTAACTAAAACGTCCTCCCCACCAACCCTGACAATAAAATCAAACTCATTATTTACTACAAATCTCCTAAGACCTCCAACCTTGTCCTCCGTAACCGCCCCCTTTCCACCAACAACCAACCGAAAGACGATCATGTGATATACCAGCATATTTGCACCTCTGGGGACTGTGCACCCCTATCCTATGTTGGAATGACACAGACTCGTGTTTCCCGTCGACTAACCCTCCACCTGGCGCTATAAAAGATCACTATCAAGCCCCCCACCATCTTGCCCTAACTCGCGCCGACCTAGACAAACAAACCACCATACTCGACAAAGAATCAGACCCCAGAAGACTAGCTATTTTAGAAGCTCTATACATCCAAACACTCAACCCCAGCATCAACAACCAAACACAAGACCTTCAAATTCTTCCTTCAGGCAAGCGCTACAGGCATGCTGCCCCCCCTCCTCTCGCCCCGCACCCCCCTTCCTTACGCTTCCACGCTCAGCACACAACTGACAACACCAACCAATCACAGCCACTCACAGCTAACAACCGACCACCGATAAGATTTAGTGCCTGTCTCGCGAATAGATTACCTTCCACCAATGAACAGCCACCACACACCCAGTAGCTCCACCCACCTCCCTCTACTTGATCCTCGAATTTTGTATAAATAAGATGTATTGTCCCTATTCTAACCATTACCTCTCCATTCCCTGAAGATGCAAGATGTTTACTTGTGAAACGTTGGATCCACCATGAATTTTGCTAACCTTTTGTACCTCATCTCTGAACCCCAGAGGAAAATTGTTAGAACTATTGAAAGCTGTAACAATAAAATCCTGAATGCTGAAACTGCTATTGCTTTTAACCTCGTCTGTTTAAAAGAGAATCTATTACCTGGCTATACTAACATATATATATATATATATATATATATATATATAATATAATTGAACCACCGGTTTTTCGTAAATTACAAGATCACTACTTCCCCCTTAAAGGGGCCCTCACACAGTCAGGAGTGCGAGCTAGAGTCACTAGAAGTAGGGGACAATTCGGACTCGCGGGCCTATTTGCGGTGAAAATCTATGACTCCTAGCGACTACTGTTAGCCTCCCACTCGCTCGCGGTGAAAATCGATGACTCCTAGTGACTCCTGTAGACTCCCACTAGTTCTCACTCCTGACTGTGTGAGGGCCCTTAACACATTCTGTACTGGCGACGTCCTTTTCATTATATTCTGGCAACGATTAGACGGTTTTATTCAGCTTTGGAAGGATGTCTACCCTTGAAAAGGCAACATAAAATCTCAATTAATCCTCATTGCTACCATATATCCTTCCTAGGCTTCATACAATCGTCTAAATGTAGTTAACATCAAATAAAAAAAACGTCACTGGTACAGAAAGGGTTAAGGATGATGTATTTTATAGTATATTGCTTTAGGTACGGCTTACCATAATATGCCTATTTGTTCTTGACTGCGTTTCCCAACACTGTCATAATATAGCACATCTATCAACAAGTAATATGCCGTTAACAACGCTATAACATATATATTATTCAAGACCATGAATGTTCCTAAACCAGCTGTGCCATCAGTATGTTTCTGCCCTGACTGAATGTTCTTTGAAAGTGATATACTTATTTCTATTTTTAAACTAGAAACTCCAGTTGGAGTGTGCATTTCTATGTTGCTGTATTCTCAAGCTACAATATTTATGAGTTTTGTTTGTTTTCAATATTGTGTATGTTTTCAGTGTGTTACTGTTCTATTCAAGTTTTCTTGAACAGTGCCTCATCAATGGGTTGCTCAAAATTCACTATATTCTATCTATCTATCTATATATTGCCGGATGCCGTGATCCCCAAGGGGGTGGCCACGAACGATACGGCCCCATGCACCTCTGTCTCCAGTCAATCGACCCCCCTCCTCCCATCCAGCACCGCCTTCACTCATATACTTCTTCACTCCATCCTTCCACCTCTCATTCGGTTTACCTCTCCCTCTCTGTCCTTCCACCTCACTCTCGTACACTCTCTTAGTCATTCTCTCGATTTCCATACGTTCTACATGGCCGAATCATCTCAAGGTGTTCCTTTTCACACTCTCCAGCACATCTACATCCACACCACACCTCTCTCGTACTTCCTCATTTGTCTGTCTATCCCTCCATGTAACTCTGCACGCACTTTTCAGGTAACTCATTTCCACCCATCACACTCTTGGTTTGAGTCTCTTCACCAACGTCCATGCTTTGCTCCCGTAAGTCAATGTCAGGATTACCACACTGTCATACAAGGACTTCTTTACTTCCATGCTATTTCTATTTCTATCCTATTTCTTGTTACTGCTTTCATCGTTCCTACAACCCTCTTCCCCTGTTGCACCCTCTCCTGCACTTCTTCATCCATACTACCATCTTTACTCAACACATTGCCTAGATACTTAAAAGAGCTGACATTATCCATAGCCTGACCGTTCAACCTCACCTCACACTCTGTGGCTGCACCCTTTTCAAAGACCATAACCTTGCTCTTCCCCGTATTTACACTCAGATTCCGTTTTTCACACACTGTTCCAAACATATTTACCAGCCTTTGCAACTCCCATTTACTATTGTTCATCAGAACTGTATTATCAGCAAACAGCAGTACAGGCAAATTGCACTTGTTTCCCTCCCTTATCAGAGGTACACCAACATCCACTGCTTTTCCTTGTATTTCTTTCATGACTCCATCCATATATATATTGAACAACCATGGGGACATCACACACCCTTGCTTCAACCCAACATTCAGATCAAAGAACTCGCTCTGCTCACTCTCCACACGTACTGACGCCTTTGCACCCTCATATATGCTCTTCACTGCTTTCAGCAACTTGCCGTCTACTCCGTATTCACTTTAATGTGTGCGTTTATTTAGTTGCAGAATTTGAGTCGATAAATAATTCATGTTCATGGTTATGTATTTCTATATATAACTATCGTGTTCTTAGTTTGCTAAATGGTATTTCAGTGTTTGTTGAGTTGTGTTTCTTCCTTGTTGTGTTGATGAATACACTACTGGGATTGGTTAAGTCTGCAGCCTTCTTTCTGTTTACGTCTGTGTGTACCTTAAGCTTTAGCCGCGGAACATGCTCGCCCGTGCATTGTGGAGTGCTGCTTAGTTTTGTCAAATTATTAAAAATTCTATTCAAGGGTTGGGTAAAATGTCCTACCATTGTCTTGAATTAAGCTTTCACCTAGTGTGTGTGTGTGTGTTTGTGTATGTGTGTGCACTTACTGTATGTGTGTGTATGGGTGTGTGTGAATGTGTGTGAATGTGTGTGTGGGTGTGGGTGTGTGGGTGTGTGTTTCCTGAAACATAGCGCGTTTAATACAGAACAGATTCACTTGCATATGAATGTGTGTGTGTGTGTGTGTGTGTGTGTGTGTGTGTGTGTGTGTGTGTGTGTCTGTATGTATGTATGTATGTTGTGTGTGTATATATTTGTAAGTGCGTGTCTAATGCAGAATAGATTCCCTTGCATAATTTATGTGTGTGAGGTGTGTTTGAATGTGAACGCCTGTGCAATCCTATACATATGTATATTGGTTTTGGGTGTGTATGAGTGTCTTTATGCGAAGAAACGTGTGGGTGTGTGTGAGCGTTTGTGTAGGAATGTGTGGTTGTGTGCGTGAAAGAGCCTTTGTGTGTGCCTTCCTCTGTGTGCATGTGTGTGCTTGCAAAGTGGATGTTTGGACTTTTTCCCAGGCTTTAATGCTTTCACTGTTTACCTACTCCCTCACCCACCTTTTACCTCCATTTTTTACTCTCTCTCTTTCTCTCTCACTCTGTATATATATACTGCATATCTCTATCTATCTATCAATCTATATACTCAGGCCCAATCCCTACTTCTTTTCTTCTTTTTTTTTTGGGGGGGGGGATGACTAAAGACATATGTATACTGCATATACTGAGTATATATATATATATATATACATATACACTGTATGCATATACCGTGTGTCCCGAAAAAGATATACCAAACTTTAGGATATGATTATACAGATAGTTCCTAGTATAAAATGTTCTATGACAAAAATTTGATATCTCAACCGTTTAAGAGGTATTGAAGGTTTTATGTAGTGCCCTCCCCCGCATTGCTGTAATGGACTCTTCCTTGTCAAAAAGTGTCCAGCAGGCCCAAAGTGAGCTAATATGCCTATAATAATCTCGAAACTTACATAATTATAATATCTTGATAATAACAGTAAAATAATCGGATTTAGATGAGGGTGTGGCAAGCTCTAGAAGAGGTAGACCAGCTCTATGGGGAAATACTGAAGAAAATGCCATTTTCAACAGTCGATATCTCTGTAACGAGTACAATTTAGAATTGTGCTAATAGAACATATTATGCTTAGAATATTTTTCCTAAACTAATGTGGAAGTTTGACATGTCTATTTATGGACACCCAGTACACATATATAATTGTATTTGTCGTTAATTTTGTCCTATGTGAATGAAGGAGACAAAAGGCAAAACTGCCTGTAGCAAGTGTCTCTTCCAAAGTTGAAAGAGTGATAGAGAGCCATATTATTATAGTGCAATTTTGGGTAACGTTCATAGCAATGTTTAATGACGCGGTAGAATCTTGAATACCGGCCCAAAACCGACGGTTACATCGAAATAATTAACCAAAATGGTAGAAAAAAGAAATTAAAGATTGTTTATCAGCAAAGTTACTCGCCCATGAAGCATTCTAGCTGACCAAAATATGTAAGAATCATATGAAAAATTTCACCGATCTAGGTCGTAAATCAAAGAAATTAATTAAAAAGAGAACAAAATTAAAAAACTAATATACACAAAATTACAGACTACATATTACAACCATAAAGAAGGCAAATCCAAAAGAGTTTATAGCTATTATTATCATCATAATTATTTATCAGACACAAAAATTTAGCTACCTCGGCAATTGGCCCGCTAGTTGACGAAAGAGGGGCACACATTGATAACTTAATCCATCCAGTACCAGCGTTGGCCCTATTCCGTCAATACAATAAGGTTGCACTACTAATTGACTTTGACCTCCTTGACTTTGACATTACATTTTTTTTACAGAAACTACATGTCTTCCGACCACACAACAGACGAATACATTATGAAAGAAATAATTAACAAAAACGTCCTCCCCACCAACCCTGACAATAAAATCAAACTCATTATTTACTACAAATCTCCTAAGACCTCCAACCTTGTCCTCCGTAACCGCCCCATTTCCACCAACAACCAACCGAAAGACGATCATGTGATATACCAGCATATTTGCACCTCTGCGGACTGTGGACCCCTATTATATGTTGGAATGACACAGACTCGCCTTTCCCGTCGACTAACCCTCCACCTTCAATCTGGCGCTATAAAAGATCACTATCAAGCCCCCCACCATCTTGCCCTAACTCGCGCCGACCTAGACAAACAAACCACCATACTCGACAAAGAATCAGACCCCAGAAGACTAGCTATTTTAGAAGCTCTATACATCCAAACACTCAACCCCAGCATCAACAACCAAACACAAGACCTTCAAATTCTTACTTCAGGCAAGCACTACAGGCATGCTGCCCCCCTTCCTTACGCTTCCACGCTCAGCACACAAATGACAACACCAACCAATCACAGCCACCCACAGCCAACAACCAACCACCGATAAGATTTAGTGCCTGTCTCGCGAATAGACTACCTTCCACCAATGAACAGCCACCACACACCCAGTAGCTCCGCCCACCTCCCTCTACTTGATCCTCGAATTTTGTATAAATAAGATGCATTGTCCCTATTCTATCCATTACCTCTCCATGCCCTGAAGATGCAAGATGTTTACTTGTGAAACGTTGGATCCACCATGAATTTTGCTAACCTTTTGTACCTCATCTCTGAACCCCAGAGGAAAATTGTTAGAACTATTGAAAGCTGTAACAATAAAATCCTGAATGCTGAAACTGCTATTGCTTTTAACCTCGTCTGTTTAAAAGAGAATATATATATATACTGTATATACATATATATATATATATATATATACTGTATATATATATAAATATACCGGTATATATAAATATATATATATAAGAACAAAATAAATTTGTGAACATGAGTCACGCACAGAACACACTAAGCAACGCATTGAAATACAGTATTCATAAGAGCACAACATCCCCAGGAATAAATAATTTCAGACAACACATTACAAAATAACTCAGGCAGAGCACTTAAGAACACAAAACGGAGATATTTTTAAGTAACACATGCGCGAGATATCTCAATCTGTGTAACGCAATATTTATGACCCATACATCATTCCTATATATGTCACTACCTGCGGAAATAACAGTATTATTTATTGGAATATGTGGGTTAAATAAGGGAAAGGCGGCCATCTTGAATCAGTGAATATAAATTTTTGTTTCCGTTTTCCATCGTATTTTTAGTATTTAGCCAAGGTTAGGTTAGGTTACGTTATTGACAAAAATATGAAAATTGTTGCGGTAATAGGGTATAGTCAAACGGGACATTTCCGCAATAAATGAGTGCTAAAACCGCATGAATCACATGACAAAAACAGTAGGAAAAAAACATATTTTGTCTGGAAAACTCGCGCATGTGTAAATCGAAAAATTTACCCACATAAATGCATTAAAAGGCAGGATGCCTGTAACAAGTGTCTCCCCCAATGCCAAAAGAGTGACAGAGCCAAATTCAAGGGACGTTGGAGTCAAAATACCTGGACACACGAAGTTTGAAGCAGAATAAGTCATAGGGTGAAGGAAAGATTGATTGAGGGAGAGAGTTCCAGAGTTCACTTAATAAGTAGAAAAAGACTGAGCACAATTGCCAATTCTTGGGTTGGACTGAGACTGTGTTGAAAGCCGGGTGCCTCACACTCGCTGCAAGGGAGGGAGTATGCACTGAGAGAGCTTTGAAGAACACTGATTGTTGTAATAGAGATAGAAGAGTGAAAGAAGTGCCACATTGCGGCGTGTAGAAAGAGATTGTAGGGAACTAGTGAGAGGAAGCGAGTTGATGAGGCGATATGATCTTTCCAAGAAAGGTTGGATGAAAAAGATACACCTAAAATATTGAGAGAAGATGAAGGCTTGAATTGTGTATTGTTGAAGAATAATTGATAGTCTTGTGGATGATTGTGATGGAGAGATGAGCGGGAGAAACTGGATCTTAGAGGCGTTATAACACCACAATAAAGAATACAGTCTAATATATAAGAACACCGTCATCCAACACACAACATACCCCAAACTCAAAACAACTCAACCCAACAAACTCAGACAACCCTCCCAAGAACACAAATACATGAGAGGGAACACCGCAACTGAAGCAACACTCCAGAATACACAAGTAAACACACACGCAGCCTTCCTCGACCACACCCAGGCTCAAGCACTTGCAGGGCCCCCAGGAATAGCTAAGTGCATACACACACACACATACCCACACTCACGTCAACACACACGTCAACATGCATACACACTGAGACAGGTTTAGTGTATAGTCTAGTTTCATGCACACACGCATTATAACACATATAAAGGTTATGTACTGCATACACACACCCTAATGCCACACACACACACACACACAAACGAACACTCACACATACACACAAACAAACACACACACACACGCCATTAGTATTAGCAATCAACTCTGCGTAAGCAGAGTTTGGTATCGCCCCCGTATAGTGGGTACCACCGGAAAAAAATGTCTGTCGTCGTCGTTATCGTTGTTGTCAGTCTGTCTCGAAATTCCTCCTAGACCGTTGGACTGATTTTCACCAAATTTCACACAAACATTTGTTGCGTGAATGCGAACATCAGTCAAAAAAGATGTTTTTGATTTATGCAATAGTTATGATTTTTGGTCCAAAATATGGTTTTACCCCCCCAACCTCCCGAACCCCCACCCACCCACCTAGCAATGATGGCGTTCTGGGAGCGTAAACATCTCGCTACGTATTTGCTAGGTTAAGTTAGTTTAGTTGGCATTAGAAGTGATGGTAGTAATATTTGGATTGATGGTGATAGTAGTGATGATGGTGATAATAGTAGTGATGATGGTTGTAGTTGTATTGATGATGATGACAGTAGTGATGATGATGACAGTAGTAGATATGATGGTGACAGTAGTAGATATGATGGTGACAAGTAATGATGATAGTTGTAGTGATAATAAAGTAGACGTGCCGCTTTGCCCAGTCAAAACGGCATACCCAACTCTGTGATGGGTTACCATCATCACAAGTATTACCATCATCAATCATACCATCACAATCATCACTACTACTGCCATACTCACTACAACTCCACCATTATCACTACTACTGTCATCACCATTACTATGATTATCATCACTACTACTATTACAATCATCACTACTACTGTCACCATTGTCACTAACATCATCATTGTTACTAAACTATCACCATCATCACTACTATTATCAACATCATCTTACAATCATCATTACTAGTGTTAACATCAACACTACTACTATAACCATCATCACTACTACTGTCACCATCATCAGAACTGTCATCATGATCAATACAACTATCACCATCATCAATACTATTATCACCATCATTACTACTATTACCATAATTTTGGGGCATCATCTCCAGTAACCATCACCAATACTTTCACCATCATCACTACTACTATCCCCATCATCTACTACCATCATCACTGCTACTCTCACCACCACTATCACAACTACTTTCATAATCACGACTGCCCTCAGTACCATAATAACCATCATCATTACTACTGGCAATATCATAACTGCTACCATAATCACCACAACTATCACTACTACACTAAGACACAATATCGTCACCATTACAGATCATCACCATGACAAATACTATCACATTCACCAACATCTTCACTACTAGTACCATAATCACCATTATAACTATCATCATCTGCTTTCTAAAAAATTTGCTAATGATAGATTAAAATCCTCACAAAATGGCGAAGAACGGGTGAAATTTGTAGAGCTACGACGCAAAGCCAAAACGTTAATTAAGCAAAGTAAAAAGACCTTAGAGTTACATATTGCGAATCAAAGTAAAACAAACCCGAAAGAATTACTTCAACTGTTGGACCATTAGTCGATGAAAATGGAGAATTCACCAAAGACGAAGTACAAATGAGTACCGGTAATGCCCTCAATACCTTCTTTGCATCAGTTTTTACAACAGAAGACCTCAGTGATATCCCTACATCATCGCCAATTCAGATTGATAATTCAGATGTTCTAAGCAATATCACCGTTACAGAGAGAGAAGTATTGAATTGTTTAGATAAACTCAAGGTAAATAAAACGCCTGGACCTGATACAATCTCGCCTAGAGTTCTAAAGGAAGGTAAGGATAAACTCTGCAAACCACTGACATTACTATTCAATAAATCCTTGCAGTCTGGAACTATGCCTGATCAGTGGAAGCTAGCCAACGTAATACCGATATTAAAAAAAGGCAGCAAATCCCTACCCAGTAACTATCGTCCAATTAGCTTAACCTCAGTTGTATGTAAAATGCTAGAAACGGTCATAAGAAACAGACTCGTAAATCACTTAGAGGAAAATAACATACTTAAAGATACTCAACACGGCTTTCGTAAAAAACGTTCCTGTTTAACAAACCTCTTAGACTTCTTCCACGATATCCTCAACCTCTACGATGAGAGTAAAGCTGTAGATATTATATACCTTGATTTTCAAAAAGCCTTTGACAAAGATCCCCACAAAAGTTTACTGCTAAAACTAAAAGTGCATGGAATACAAGACGGTGTGTTGACATGGATAGAAAATTGGCTCAGCGACAGAAAGCAAAGAGTAGTCATAAACGGTAAGGTAATAAGATATTATTGGGATGGAATTTGTGCTGTACCTGGTATCAGTGCATTACCACAAGCCCACCGAAACGTCAATAAAATACCCTAATTGTTCCCTGATTAAATAGCACTGTATGAATATTCCCATATTCAAAATATGCTATAGGGGTGCAATGCCTGGTGAGTTATCTGCTCAACAGGTGGTGTTGTGTGTGTGTAAGTGTGAGAGTCCGAGTGTAGGGGTTGAGACAGTGAAGCACGGGAACGAGGTGGCTTCAGAGATGGGGTCGTTTCGGGCCATGAGTGAGCACCGTGCCTCATGTGAAGGCAAGATGGCAGGTGCCCGTTGTACTCTACGTGCTTCACATGTCTCACTCCCTAGACTGGAACAAGACCTCACAGGCTTCACTGTTCATTGTAAAGCGGTGAATGTTAAGGCTCTCAGCCTATGCCCGAGAGGAAGTAAGTTGGAATATAGAAAAAAAAAAAAAAAAAAAAAAAAAAAAAAGCATCTAAATGGACCAATGCAAGTAGCGGGGTACCCCAGGGATCGGTACTAGGACCAATTCTCATTCTAATTTACATCAACGACATAGATGAGGGTCTCACCTGTACAATCTCAAAATTTGCTGACGATACAAAAATTGCAAATAGCGTACTCTCAAAAGAACAAGTTGACGATATGCAACACAATCTAGATAAATTGTCATGTTGGGCCCAAATTTGGCAAATGAGTTTCAATGCAGATAAATGTAAAGTACTACATATCGGATACCTAAATGAGAAAGCAAACTATTCGATGAATGGCACTCAGCTTAAGAATGTAAACAGAGAAACCGATCTGGGAGTAACAATATCGAGTAACCTAAAACCGAGTCAACAATGTTCAGAAGTTGTTAAGAAGGCAAACAAAATAATTGGCTTCATAGGCAGGTCATTTGAGCATAAATCCAAAGAAGTTATCCTAACCCTTTACAATTCCTTAGTCCGCCCTCTTCTGGAATACTGTGTTCAGTCCTGGTGCCCTTATTACCAAAAAGATATAAACAAGCTAGAACGAGTTCAACGTAGAGTTACCAAAATTATACCTAGCCTAAAGAACAAACCATACGAAGAGCATCTTAGAGAATTAAATCTGTTTCCTTTAACCCAGCGCAGATTAAGAGGTAACTTAATTCAAGTGTTCAAAATCATCAAAGGCATCGACAATATGAACTTTAGTAAGTACTTCACTATCGACCAATCTAATTACACGCGGGGAAAGGGTTGCAAAATTATTGGTAAATCTTTTAACTCACACGAATCTAAGAATTTCTTCTTCAATCGAGTTGTCAACTTGTGGAATGGGCTTCCCCAAGACGTTATAGACTGCAGCACCGTTGATTCATTTAAACTCCGCCTAGACAAATATCTCTCATCAAACCCGCGACTGACTGCGTTTGTAAATGAATAACTTTATTTTATCCCCCCCTCAGTTAATAACCCATCTGTCCCCTACTAACTTCCTAATCCTGCCACGGACATTAGTTCCAGGGCAGTAATTCCCTTTCCAATGTTCCCTTACCCACTCTAAACCACTGTTTGGACGCTTGATCCTCAGTGTTTTGGAGGACAAGCAGCCTAGAACATTAGAACCTAGAACAGCTTAGAACACTATATCTGTTGTTGCTTGATTTCCTTTGTACTCCTTTGTACTATTATCATCACGTATTCTGTGATGTAGCCTATGTGTGCCCACACATACACAGAACACCATCATCATTGCTGCCACATAAGAATGTGTGTGCACACACACATACACACAAGCATACAGACACAGTGATTACAATAATACACCTTGCTTGCGGGGAGGGGGGATTGGTGGAGAGAGGGGCTTCCTGAGGGGGGGGGGGGACATTTTTGTTTTACTTAAAAACATAACTATTGCACAAATTCAAAAGATCTTTTTTTTTTGACTGACCGTCGTATTCACCCAACAAATGTTCGTGTGAAGTTTAGTGAAAATCCGTCCAACGGTCTAGGAGTTTCGGGACAGACGCACGACGACAGACATTTTTGCCGGTGGTACCCACTATACGTGGGGGCGATGCCACTCTGCTTACGCAACCAAGTAACCTACCACCATTACCTCTCTATCACAATAATAACAAGAACGACATATTATACAGACTAATGATACACAAAACAAACCCACTCCCACAAATAGGACAAGTAGAAAGTAGCTACGAGGTGCAGTTGTAAAGGCTTATCCCTCAATACCTTCACCTGACAAGACCTGAGACTCTCACACAAACACTCCCATGGCAACGGAACTCTTTTATACTGTATAACTTTCTTGTACCACCGATTCTATTCTATGGCCTCAGATCAGATGAAGGTATTGAGGGATAAGCCTTTACAACGGCCTTTGTGTACGTCTTCTCCTTATTAGCTATTGAGGTACACTTTGACTCTCATCCTTTCACTATTTTTTTTGTTTACTTAGTTTCGTTCCTTCTTTCCTTCCTCTCTTCCTTCCGTCTTTCTCTCTCCCTTCCTTCTGACGTGCCATTTTGCCCAAAATCAAAACGGCATACCCAACTCTGCGATAGGTTACCATTATCACTACTAATACCAGCATCAATCACAATCATCACTACTACTGCCATCATCATTACAACTGCCACAATCATCACGACTACTTTCATCATCACCATTACTATGATCATCATCACTACTACAATTACAATCATCACTACTACTGTCACCATTGTCACTACCATCTTAATCACTACTATCATCATTGATACTACAACTATCAACCATCATTACTACTATCATCACCACCATCTTACAATCATCATTACTACTGTTAACATCATCACTACTACTATAACCATCATCATTACTACTGTCACAAGTATTACCATCATGTATCCTATCACCATCATCACTACTACTGCCATCACCACCATTACTATGATCTTCATCATCACAACTATTGTCATCATCACTACAACTTTCACCATCATCACTACTACTCACCATCATCACTAATACTCACACCATTGTCACTACCATCATCACTACTGTCATCATTATCACTACAACTATCATCATTACTTGTCACCATCATCACTACTGTCATCATCATCAATACAACTACAACCATCATCACTACTATTATCAACTCAGCGTAAGCAGAGTTTGGTATCCCCCCCCCCCCCCCCCCCCGTATAGTGGGTACCACACGAAAAAAATGTCTGTCGTCGTCGGCGTCCGTCTGTCTCGGAACTCCTCCTAGACCGTTGGACGGATTTTCACCAAATTTCACACGAACATTTGTTGCGTGAATGCAAAAGTCAGTAAAAAGAGATTTTTTGAATTTATGCAATAGTTATGATTTTAGGTCCAAAATATGGTTTTGCCCCCCCCCCCCCCCCAGCAATGATGGCGTTCTGGGAGCGAAAACATTTCGCTATGTATTTGCTAGGTTAAGTTAGTTTAGTTGGCATTAGAAGTGATGGTAGTAATATTTGGATTTATGGTGATAGTAGTGATAATGGTGATAATTGTAGTGATGATGGTTGTAGTTGTATTGATGATGATGACAGTAGTGATGATGATGACAGTAGTAGATATGATGGTGACAGTAGTAGTAATGATGGTCATAATAGTAGTGATGATGGTGACAAGTAATGATGATAGTTGTAGTGATAATAATGACAGTAGTGTTGATGGTAGTGACGATGGTGTGAGTATTAGTGATGATGGTGAGTAGTGGTGAGGATGGTGAAATTTGTAGTGATGATGACGATAGTTGTGGTGATGAAGCTCATAGTAATGGTGATGATGGCAGTAGTAGTGATGATGGTGACAGTAGAATAAATTATGGTAATATTTGTGACAGTAGTAATGATAATGGTTATAGTAGTAGTGATGATGTTAACAGTAGTAATGATGATTGTAAGATGGTGGTGATGATATTAGTAATGATGGTTGATAGTTGTAGTATCAATGATGATAGTATTGATTAAGATGCTAGTGACAATGGACAGTGATGATGGTGAGAGTAGTAGTGATAATTGTAATTGTAGTAGTGATGATGATCATAGTAATGGTGATGATGACTACTCGTGATGATTGTGGCAGTTGTAGTGATGGTGGCAGTTGTAGTGATGATGGCAGTAGTTGTGAATATGTTGATTGTGATTGATGATGGTATTAGTAGTGATGATGGTAACCCATCGCAGAGTTGGGTATGCCGTTTTGATTTTGGGCAAAACGGCACGTCTACTTTATTACCATCAATCCCACTATTACTACCATCACTTCTAATGCCTAATGTTTTCGCCCCCAGAACGAATGCGTTCTTAGTGTGTGAGAGGGGGGGGGGGGGGGGGGGGGGAATCCGGGAGGTGGGAGGGGGGGTAAAACCATATTTTGGACCTAAAATCATAACTATTGCATAAATTCAAAACATCTTTTTTGACTGATGTTCGCATTCACGCAACAAATGTTCGTGTGAAATTTGGTGAAAATCCGTCCAACGGTCTAGGAGTTTCGGGACAGACGGACGACGACGACAATTTTTTTTGGTGGTACCCACTATTCGGGGGGGGGGGGGGGGACGATACCAAACTCTGCTTATGCAGAGTTGATAATGACAGTAGTGATGATGGTAGTGACGATGGTGTGAGTATTAGTGATGATGGTGAGTAGTAGTGAGGATGGTGAAAGTTGTAGTGATGATGACAATAGTTGTGGTGATGAAGATCATAGTAATGGTGATGATGGCAGTAGTAGTGATGATGGTAATATTTGTGACAGTAGTAATGATGATGGTTATAGTAGTAGTGATGATGTTAACAGTAGTAATGATGATTGTAAGATGGTGGTGATGATATTAGTAATGATGGTTGATAGTTGTAGTATCAATGATGATAGTAGTGATTAAGATGGTAGTGACAATGGTGACAGTAGTAGTGATGATGGTGAGAGTAGTAGCGTTGATTGTAATTGTAGTAGTGATGATGATCATAGTAATGGTGATGATTGTGGCAGTTGTAGTGATGATGGCAGTAGTAATGATGATGGTGATTGTGATTGATGATGATATTAGTAGTGATGATGGTAACCCATCGCAGAGTTGGGTATGCCGTTTTGATTTTGGGCAAAACGGCACGTCTACTTTATTATATATTCCAATTTAACAAAAAGCGTTGTTCTTTTATATTGTTTAACCCGTACAGCCCCAGCGACGTGCCTGACGCGTCGGCGATGTATGTAACGCACAGCCCCAGAGACGCGCCTGGCGCGTCACCGTAATTGCGCCGACCGTAACCTCAGGTGTAGCCACTCAAGAGGGCTCAGATTTGTATGGGAACTGTGTACGTATCCCACGCAACCGTGCCGATGGTTGAACACTCTCAAAGTCCACGTGCGTGCGCGTGAGCGCGCAATAACCTGGTTTTTTGGGGTAATTGCCTTCAATTTTTTACTCTTGTAAAATACGTTTTCGGGGGCTCTGTAGGACCATTCTTTAAGCTTTTTGAGCGGTTTTTCGTGGTTTTTCCTTCATTCCTAACCCATTCGCTATTGTTTCTGGAATAAAACCATTTTTTGAAAACCGGCCGGGTTCTGGTGAACAAACATTACAAAACTAGCCGGGGCTGGACGGGTTAAGGACTGATGAATATAAATAATTTACAAACATTGAACTAGTTGTATTGTTTATATTTTATTTGTAAGAAGTTAAATATAATATTTATAATTGCTTCCGCTTACATAATTGGTAAAGTTTTTAAGCACATGTTGTACAAATTACACAATCATTGGCAGGTTGATTTGGTTAACTGGAGTGAGTTAGTGGTTCAAAGGGATCTTTTAAGGGGAGACATTTTTGTTTTCTCTGTGAGTGAGGGAGACAAAAGGCAGAACTGCCAGTATCGAGTGTCGTATTTATTTGCTTATTGTTTCATATAATTAATCTTCTTTTAGTGTCCTCCCTAGACCTCCATCAACCTGTAAAAAACACCCCCTAGACCCTTTTTCTAGATAAATTTGTATTTTCTTTGTTATATGTCCCTAAATGTCTCTTAAAATTACAGGCTCGCTTTCGCTCGCCAAGAAAAAACTACTTCTAAATGGAACGAAAGGTCTTAATATTGACAAGGAAATGGGGCGTAAAGTCTTTTAAAAGTCAAAGTAATGGGATGAACATCTAAAGGGGCCAGAAAATTACAGCCCATCATTGTGAATTCCCGACATCTTATTTAACTATAAAAATCTAGACGGCATTGGACATACTGTATGCTCTTAACCCTCTATGTACCAGCAACGTCTTTTACTTTTTATTCTAGCTATATCTAGACAATTTTATGCAGCTTAGGAAAGATCTGTGGTAGTTAGAAGGGTTGATAGGAGATAGTTCGCAGCCGTATATAGGCTAGAGATCCTTCCTAAACTGATTAAAATAAATTAATAGTAGCCGGAATATACGAACAAGGATGTCGACGGTACAGAAGGGGTTATTATTACCCATTAGCTGCTTTATGATTTACTTGAAATATCTCTGTCTAAATATGCATGGTTCTCTTTATGTGTTCATTACAAAAACAGGGTTAAATACACTGGATCCATTAGAATATTATTTTAATATTTTAGGAAATGTCGGTAACATCACATTAATAATTAACGTTCAACCATTATTTGTTTCAAGGGGGGATGGGCGTATTTATTTGCTTATTTTTGTATATATATATATATATATATATATATATATATATATATATATATATATATATATATATATATATATATATATACTGTATATACTGTATATATATATTATTATTGTTTTTTTTAGTTTCCTCCCTAGACCTACTTTAGGCTGTAAATAACACCCCAAGACCCCCTTCAAGTTTAATTTGTACATTTTTCGGTAGAAAAATGTCGCGGCCGAAGTTAATCTTAAAATTACAGGCTCGCTCTCGCTCGCCAGGAAAACATCGACACATAAATGGCACGAAAGGTCTTAATATTGAAAAAAAAGGGGTGTAAAGACTTAAAATCGTCAAACTAAAGAAACGAACGCCGTAAAATCTATAAAACCCAATGGGGCTAAACACGAGGGAGAAGGGAGGCCAGATAAACCGGCCCATCTCCCCTTCAACCGAATATCTTTACTTTGACCCTTCTCTCTTAAGGCGGTGTCACACGTTTTTTTTTTTTTTTTTATCTTCTTCTCTTTTTCTCTCTTTCCCTGGCTTGTTCCATTCGGCCCCATTCAGCCAACTGTTTTAAGACGTTTATCCCCATCCAGGTGTCGATTTCTTCCTGGCGAGCGATAGCGAGCCAGCATTGTATGGAGAAATCCGGCTTCGCCGGAGAAATTTTCCCATCGAAAAATGTACAAATTAAATCAAAACAAATATACTGTATATATATACTGGCTCGCTACCGCTCGCCAGGAACATATTGACACCTGGATGGGGGTAAACGTCCTAAAACAGTAGGCTGAATGGGGCCGAATGGATACAAGCCAAAGAGAGAGGGAGAGCAAGAGAAACAAAGCAAGGTGAGCTCCCTTAAGGTGGTGTCACACGAGCTCTTTTTTCGCCAATTGTGCGGGCAATTGACCATTTGCGAGTTTCAGGCTATAAGGAAGTTGGAGCTGTAAACATCGATAGTAAACAGAAATACAATAATAAGGTAGGTTTCTGATAGATAAACAGTGTGTTGAATTGGGTTTTATGTGTTTATAAATGTATTACAACCATATTTTAGCTGGTAATTCTGCTAAATATCGATGTATACAGCTCCAACTTCCTTATAACATGAAATTTGCAGGTGGTCAATTGTTGTCTGGTAACTTAAATAGTATAAGTTCCATAAGAATTGTTGTCTGGTAACTTAAATAGTATAAGTTCCATAAGAATTGTTGTCTGGTAACTTAAATAGTATAAGTTCCATAAGAATTGTTGTCTGGTAACTTAAATAGTATAAGTTCCATAAGAATTGTTGTCTGGTAACTTAAATAGTATAAGTTCCATAAGAATTGTTGTCTGGTAACTTAAATAGTATAAGTTCCATAAGAATTGTTGTCTGGTAACTTAAATAGTATAAGTTCCATAAGAATTGTTGTCTGGTAACTTAAATAGTATAAGTTCCATAAGAATTAAACTACCTAACATAATCTACCTTCGATTAAGTTGTGGAATCCAATGCTTAAGGGGAGGCAGACCGTTTGCTTGGTCTATTAATTCATTTATTCATATATATTTTTTAGTTTGCTCCCTAGACCTCCATCAAGCTTAGAAAAGCACCCCCTAGACCCCCCTTCAAGATAAATTTGTACATTTTTCGGTAGAAAATTTTCCCGGCCGAAGGCCGGTTCCTCCTAAAATTGCAGGCTCGCTATCGCTCGCCATGAACTAATCGATACCTAAATGGCACGAAAGGTCTTTAAATTGACAACGAAAGGGGGGGAAAGGTGCTAAAATCACCAAACTAATGGCCGAACGTCTTATAATTTCAAAACTTGTCGGGCTAAATATACATTAGGGAGAAGGGGGTCCATAAAAACGGTCTGCCTCCCCTTAAGAGCCTCAGAATAGTACGAGATACAAAGAACTTGCTGATCGACAATTGCCGGAAATGCGCTCGTGTGACGCCAGGTTTAGACGAGTATAATATAGTCGCTTACTGTGGTATGTGGCAGTTTCTTATTTAAAGTTGTATAATATATCAGTCTCTTTTAAGGAGAGATGGGTCGTTTTTCTACACCCCCTTCTCTCATGTTTAACCCCATTAGTTTGCAGATTTTAAGATGTTTGCCCCATTAGTGTATCGATTTTAAGACCTTCCGCCTCTTTTTTTTTTTTTTGTCAATATTAAGATCTTTCGTGCTATTTAGGTGTCTATTTTCCTGGCGAACGATAGTGAGCCTATAAGTTTGGGAGAACTGACCTTCGGTCGGGACATTTTTCTGCCGAAAAAATTACAAATTAATTTACAAGGGGGATCTAATGGATTTTTTTTTTCTTTTTTTTTTTCTTTCTTGGAGGTCTAGGGAAGAGACTAGGAAACTAATGAATACATTAAAAACAGAAAAAAAGTGAACCATCCTCCCTTAAATCGTCTTCCCTCAGTCAAGTTCCCGATTATGAAGTTAAAATACCCTGTAATAATACGAAAAAAAAATGAAAAACAAAATTGCCCTAAAAAGCGCTAGTGTGAAATCGCCTTTAAAAACGAATACTATCAGTAATTAGGTCATCAAGCTTAAGGGGAGCTAGGTCTATTAGGTCATCAAGCTTAAGGGGAGCTAGGTCTATTAGGTCATCAAGCTTAAGGGGAGCTAGGTCTATTAGGTCATCAAGCTTAAGGGGAGCTAGGTCTATTAGGTCATCAAGCTTAAGGGGAGCTAGGTCTATTAGGTCATCAAGCTTAAGGGGAGCTAGGTCTATTAGGTCATCAAGCTTAAGGGGAGCTAGGTCTATTAGGTCATCAAGCTTAAGGGGAGCTAGGTCTATTAGGTCATCAAGCTTAAGGGGAGCTAGGTCTATTAGGTCATCAAGCTTAAGGGGAGCTAGGTCTATTAGGTCATCAAGCTTAAGGGGAGCTAGGTCTATTAGGTCATCAAGCTTAAGGGGAGCTAGGTCTATTAGGTCATCAAGCTTAAGGGGAGCTAGGTCTATTAGGTCATCAAGCTTAAGGGGAGCTAGGTCTATTAGGTCATCAAGCTTAAGGGGAGCTAGGTCTATTAGGTCATCAAGCTTAAGGGGAGCTAGGTCTATTAGGTCATCAAGCTTAAGGGGAGCTAGGTCTATTAGGTCATCAAGCTTAAGGGGAGCTAGGTCTATTAGGTCATCAAGCTTAAGGGGAGCTAGGTCTATTAGGTCATCAAGCTTAAGGGGAGCTAGGTCTATTAGGTCATCAAGCTTAAGGGGAGCTAGGTCTATTAGGTCATCAAGCTTAAGGGGAGCTAGGTCTATTAGGTCATCAAGCTTAAGGGGAGCTAGGTCTATTAGGTCATCAAGCTTAAGGGGAGCTAGGTTTATTAGGTCATCAAGCTTAAGGGGAGCTAGGTCTATTAGGTCATCAAGCTTAAGGGGAGCTAGGTCTATTAGGTCATCAAGCTTAAGGGGAGCTAGGTCTATTTTCTGGTCCCCATTCTTCCTTATGTTTAACCACATTCGTTTTTAGATTTTATGACATTCGGCCCATTAGTTTGCCGATTTTGACATGTTTCGCCCCATTTCTGTCAATTCCAAGACCACTTGTATAATTTGGGTGGCAAATTATTCCTGGCGACCGAGAGCGAGCCTGCAATTTAGGAGGAGCCGGCCGTCGGCCGGGATTTTTTTTTACCGAAAAATGTAAAAATGTATCTCGAAGGGAGGTCTTGGGGGTATTTTCTTGAGCTTGATGATGGTATTGGGAAGAAACTAAAAAAATCCCCTTAAGGGACAACCTACTATAGTTTTAATCCTCATCAGTGGTCATGCCTTTACGTAATACAATCGTGTTATTATAGCCAAACTATAATAATAATATATTATATAAGACGGGATAATAGCGAAAATGCAAATTACTAAACAAATATACTATATTATATCTGTGCTATCCAACACTTAAAAACAAATTAATTGTATTATATATACCAACGTTGTTAGTGTGGGATTTTTTGATACAATAACTAAAATTAATCCCTATTGTACCGGCAACTTTTTTTCTATTTTATTCTAGCAATATTTAGACGATCTTGTGCAGTTTATACAGGAACTGTGGTAGTAAAAAGGGTTAAGTGACATTTTTGGGAGTCTGTTAATATTTGGAAACTCCTTTTAAACTGAATAAAATAATCTAACCGTAGCCAAAATAAAGAAAAATAACGTCGTCGATACAGAAGGGGTTATTTTATTTGCTTAGCATTATATTGTAGATAAAAATAACTAAAGTTACTTCGAATAAAAACTTAATTTTACAGTGAATCGACCCAAATAAGTCCAGAACAGCAAACGAAAACAGTCTCCCCACTAACGTTTTCTCAGCGTCAATCTCAGCCCTTCATAGTTCAAAGGGCTGTATATTCAGCAGGCTTTTGTGTTTTCTTGGTAAAGAGATGTTGGGAATATCAAATACAGGATTGAATGCTGTCATGTGCCGATATCAGATACGTGTCTCTCTCTCTCTCTCTCTCTCTCTCTCTCTCTCTCTCTCTCTCTCTCTCTCTCTCTCTCTCTCTCTCTCTCTCTCTCTCTCTCTCTCTCTCTCTCTCTTCTCTCTCTCCTCTCTCTCTCTCTCTCTCTCTCTCTCTCTCTCTCTCTCTCTCTCTCTCTGCTCTCTCTATCTCTCTCTCTCCTCTCTCTCTCTCTCTCTCTCTCTCTCTCTCTCTCTCTCTTCTCTCTCTCTCTCTCTCTCTCTCTCTCTCTCTCTCTCTCTCTCTCTCTCTCTCTCTCTCTCTCTCTCTCTCTCTCTCTCTCTCTTCTCTCTCTCTCTCTCTCTCTCTCTCTCTCTCTCTCTCTCTCTCTCTCTCTCTTCTCTCTCTCTCTCTCTCTCTCTCTCTCTCTATCTCTCTCTCTCTCTCTCTCTCTCTCTCTCTCTCTCTCTCTCTCCTCTCTCTCTCTCTCTCTCTCTCTCTCTCAATCAATCTACCTATCAATCTATCTATCTATCTACAGTATCTATCTTTCTATCTAACTACTCTCTCTCTCTCTCTCTACTGTACAAAGAAGCCGCACACACTGATGGGTACACATGCAGTGTAGTAACAAGCTGTAAATTGCACACACAAACATCGGTATGCACACCAATATACGCCTGAAATCAATTTCATTTGTGTGTCCAGAATCAAATGTTATGACTATAACCTTTCATAACTATAAATGATATGTATGTCATTTGTTTTTACTGGAGAATTTTCAGGTGTATTAACCTGTTCAGTACAGGTGACATCCTTTTAATTATCTGCTGGCAATGATTAGATGATTGTATACAGCTTAGGAAAGACCTCTAGCAATAATAAGGCTTCAAGCTATCTCGACCAACCTTTCAACTACCACAGATCGTTCTTGAGCTGGATAATATCGTTTAAACATAGGTGGAATAAAATATAATTCACGTCACTGGCACTTAAAGGGTTAAAGAGACATTTTTATTTTCATTCTAAAGAAGAATGTCTAGTTGACGTTGTAGAAATAATTAAAGTTGCCTGTGTCTTAGTTTATACATACTCCTAATCTAACCACACCCCGAGATGAACCTTCATGAAAGAGTCAGTACATACAATGAATTATTAAGCAACCACATTGACATCTATACCTGCATTTTAAAGTCGCCATGATCCAGCGTGTTGTATACATGCAAGCAAACTACAATATTGTACGAGTAAACAGTGACGATTCTTACACATATTAAAGAGTCTCATTTCATTTGTTTTCCTCTCTCTGGGTTGTATCCATTCGACCCCATTCAGCCCACTAATGTTTATATCCATCCAGGTATCAATTTTTTTCCTGACGAGCGGTAGCGAGCCAGCATATTTTATTTAATGTTTTGACAGCTGGCTAAATTTGTATTTTTTTCGATAGAAAAATGTCTTCGGCAAAGCCTAATTTCTGGGTCGCTATCGCTCGCCAGGAAGAAATCGACACCTGGATGGGGATTAACGTCTTAAAACAGTAGGCTGAATGGGGCAGAATGGATACAAGGCAACGAAAGAGAGAAAAGGAGAGAACAAAATGCAGGTGACCCCCCTTAAGAGCTGGAGGAATATGTGTGTTAATATGTACAGAGCTTATCACCTTCTGGTGGATTGTGTATGAGGTACTACAATTGTTTAAGGGGATAGTGGCTGTGGTCTATTTATTCAGTTATTCATATATTACTTAGTTTCCTCACTAGACCTCCATCAAGCTTAAACAAAACCACCCCCTAGACCCTCCTTCAAGGTAAATTTGTAGTTCCTCTTAAAATACCAGGTTCGCTATCGCTCGTCAGGAAAAAAATCAACACCTAAATGACACGAAAGGTCTTAAAATTGACAACGAAATGTGGCGAATGGAGTTAAAATCGCCAAACTAATGGGCCAAACGTCTTAAAATCTCAACACTAATGGGGCTAAATGCGAGGGAGAAGGGGGTCTAGAAAAGCGACTCATCTCATAGACAACCTAAACAGAGAAGCAGCAACGGACACTACTGCACAAGTCTTCAATATACACGCACACCTAAACTACACTACATACAGCTACATATACATACACGCCACATAAACTACACTACATACAGCTACATATACATACACGCCACATAAACTACACTACACTACATACAGCTACATATACATACACGCCACATAAACTACACTACATACAGCTACATATACATACACGCCACATAAACTACACTACATACAGCTACATGTACATACACGCCACATAAACTACACTACATACAGCTACATGTACATACACGCCACATAAATTTCACTACATACAGCTACATGTACATACACGCACACATAAACTACACTACATACAGCTACATATACATACACGCACACATAAACTACACTACATACACCTACATATTCATACACGCACATCTAAACTACACTACATACATCTACATATACATACACGCCACATAAGCTACACTACATACAGCTACATGTACATACACGCCACATAAACTACACTACATACAGCTACATATACATACACGCCACATAAACTACACTACATACAGCTACATATACATACACGCACACATAAACTACACTACATACACCTACATATTCATACACACACATAAACTACACTACATACAGCTACATATACATACACACACACATAAACTACACTACATACACCTACATATTCATACACACACATCTAAACTACACTACATACAGATACATATACATACACGCACACATTAACTACACTACATACAGCTACATATTCATACACGCACATCTAAACTACACTACATACAGATACATATACATACACGCACACCTAAACTACACTACATACAGCTACATATACATACACGCACACCTAAACTACACTACATACAGCTACATATTCATACACGCACATCTAAACTACACTACATACATCTACATATACATACACACACACATTAACTACACTACATACAGCTACATATACATACACGCACACCTAAACTACACTACATACACCTACATATTCATACACACACACAAACTAGACTACACATACCTACATATTCATACCAGACTTCATACATCTACATATTATTCATACACGCACACATAAACTAGACTATATACATCTACATATTCATATACTACATATTACAAACGAGAAAAGGGCTTTATATACGTACACACAAGCACGTCTACACACACCTACACGGACTTACATACATACATACACAGGCGTGTGAGGTTTCTGAGAGCTTGCGGCTTTTGAAAATCTTATAATGCCTGTGAGAAGCGTCTAGAAAGACGGAGGAGGGAAGGCAGACGGAGAGACAGGGAAGTCAGACGGAGAGGCAGGGGAGGCAGGGAAGGCAGACGGAGAGGAAGGGAAGGCAGACTGAGAGGCAGGGAAGGCAGACTGAGAGGCAGGGAAGGCAGACGGGGAGACAGGGAAGGCAGAGGGAGAGGCAGGGAAGGCAGACGGAGAGGCAGGGAAGGCAGACGGAGAGGAAGGGAAGGCAGATGGGGAGGCAGGGAAGGCAGACAGGGAGGCAGGGAAAGCAGACGGAGAGGCAGGGAAGGCAGACGGAGAGGCAGGGAAGGCAGACTGAGAGGAAGGGAAGGAAGACGGAGAGGCAGGGAAGACAGACGGATATGCAGGGAAGGCAGACGGAGAGGCAGGGATGGCAAATGGAGAGACAGGGAAGGCAGACGGAGAGGCAGGGAAGGCAGACAGAGAGAAGGGATAGCAGACAGAGAAGCAGGGAAGACAGAGGGAGAGGCAGGGAAGGCAGACTGAGAGGCAGGGAAAGCAGACTGAGAGTCAGGGAAGGCAGACGGAGAGACAGGGAAGGCAGACTGAGAGGCAGGGAAGGCAGATGGAGAGGCAGGGAAGGCAGACTGTGAGGAAGGGAAGGCAGACGGTGAGGAAGGGAAGGCAGACTGTGAGGCAAGGAAGGCAGACTGAGAGGCAGGGATGGCAGACAGAGAGGCAGGGAAAAAAGATGGAGAGGCAGGGAAGGCAGACTGAGAGGCAGGGAGGGCAGAAGGAGAGACAGGGAAGGCAGACTGATAGGAATGGAAGGCAGAGGGAGAGGTAGGGAAGGAAGACTAAGAGGCAGGGAAGCAGACGGAGAGGCAGGGAAGGCAGACAGATAGGCAGGGAAGGCAGACTGTAAGGCAGGGAAGGCAGACGGAGAGGCAGGGAAGGCAGACAGAGGCAGGGCAGGCAGACAGAGAGGCAGGGAAGGCAGACTGAGAGGCAGGGAAGGCAGACAGAGAGAGAGGGGAAGGTAGACTGAGAGGCAGGGAAGGAAGATGGAGAGGCAGAGAAGGTAGATGGAGAGGCAGGGAAGGCAGACGGAGAGGCAGGGAAGGCAGACAGAGAGTCATGAAAGGCAGACAAAGAGGCAGGGAAGGCAGACTGAGAGGCAGGGAAGGCAGACTGAGAGGCAGGGAAGGCAGACAGAGAGACAGGGAAGGCAGACGGAGATGCAGGGAAGGCAGACAGGCAGGGAAGGCAGACGGAGAGGCAGGGAAGGCAGACAGAGAGGCAGGGAAGGCAGACAGAGACAGGGAAGGCAGACAGAGAGACAGGGAAGGCAGACAGAGAGGCAGGGAAGGCAGGGAAGGCAGACTGAGAGGCAGGGAAGGCAGACAGAGAAACAGGGAAGGCAGATGGAGAGGGAGGGAAGACAGACAGAGGCAGGGAAGGCAGACGGAAAGGCAGGGAAGGCAGACGGAGAGACAGGGAAGGCAGACGGAGAGGCAGGGAAGGCAGAGGGAGAGGCAGGGAAGGCAGAGGGAGAGGCAGGGACGGCAGACAGAGACGCAGGGAAAACAGACGGTGAGGCAGGGAAGGCAGAGGGAGAGGCAGGGAAGGCAGATGGAGAGACAGGGAATGCGCAGGGAAGGCAGACGGAGAGGCAGGGAAGGCAGACGGAGAGGCAGGGAAGGCAGACGGAGAGGCAGGGAAGGCAGACAGAGAGGCAGGGAAGGCAGAGGGAGAGGCAGGGAAGGCAGAGGGAGAAGCAGGGAAGTATCAGGCAGAGAGGCAGTTTGGTTGGAAGGTAGGTAAGTAGGTAGACAGGGGAGTACAAAAGTAGGAAAATAGGATGATAGGCAAGTTAGCTCTTTGAGGATTATGGCACGTTTTGACACTATAAGTATGCTGGTTATCATTAGACGATTGTACTCAGAGAAGGAAGGGTATATGGAAGTCAGAGGGTTAAGGTAGTCTTTACTTTCTTAATTTCCACAGATCCTTCTCGTCTAATGGTAACAAGAATAAGCTGCCAAAACGTGCCATGAACCTCAAGGGGTTAAATGCTAGGTAGGTGTGTAAGAAGCTAGGTAACCAACTGCTTCGTAGGCATAATGGTATACAGACTAGTAAGCAAAATAATAAGAAAGAAGATAAATAAAATGCAGCATTAAGCAGAGGCCATGTATGTAGCACCAAATCCTGCTTGGTTCGGTTACCGCGCATGCGCGGTCTTTTCCCTAATATTTTTATTTTGCTATTTAGGCTCAACTGTTAGGTTAATTTAAGTTAAGGTAGGTTAGGTTAAGAAAATATAATAGTATAATGGAAAACAAAAATCGTCGCATGCACAGATGGTGAGGAATTAGTGCTACATACCGGGCCTCCCGTATTAAGTTAATTTAAGGGGAGGCTCCACCTTGGGGGGCTAACTCAGCTTGTGGATCAAGCATTGTGTTAAGGTTTATAGTGGTTGATGTCAATGGTATAAGGAATATCTGGTGCAATTTTCATCACCCTGTGTGAGCGTGCGTGTGCGAAATTTGGTTGATAATACAAAAAAAAATATATATATTGTATTACCGGTATGCAAGATAAATTACCCAGTTTTTTTATGAAGTAGCCTTCATATAATACCTTCAAATTTGTGTTTGCCCACATTCAATATATAAGCTGTGGACAAAATTGTTGAATGGATGTGTAGCTATTGCGGCCCAAAATATAAAATATAAAAAAATGCCCATGAATGAAATTTGGGCTGTAACCCACATCCCCTTTTACAAACGTTGCCTTTTGTCTCCCTCATTCACATAGGAAAAAAATATATATATATATATATATATATACCTATATAGCATGTCTGCAAAGTGGGGAGGATTTGGAGCAATATTCAATGGAGTTATATATTTTACTAGGTGAAAATATGTGTATCGCGATTATGCAAAAGAATTCATTAGTTGGTAGAACCAGTGGAATTTATCCGAATATACTTTAGTTAGCCATACAAAATGTCGAAAATGGCGTTCTCTCTCATTACAGCGCAAAAAGAAAATGGGATCCCAGGATTTTTTGTAGAATATTATCTATTTAGTGTGTTTAGTGTTAGTTCAGAGTATTGTAGGGGGACCAGGGCATATTTATTTATTTTTTGCGAAGAGTTGTATAGCATAAACACAAATAAATATATAAAGGTGCAGTGGTTCATTAAATGGAGGGGGAGGGGGGTTGGAGATGACGGATGGTGTTTTTTCCTCTTCCCTTACATTTTCCTATACCATAGGAAGGATTTTAGCCCCCCCCCCCCCAAAAAAAAATAAAAAATAAAAAAAATAAAATGCATGATCTGAAAGTTCAAGGCCCCCACAAGGTGGAGCCTCCCTTGGGCCGGTTTTCTACCTAACTCCCTAACCCAGGTGAACTTAATCCTACCTAATACGTGTTGCATAATTATAAACGAGAGTTGTCATCCACCCCAAAAAATTAGAGCCACCGTGAATCATATTAGTCTCTCGCTCTCTGTTTATCACCTGTTTGAAATTTCTACCATGAGCCCAAATTATATTGAGCAAAGAAATTAGTTTAAATATTCGAATTCGGCCGAATTGCGGTTTCAGGGCTGTGCCGCCCGATTTTGAACGAGAAGTTGATAATGCCGTCGAATTGAGCTGACCGGTCTGAGAGATTGATTCTATAGAATTCCTCCTTTTTCTTTCATGTTAAACTCTCCAAAAGATCTAGGATTCCAATCTAAAAAGGAATAATTGAGGGATAAGCCTTTACAACTCTATTGCAAAAGGACCGATCAAAAAGTCTGTATAGATTTATAACAAGTTATATTGCTACGATGATGGCTTTCCTGTTAGAGGCTGGGATATTTATGAGTTAGCATTAGGATATTCATAGTGCAGTTGAGTACAGTACATGATTAGATAAATATCCAGTATTCGATAAATGGATATCAATCGTGGTCATGTGCTGTACTTATTGCGGTCTTGATGGTGTAATGGTTAGAGAGTTTAAGATCTGTATATGGTAATCAAGGTTCGAATCCCGGTAAGATCACATTATTTCATTAGTGTCATTGGGAGTTATTTGGTGTTGAGGAGTGAAATTAATAACTTACATTTAACATACGATCCCTTACTCCTTCAGTGCATTTTCTATATGTACAGTATGTATATTTATCTGTGTGGTTGCAGGCTATGGTATGGAAACATTATACTTAATATTTCAATCACTATCAGACATTTAATAATATTAAATTTATGAAAAAAAAATGCCTACAAGCTGTAACAAAATGTGAACCCATACAGAACAGGTGACGTCCTTTGTATTATATTCTGGCAACTATTCGACGATTGTATTCAGCTTAGGAATGACTTTTACATATTAAAAGGCTGCATACTATCTCAATTAATCCTCTTAGCTACCACAGATGCTTCTTAAGCTAAATCAAATTGTCTAATTGTGTCCAGTATATGATGAAAAGGAAGTCACCGGTACTGTATGGGTTAAGATAATCAATTAAGAAAGTTACTGGGTACGCAACACAAGACGTAAAGCTGGATAAATGAAAGGACCAAAACTGAGAGGAAAAATCTTAGCGAGGCACAGTAACGTAAATAATATTATCTCTCTTTCTTGTAGGTGGATCGGGTTAGGTAAAGTTGTAGTAAGCATCCTTGCGAATCTGAGCTACATATAATCCGACAATTCTTACATATCTAGTCATAAGATGTTTTCCCTATTCCTTATGCAAACATACACATGGGGAGATTGTAGGCACCAATAGAACAAGGCAGTACTCAGGGGAGGCCACTTAGCCATATGATAAGGAATTGCTGGAACTCCTGTTCCATTTGCCTGGCTTCCTGCACTGTTTTTGTGTGTGCCTCACTTACACAGAGAGTAGTCAGCTAACTCTCATAACACCTCCTCCTCCTATTCATGTCACTATAGTTAAAAGCACATCACACTTCTTTCCAATACACTTAAATAATTTAACTTTACTATTAATTTCGATCTTGCAGTCTTTCAACTTGGGGGGGGGGGGGACTTGTTACAAGGCCGCTTTGCCTTTCGTTTCCTTCACATATATAGAACAAAGACAACATACGCACTCACCCATGCATCATACACTTGCAACCACATTCACTGAACTTAATTTATTGGACCCTACTGCTACCTGATGCGTGGGATGAGAGGCTTTGCACACCTCTATTTAATAGCACCATTTAGCGCTTACAGTTTATGGTAGACTGGGCTTGGAGGAGTCTCAGGCGGCGGGGACCATTAATTGGAGTTTTATTGCAGTGCCCCAAATAAACCCACTATTGACGCATAGTGCTTGACCAGTCCCTGTGACCGTCATTTGGTGCATCTGGCTGTACTGCTTTAAGTACAAAGGAGTACAAAGGAAATTAAGCAACAATAGGTCTAGTGACCCTTCTAGGCTACTTTTCCTCCAAAACACTGAGAATCAAGTGTCCAAACAGTGGTTTAGAGTGGGTAAGGGAACATTGGAAAGGGAACTACTGCCTTGGAACTAATGTCCGTGGCAGGATTAGGAAGTTAGTAGGGGACAGATGGGTTAGTAACCGAGGGGAGGATAAAATAAAGTTTTTTCATTTACAAACGCAGTCAGTCGCGGGGTTTGATGCGAGATATTTGTCAAGGCAAAGTTTAAATTAATCAACGGGGCTCCAGTCTATAACATCTCGGGGAAGCCCATTCCATAAGTTGACAACTCGATTGAAGAAGAAATTTTTAGCTTCGTGTGAGTTAAAAGTGTGACGCCTACCAGCGTTGGCAGAATCGCCTCCCGCTAGCCACTAGCGCTCGCCAGGGCAGTGAAATGGGCTACAGTTATCAGAGAATGTTGTTCTTTCTTTCATAGTACTTGCATTGTTACAGACAGTCCACTGGTGGTCTTTATTTTCGTCTGTGACAACGGGAAGTATTTTATATCATGAGTAGAATATAAGATGCATTGTAGTGTAAAGTTGAGAAAGAGAGCGAGCGGGCAGCGTGGGGGTAGTGAGTGTTGCTTCCCTCCTCGAGGAGTTTTTCCCACCCGCGCGGGATTTTTCTCGCCTCTGATTGGCTGGTGGTTCTTGGCGCGTTCTAGGGACCTGCTGCCTTGTGACATATCGGCCTGTGATTGGCCGACCACCATGCCTTTGTGGGATCCTGAGGGTCCCGAGGAGCTACCCTCCTCAGAGCAAGCTAGGGACGCACATGACTAACATCCTTTTTACAACTGTCCCCCATATCTCCACCATTCTGATACGGTCTCTCTCACTCAACTTCCTTCTTTCATTCCTCTAATCTTTTAACGTCACAGCACTCCCTTTGGGTTCTGTACACGATTTCATATCGGCCCAGCGTATTGTGTGCGTCGCTCTCATATATATTTCCATGTATTAGAATAGGCTATAAGGGTTCTTAGTCTATGGAGGTTTGATGACTCTTTGTGTGTGTCTCCCTCATTATCATTAGTGCTCTGCTGGGTTATTTAATGCTAGACTGGGATGAGGTTTCTGTTGTCGTTGTCACCGATGTGTGTATGGTTCGCTTATACCTACACGACTGCGACGGTTTCTGTGGTAGCCTAGGTCGTCCTTTTGGTTGTGCCTTTTGCGAGTGCAGTATCGTGTTGTAAGAGGGCATTAGCCTACTACCTTATAACACAGTGCTGCCTCTTTGCTTGACTTTAGAGGGATAGCCAGGGTAGAACCAGATACTTGAGATCTGGATCTACCAAGAGAGCATCCCCGTCATTAACGTAACTTTAATTATACCGCCTTAAGGACAACGCTAGGCTATGAGCCCGTCTTGCTCAGCCACAGTTTCCTAACCTTCATATCCCAGCTAGACTTTATTCGCCGAGCAGACAGTAGTTAGGACATAAGCTCGTTTTGTTATGTATGCATTATTATTCACAGTATTTATTAGTCTAGGGTGTTGTTGAGTTGTACAACCATAGCAGACTGTTTCGTTGATGAGGAAGTACTTCTTTTAGTGTCGAGCATTACTGCTATTGCGCATTTATAATATTCACATGTCAGTTAACATTACATGTCCTATCTTTTAGTGTATTCAGTCTACACGTATGGTGTCCTGCCTCCTGCCTTTATATAATTTAAGATACAAGCATCTTATGAGCATCAGACTTTCTTCAGAAGTTTCCAGGTCTATGCTGTAGGACTATACTTCACTTTCTTTCAGATAGGAGTGAAGAGTTTATTGTTGTTTAGAGTAACTGTATTGAAGCATCTTTTTATTGTATTAAATCTTGCAGTGATTTAATTGATCTTTCCATAGCTTCCCTTTTATGCATTTTAACGTAACTTGCATCTTGTTTGTTATCAGGCTATACCAGTGTGGGTTAGCCTGAAGTAGAGTACATTTATGCCCAGTTAAGGATACCCCATTATCGCAGATTAACTTTGGAGGGTATAGCTGTTTTTGTTCGCCGGCATATAAGTTCGAGGGTTTGGATCTAGCGTACCGTTGTTGCATAGTGCCCTATTACTAGTCCAATCATTAAGTGCCCTTGTTTTATTCGTAGTCCCGGTCGTAACAAATGGCGACCTTGCCTTGTATCTTATTTTAGTAGAAACCAGGACCCATTTGTTGATTATTGCAGTAATAACAAATAGTGCCCTTGCCTGGTATCTAAGAAAGAATTGCAGGATTGTTGGACATTTGTTTTTTGAGGAATATTTTGGACACATGGATTTTTTTTTTGGCAACGTAGTATAGCACTTGAGTTGTTTTCGAGCATTTTATATTTTTGAGTGAATAGTGCTACATGAGAGTTTAGGTACTCCTTTTTTTTTATAAACGTTGAGAATTTTCGGTGGACACTATGTCGAACGACGGATCAATGTACAGTGAGGACACAGTACGGGAAGCAGACTCTGAAGTGCAGCAGCGGGGTTTGTCAGAAGGCATTAGAGTAATAACTAGTGAGGAGGATGCAAGGAAGTTTCTGGAGATGCCTATTACTGTTGACTGGGTGTCGGGGATTGATCGGTATGGTCTCCAGTGTTTGGCCACGGTCATGGGTCATGTGGGCACTAGCAGCATGACGAGAAGTGACCTGGTGGCCTGTGTGCTCGGCGGGGTGCGTGGGGCTTCGGGTGGAGCGGGAGCTGGGGCACCTTTGGCCCAGCCCCCATTCCACTCGACTCCTACCATGGCGCCCCTTCGGGCTCCGGAGCCGGGTACATTCCCGCAGGCCGATAGTCACTGGCAGCGTGGTTTGTCACTGGGTGGGTCTCCAATTGTTGCATCTCCTCCTCCTCCTCAAGGTTTAACTGCAGATATGATCTTCCAGCTTGAGATGGCTAAAATGCAGGCTGAGCAACGAAAGGCTGAGCTCGAGCAACGGCAGCGAGAAGCTGAGCTCGAGCAACGGCAGCGAGAAGCTGAGCTTCAGGTTGAGGCTACGAAGTACTGTGCAGACAGAGATCTTGAGAAGTCTCAGGTGGAGTCAACTGGGCAGCGTCTCGGTGCTGGGAATCGAGGTCTTGATCAGTCTTTATCGGACCTTCTTAACCCTTAAAAAGCGGCCCACCACTTAAGTCGAGTTAAATAAAGCTGGACTATGTGGCGGCGCTCGACATAACTCGAGTGGCAATTTCAGCACGTAATGTGGCTGAGAGAGAGAGAGACAAGTGGTGGCAGGAGACTAGCGAGCGTATGACTGCTCCAGACCACCGCGGCGAACCTACTGACACAAATCTCAGCTCCCTCCTCCCTCTCTCACTCGCTACATACTCAATTATGTACCGAAAGTACCGAATTACCTGCTTTTTGCGCTCGCGTTGCACGGTTATTGCAAGAAAACTATCCATCATACAAGGATCGTTATGGTGTCATTCGAAAGCTCTGTTTATGCCCTTTCAGGGATAGATACTTGTTTTACGTTCTGAGTCTTATTTAGGCATGAAAATGATCACGTAAACAGCCCTATTTTGGCTAAAAACACCCCGCTGGGCGGTACACATAAATAAACCGCATAGGCCGCTCGTAAGGTGTTAAGTTAGTCCCTGTATTTGACGAGTCGGGTGTCACCGAGTTTTTCCTGCGTTTTGAGAAGAAGTGCCGGGAGCACCAATGGCCCGAGGTTAAGTGGGCAGCCCTTGTTTCCTCTAGGTTGGTTGGCAAAGGACTCAAGGCATATGATGCGTTGCCCTTGGAGTCTTGCGTCGATTATGAGGTACTGAAGGAAGCTGTTCTGCGGGCGTACGAGTTACAACCAGAGACATATAGGTTGAAGTTCTGGGGTGTTACGAAGGGTCGTGAGTGCACTTTTCTAGAACATGCCCGGGAACTGTCTGATGCATTGAGAAATTGGCTGAGGTCAGAGAAGGTGACGACATTCGAGGAGCTTGAGCAGTTAGTCCTTCTAGAGCAATTTTTCAAGTCCACAGGTGGTGACCTGACTTTGAACCTCAAAGAGAAACAGCCTAAAACTCTACAGAAGGCAGCTGAGATGGCTGACCTGAGAATGTCACTGATTCGTGGGTGCGGGTCTGCACAACGGACCGATGCAGTTAACAAGGGGCGCAACACTCCACCTCCCCGAGTCAGTGATGCACAAGTTAATAACGAGAGTAAGAGCAATGATACCAATTTTGATCACAAACCTAATACCGTCCCGTTTAAGAAGGGTCCGGGCCCTTCCCCACCTCAAGGGAAGCCCAAGTGGGAGTTAGAGTGTTTTCATTGTCACAAGAAGGGGCATTTTGCACGATCCTGTCCTAGCAAGCTACCTACAGCAGTCGTGTCTTTGGCTCGCAACATTGGAGTGTCTTTGAAGTCGTCTGCGTTTGCCCGGGGTAAATGGTCGGAGGCTGGAGCACAGCCAGTGAAGAAGTGTCCGAAAGGCTTGACACCTGTCCGGGATACTTTTTGTGACCATAGAGGGCGCGGCTGCGTGAGTTGGGCTGGTTGCAAGCATGGAGTAGAATTGTTGCGTGATACGGGTGCTTCCCAGACATTGATGAAAAACTTTACAGGCAAACCTATAAACGCGGCACGGGTGGTTGTGGTGCAGGGTATCAATGCTACACAGTCATACCCATTGGTCCGAGTGGAGCTGGAGGTAGGTGTGACACAAGAGTTGGATGTCGGAATCGTGGAGAAACTGCCAGTAGTGGGTGTCGACCTTCTTCTCAGCAATGACTTTGGGTGCCTACTTCTGAAGTTCCACCCTTAGTCGTTGCCGAGAGGGCAGCCGACGTGAGTAAGGAGGAGCAGGAGTTGGTCGAGAGGTGTCAACCACAGCAGAGGGCGTGTGTTGTCACCCGATCTCATGCATCTAAACTTCTAAAGTGTCACAGCCTATTCCTCAGTCTCTAGACCAGCGGAGGAACGGTCGGAAGGAGCAAGCTAAAGTTGGGAGTTTTGCGAGTTTTGCTCCAGCGGCTCTTCTTAGTGACTTAGTACTTGACCCAGAGGTGAGCTCCGGAGTGGCCCCAGAACCTGTCACCCCTAGTGACATGGCTGGGCGTGATGGCACTCCGCGACTGAGTAGTTCCCAGGTGGAGGAGAGTTGTGGGAACGGGGCTATCGAACACGAGGATGGGGAAACATGTCATGTGAACCTGTTGGAGGAGTTTGTGAGGCAACCACCTGAGCAGCCTACTGTTCCTGCGTTGGTCTGCAGTGGCCAAGGTGGAAGGGGAGGGGGGGCAGTAGGGCACAGGTGGAGGAGAGTTGGGATTGTCATGTCTCGGCGGAGCAGTGGGCGGGGGACACGAGTCTGGTGGCTGTGGAAGCGCTAGAGCACCTGCCTGAGCAGCAGTGTGCAGCGCTCCAGCACCAGCTCGGTTCATACCCCACTGGTCGTGCCGAGCACCCGAGCCTCACAACTCAGGCGGTGCAAGATGTTCCGCGGGCAGGTCACTTGAATGTTAGGAGACCGTTAGCCTCGTTGTTTCGGTGGTTCAAGGTGGGCGACGAGGCTTTGACATGGTTGTCAGGTCAGGGTCGACCCATGGCTGCCAAGGGTGGTGGTCAGAAGGAGGACATTGAGCAGATTGGTGAGGTTGGCTGTGGAGTGGATGTGCCCGGTCGTCGCATAGCCTCCCAATGCTGCTCTAGTCGAATGCAACAGCCCTACCATAGACCGACTGTATCTGGCCATGTCGCTGAAAGCGGTGATGCTGCGCAGGCAGATGTAGTCGCAAGGAATACGGGGGTACGCATGTACGGTATCGGTGGGGAAGCCTTAGCAATTATGAACTATGGGAGTGACTGCACAGATGGTACTGATTGTCCCTCTCATGACCTGGCTGTTCTAGGGACGAAGGTGGAGAAGGAGGGAGACTTTAGTTTAGAAGCTGCGGTCTCGGCTGGGTTGTGGGAGGGCACGAGGCATGTTGTTCTGCGAGATAAGTTGTTTACTAGGCTGTGGCAGTACATCCGCATGTTTGTTGCTTCTCCAGGCCTGATGTACGGGGTAGAATCCGACATGGAGGCTGGAGACAGTGCAAGGCTCAAGTTAGTTCCCTACCGTATAAATCCTGCTCAACAGCCTGTCATGAAAACAGAGCTAGACAACATGTGGAAAAAGGGTCTGAGGGATAAAGGATATCGTGAGTGGTCGTTGCCAGTGAGTTTGCACGGAGTTGAGTGGCAAGATCCGTGTGTATGGTGATTGCAAGAGTGTGGAAGCATTATCCCTGACAGACACCTATCCATTACCCAAGGGTCTGAGGGATAATGGATATCGTGAGTGGTCGTTGCCAGTGAGTTTGCAACCTGAGTTGAGTGGCAATATCAGTGTGTATGGTAATTGCAAGAGTGTGGAAGCATTATCCCTGACAGACGCCTATCCATTACCTAGAGTTGACGATACCATAGACCGCATCGGGGCTGCCTCGCTTATCATGAAGGTAGAACTAGTGAAAGGTTATTGGCAGGCCCCGTTGCCGGAAATAGCGAAGAGAAGTGCCAGTCTTGTGATGAACTGGGCAATTTATCAGTGTCAGGTGTTGTTTTGCTGCCAGAACACAAGTTGGATGTGTGGCATGCTAAGGGCACTGATAATATTTTGGCTGATTGTTTGTCACAGGAGGGTTTGTTTGCAGGAGAACCCTCGCCGTTCAGTCAGTGTGTGTTGAGAGTGGAGAAAAATCAGGCTTGCCCCTGTAGAGCAGCCGTCAAAAACAACATTAAAATTAAATAAAAAAAATCACATAAAAAACTCTGTTAATTGTAAGTTGCCAATGTTATAGCTAAAGTCCTAAGTTGAACCTGTCTTTCACTTAGTTGGCTGGGCTCTGTGAAGCTCACTCAGGGAGCATAGCAGGCTAAAATTATACTATTATGTTTGGGAGGGGTTATACGATTTTATTTATGCTAAAATGTTGTTTTATTTATGATTGAGCTTTGCATTTCATTTCTGGTGGAGTGGCTGGTTGTGGCGGGTCTTGTCGGCATTCTGCCTTGTCAGATATGGTGCTCGCCTAATATTGAGGGTCCCATATCTTGGGCGGGGTGTGACGCCTACCAGCGTTGGCAGAATCGCCTCCTGCTAGCCACTAGCGCTCGCCAGGGCAGTGAAATGGGCTACAGTTATCAGAGAATGTTGTTCTTTCATAGTACTTGCATTGTTACAGACAGTCCAGTGGTGGTCTTTATTTTGGTCTGTGACAATGGGAAGTATTTTATATCATGAGTAGAATATAAGATGCATTGTAGTGTAAAGTTGAGAGAGAGAGCGAGCGGGCAGCGTGGGGGTAGTGAGTGTTGCTTCCCTCCTCCCTCCCGGAGGAGTTTTTCCCGCCCGCGCGGGCTTTTTCTCGCCTCTGATTGGCTGGTGGTTCTTGGCGCGTTCTAGGGGCCTGCTGCCTTGTGCCGTATCGGCCTGTGATTGGCCGACCACCATGCCTTTGTGGGATCCTGAGGGTCCCGAGGAGCTACCCTCCTCAGAGCAGGCTAGGGATGCACATGACTAACATCTTTTTTACAACTGTCCCCCATATCTCCACCATTCTGATACTGTCTCTCTCACTCAACTTCCTTCTTTCATTCCTCTAATCTTTTAACGTCACAGCACTCCCTTTGGGTTCTGTACACGATTTCATATCGGCCCATCGTATTGTGTGCGTCGTTCTCATATATATTTTCATGTATTAGAATAGGCTATAAGGGTTCTTAGTCTATGGAGGTTGGATGACTCTTTGTGTGTGCCTCCCTCAGTGTCCTTAGTTTATGGAGGTTTGATGACTCTTTGTGTGTGTCTCCCTCATTATCATTAGTGCTCTGCTGGGTTATTTAATGCTAGACTGGGATGAGGTTTCTGTTGTCGTTGTCACCGATGTGTGTATGGTTCGCTTATACCTACACGACTGCGACGGTTTCTGTGGTAGCCTAGGTCGTCCTTTTGGTTGTGCCTTTTGCGAGTGCAGCATCGTGTTGTAAGAGGGCATTAGCCTACTACCTTATAACACAGTGCTGCCTCTTTGCTTGACTTTAGAGGGATCGCCAGGGTAGAACCAGATACTTGAGATCTGGATCTACCAAGAGAGCATCCCCGTCATTAACGTAACTTTAATCATACCGCCTTAAGGACAACGCTAGGCTATGAGCCCGTCTTGCTCAGCCACAGTTTCCTAACCTTCATATCCCAGCTAGACTTTATTCGCCGAGCAGACACTAGTTAGGACATAAGCTCATTTTGTTATGTATGCATTATTATTCACAGTATTTATTAGTCTAGGTTGTTGTTGAGTTGCACAACCATAGCAGACTGTTTCGTTGATGAGGAAGTACTTCTTTTAGTGTCGAGCATTACTGCCGTTGCGCATTTATAATATTCTCGTGTCAGTTAACATTATATGTCCTATCTTTTAGTGTATTCAGTCTACACGTATGGTGTCCTGCCTCCTGCCTTTATATAATTTAAGATATGAGCATCTTATGAGCATCAGACTTTCTTCAGAAGTTTCCAGGTCTATGCTGTAGGACTATACTTCACATCTTTTTATTGTATTAAATCTTGCAGTGATTTAAATTATCTTTCCATAGCTTCCCTTTTATGCATTTTAACGTAACTTGCATCTTGTTTGTTATCAGGCTATACCAGTGTGGGTTAGCCTGAAGTAGAGTACATTTATGCCCAGTTAAGGATACTCCGTTATCGCAGATTAACTTTGGAGGGTATAGGTGTTTTTGTTCGCCGGCATATAAGTTCGAGGGTTTGGATCTAGCGTACCGTTGTTGCATAGTGCCCTATTACTAGTCCAGTCATTAAAAGTGCCCTTGTTTTATTCGTAGCCCCGGTCGTAACAAAAGATTTACCAATAATTTTGCACCCGTTTCTCCGCGTGTAATTAGATTGGTCGATAGTGAATCGATAGTCATATTGTCGATGCCTTTGATGATTTTGAACACTTGAATTAAGTCGCCTCTTAATCTGCGCTGGGTTAAAGGAAATAGATTTAATTCTCTAAGACGCTCCTCGTATGGTTTGTTCTTTAGGTTAGGTATCATTTTGGTAACTCTACGTTGAACTCGTTCTAGCTTGTCTATATCTTTTTGGTTATAAGGGCACCAGGATTTTTTTCTTTTTTTCTATGTGATTGAGGGAGGCAAAAGGCAGAACTGCCTATAGCGAGTGCCTCCCCCATAGTTGAAAGAGTCACAGGGCCAAAATCAAGGGACGTTCGAGCCAAAATGCCTGGACACACAGAGTTTGAAGCAATTTAAGTCATAGGAAGAGGGAAAGACTGATTCTGGGAGAGAGTTCCAGAGCTCAGCTGTTGAGTAGAAGAAAGTTTGAGAGTAACGTTTCACTCTTGGGTTGGAGAGTTGCACAGAGTAGGGGTGGGCTTGAGTTGCAAGACGGGTACCACGTGCCCTACGTAAAGGAGGTGGTATACACTGGGAAAGCTCTGAGGAACACTGATTATTATAGTAGCGATAGAATAGCGAGAGAGATGCAACATTGCGGCGGAGAGAGAGAGATTGCAGAGAGTTGGTGAGTGGACGGGAGTTAATGATACGAAAGGCCTTCCTTTCAACTTTGTCTAGGAGAGCGGTGTGAGAGGAACCTCCCCACACATGTGAACAATACTCAATACAAGGACGCACTATGCCCCTGTAGAGCAAGAAGCTGTGCAGGGGAAAAGAGCCCATTAAGGCGGTTGAGCACAACCAGCTTCTGGGAGGCTGCCTTAGCAAGACTGGTAATATGGTCCTTCCAACTGAGAGCAGAAGAAAAAGAGACACCAAGAATATTGAGAGAAGATGAAGGATTGATTTTTGTATTGTTGAAGAATAAAGGATAGTCTGCTGGGAGTTCCTTACGGGTAGACATGTGGAGAAATTGGGTTTTGGAAGCATTAAAGGTAACAAGGTTTTCTCTGCCCCAATTGGAGATAGTATTTAGATCAGAATTTAAGAGTTCTATGGCTTCATTACGTTTGTCGTTGAGGGATTGCTGGCTGGGGCATTCTGAAAAACTAATGGAGTAGTGTAAGGTTGAGTCGTCTGCGTATGAATGGATGGGAATTGAGATACAGTTGAGGAGATCATTTATAAAAATTAGAAAGAGAATAGGAGATAGGACAGAGCCCTGAGGAACACCGGAGTTTATAGGGTGAGGAAGTGAACAATGGCCGTCCACAACCGCGGCTATGGAACGGCCGGAAAGGAAATTAGAGACAAAGGCACAGATGGAGGGACAGAAACCGAAGGAGGGTAGTTTAGAAATTAAAGATTTGTGCCAGACTTTATCGAAGGCTTTCGATATGTCTAGTGCAATAGAAAAAGTCTCACCGAATTCCCGAAAGGAGGATGACCAAGAGTTAGTAAGATATGAAAGAAGATCACCAGTAGAGCGACCCTTAAGGAAGCCATACTGGCGATCTGAGAGCAGATTATGAGAAGAGAAATGTTTAAGAAATTTGGAAGCAAGAATAGCTTCAAAAACTTTAGAAAGACAAGAGATGAGAGCAATTGGACGATAGTTGGAGGGTTGAGAGCGGTCACCCTTCTTTGGGACAGGTTGAATGTGAGCAAGTTTCCAGCATGAAGGGAAAACGTTAGAGGATAGACAGAGACGAAAGAGTTTGCCTAGGCAGGGAGTCAGCACGGAAGCACAGTTTTTGAGAACAACAGGAGGAACACCATCCAGACCGTACGCCTTATTAGTATTAAGCCCAGAGAGGGTAGAAAGTACATCTTTAGAAGAGATTAGGATATTAGGCATAAGTAAGAGAGAGGAGGGTGGAGAGGGAGGAATAGCACCGGAATCATCCAAGGTGGAGTTTCTAGCAAAAGTTTGAGTGAATAGTTTTGCTTTGTCAGAGGAAGAAGTGATGGTTGTGCCATCAGAGTGGAAAAGGGGAGGGAAAGACGAGGAAGAGAAATTGTTGGAGAGGATTTTGGCTAGATGCCAGAAAGCTTGGGAAGAGCTAGAGTTGGATAGTTCAGTGCATTTATTATTGATGAAAGAGTGTAGGGTAAGTTGAAGAACAGATTTGGCTTGATTCCGAACAGAAACATAGGAAGAATGAGAGTCTTGAGTTTTAAGGCGTCGGTACCGTTTGAATGCTTCCTCCTTATTGTGGACAGCAGTAGAACAGGCGTGAGTAAATCAAGATTTTTTAGCATTAGTCTGAGAGAAAGAGAATGGAATGTATGCTTCCATGCCCGATAGGATTACCTCGGTAATGCGTTCAGCACTCTCCGAGGGTCCCCGGCCACGAAAGCACAAATCATTCCATGGGAAATCAAAGAAGTACTGCCGGAGAGCCTCCCAGTCGGCAGCACCGAAGTGCCACAAGTGCCGCCGGCTAGGAGGATCGGGTGGCCGTACTGGAGAGATAGGACAGGTGACAGAGATAAGTTTATGGTCGGAGGAGCCCAAAGGAGAGAAAAGATCAACAGTATAAGAAGAAGGGTTAGAAGTTAGAAACAAGTCAAGAATGTTGGTCCGATCTCCAATGCGATCCGGGATGCGGGTGGGTTGCTGAACTAACTGCTCTAGATCATTTAGGATAGAAAAGACGTAGGCTTGTTCACGAGCTAGGTCAGTAGTGTGAGAGGAGAGCCATTGGAGGTGGTGAACGTTAAAATCTCCTAAGATGGAGGTTTCTGAGAAAGGAGAAATGGATAGAATGTGTTCTACTGTAGAGTTTAAATATTAAAATAATTTGAGAAAGTTGGTATAGTTAGGGGAAAGATAGACAGCACATAAATATTTAGTAAGAGAATGACAGGAAAGTTTGAGCCATAAAGTTGAGAATTCAGAGGAGTCTAAATCGGGAACACGAGAGCAAGTGAGTTTGTTGTGCACATATGCACAACATCCGCCTTTGGCTTTGAAACTAGGATAGAGAAAGTAGGAGGATACAGAGAAGGGGCTGCTGGATGTTGCTACAGACACCTGAGTTTCGGTGAGGAAGAGAAGATCAGGTTTGTAGGAGGAAAGATGGTGTTCAACAGAGTGAAAGTTAGAGGAAAGTCCACGAATGTTGCAGAAATCAATAGAAAGAGTAACAGGCAGAGGTCCAGGTAATTTTGTGGGGTCGTCAGGGGATGGTCGGTCGGGTGTGGGGACATTTATGGTCCCCCCCCCTGGGGACTCCGAGGCTGGGCTAAAATGAATAATTTTTAATTTTGGTGTGGAGGAATGAAGTGTGGTGTGCATGTTTAGTGTAGTGAAGTGGATAGGAAGAGAAGGTGTTTGAACGCAGTATTCCAGAAGAGGGCGGACTAAGGAATTGTAAAGGGTTAGGATAACGTCTTTGGATTTATGCTCAAATGACCTGTCTATAAAGCCAATTATTTTGTTTGCCTTCTTAACAACTTCTGAACATTGTTGACTCGGTTTTAGGTTACTCGATATTGTTACTCCCAGATCGGTTTCTCAGTTTACATTCTTAAGCTGAGTGCCATTCATCAAATAAGGTGAGAGAGTGACTACCATGTGTGTTGCCAAGCTAGATAAAACACTTAGGTTTGTCTACTGGAATAAGTGTGATATCCCTTGAAAACTTAGTTCTAGATTAGACCAAGATGGACGTATATTAGAGCAGAACAAATCATGAAGTTGATAAAAAGGATTAAAAACATGCTAATAAACTATATTTTGAAAATACAAATTTGAAAACTGAAGTTTCAGAGGGAAGACACGGCAAGAGGTAGAAAAGTTAGGCTGAACAAAACCAGTAATCTTAAAAAGTTAAAGTAATGTTTGAGAGGAAGTTGGACCTTCAACCTATGAAGTCAGCGTCAGTACAAGACTCGCAGGTGAGGATGAAAACAATAATATATTATATATATATATATATATATATATATATATATATATATATACATATATATATATATATATATTCTTTAATACATACGAGGTTGAAAGAAATGGCAATTCAACCTCGTATGTATTAAAGAAAATGTATTACCTGGCTTTACTAATATATATATATATATATATATATATATATATATATATATATATATACCTGTATATATTATATATATATACTGTATATATTTTTTTTTCATCCTCACCTGCAAGTATTGTACTGATGCTGACTAAGGCCAGTCAAGGAGGAAACAGTTCAAGTCACAACTATGAAAGAGGCAATGATTCATGCTACACCTAATGCTAGTGACCCTTGCTACGCTTGAAGCGATGTTAATAAGAAAAATCAGAAACAAAAAGACGATTAGGTTAACAGCTCAAATAGCTTCAGCACTAAGCAGTGCAGAAAGTCAACGGTAATTGATAAGATTTATTGTTGTTTTCTATGTGTATGAAGGAGACAAAAGGTAGGTTGCCTGTACGAATGTCTCCCCCAAAGCCAAAAGAGTGACAGAGAGCCAATTTCAAGGGACGTTGGGGTCAAAATGATTGGACACCCGAAGTTTAAAGCAGTTTAAGTCATAGGATGAAGAAAGACTGATTGAGGGAGATAGTTCAGCATCCATAAAGCAAAGGGACCAGACTATACACTTCAAGTTTATTTAGTTTCCTTATCTACAAAGAGACCAACAAATATATTTGGAGATTCTCAAGTCCAAGGATAAAAAATAACTTTGAAAAGCTTTGCCATGGTGTGAGAAAAGTAGAAAGCCTCACAAGTGCAAGGACTTCCCAGCAGATAAAGGCAATAGTTAAATTCTGTACCTAGACTCGTTACGACAATAATAGCCCAAGTCAGTGGAATTAACCTGTTCCTTAACCCTTTTGCTGTGGCCAGCGTATGGGTACATTGTCATATTTCCTGGCAGAAAAAAATTGCCAGGGAGTGTCCTGGTGGTCAATATCGATACTGCGCACTCCCAGCCGCAAGCAGTGAGCGTTGAAGGCTCAGTCATTCTCTCAGTAAAAGTCACGATGGAAGGAGCACCAATTAAATAACATGTCCAATTGCATGGATTCAGCCCATCCTGCCAGGCCAGCATGCGGGCCACCCAAGGCCTGAGTGACTACACCTTTCGATATGCTCTTCAACATTTCAACGTCCTGTGATGAGACTGGCGCCACAGTTTCTGAGAGTTCATTTAAAGGAGCTTTTGTTGTAGTGGGAGAGAGTGTGGAATGGAAAAGAGAAGGAGAGGAGAGTGAGAGAGAGGGAGAAGGGAGAGAAAGTAAGAAAACTGCGAGTGCTGAAGATATGGAGGAAAGTGGAAATGCTACTGAATTTCCGGCCACCTCTGACCAATAACATGCCATTTTGTCCACACCCACACCTGCACTGGATGTAGGCACCTTCAGCCTTTATTACTGTTGCTGAGGCAGCCCACAGCGATCAGGTGGATAAATATCCACGTAAATCTATTTATGTTCCTTTGCCTGTCGCTCATTGTTTATTTGTCAATTGTTAATTAATTGTTAATTTGTGAATTGTATAGCATTCACCTGTTGGCACACATGTCGAAAACTGTTTACGCTGAAAAACATGTTTGTTTCCCATGTAAATATTCTTGTTTCTTTGTAATCTTCCCATTGTTTATTTGTGTAGTGTGTTTTTATCATTGTTTAATTATTTTTTGCCATAGCAGTCATCTGAAGTCACCCACGTCGAGAACCATTTATGCCGAAAGGCATGTTTGTCTATATGTATTTATTGACAAAGCCACATTGAATCTGCATGTCTAGTATATTTTATCTATAGTACGTTCATGACTATTCCTTGGCCAAGCTAGGTACTATTTATAGTGTTTGACTATCTTTTGCCATAGCATTCATTCGAGGGCAACCAGGTGGTGACATGTTTCCACTGAAAGGCACGTTTGTTTACATTTAATTCGCAACATAAACCCATAAATTTTCATTATATTTGATATTAATTTATGCTTTTGAGTTGTATTTATGGCTAGGTATGTGATATTTGTCACTGTTTTAGTAACATTTAGGCCATAGTATTTATTCCATGGTGACCACGGACAATTTGTTTTCGCCGCCAGGCTTGTTTTCTGTGTGCTGATTTGGCGACATAGCCCCAATGGATCGACATATATATATATATATATATATATTTATTTACGATTCTGAGAAGGTTTTGGGCTACGTATGTAATATTTTTCATTATTTTAGTATAAATTACGACATAGTATATATCTTATGGCGGCAAAGTGAACATTCTAAGTCTGCAAGGTAAAGTCAAAGAAAGAACTGCTAGGTGCAGACTTCAGCAAAATTAACTCTGAACAGTATTATTGATAAGGTCAGTGTGATTCTAGTTGCTTTGAATTGCCTAGTTAACTGGGAAGCAACATCTGCCAATGCTGAATATAGGCATCTTGTTGCCTTTGCTAATGATAACGTTTTGCCTCAGTGAGTGAATGAGTCACTAGAGGCAACACTATACTAGATCTAGTTTTCACCACTGTTGAAGAAAGTGTGACCAGCTCATTTGTTGGTGAAACATAAGGAGGTAGTGACCATAATCTATTTAAATTCTCTTTTCGCACCTCTTACAGCAGACCAACTAGTCCAGAGTAGAAAATTACACTAGCAAACTTCAAAGAATTTCAGGGATGCTTAACCCAGATCAGACATCATGATGTTAATAACATTTGGTGTTCAATCAAAACGATACATTTATGGAACAACATGCTTCATTTGTTCCCTCCAATCTTCGCAAATCAGGCTCACCTTAACCAAAATTGTTCACAAATTACTTAGCTTCGGGAAATATGATGATAAAGACTGCATCAAGGAAGACCAAATGAAGTCAAAACCAAAGAGACCTAGATTATTTCGATAGTATGTGCAGAGGAGTAAAATATTTTTTAAGGGAATCAAAACAGGATGCAGCCATATGCAAAGAGAGTCCTGAAGAGGTTTTCAGCTATGTGAACAGTAACAACTATTCAAAATTAGCATTGGACCTCTGAAAGATCCTACTAGCCAACTACAAATCGTTAACACTGAATTAGCTAAACTGTTAAACGACTATTTTGCCCAAAGTATGCCAAGATTAGTAGATGATGAAAAAGCAAAATTAGATCTAATTAATAGGAGATCGCAAAAAGAATAGAGAAGTTAAATGGGCTTAAGCCATCTGTCCCAAGTGTGATGATAGTAGTTAACGACGTGGATATCTGCAAGTAAATTATGGATTAAAAACCAGTTTCAGGTAACGCTGATCATGTCCTACCAACTTCCTTGAATTTTTCCTTGAAATGTTGAGTGTGTATGACAAATATTGAACCATTGACATACATTAATTAGATTTTCAAAAACTTTACGAAGTTCCTCATTGTATGCTAATGTCAACAGTGAGTACACTATGTTTTCCAGTTGATGGTAAATTGCTATCTCGCCACACTGATTACTATTACCAATATGTTGTAACGAAATATGTTGCTAATTATGAAAACTTGGCAATAATATGACGCAGAGACATAGCAGAATTCCATTATCCCATTAGGAATCGAATAATCAAATGCTAAGGGATTCAATTTACCATCAGCAGGAAATATACAGACTAAAGTTACAGTATAGAGGTTACTAATTAGATAACCATTCGGCTAACAGGTAGACAGCAGTGAGTGATAATCATTAGCATTTCTTCCAAGTGGACTCCTGTTTTTTGGGGAGTTCCACAGGGAACTGTCCTTGGGCAACTGATGTTCATCATATATGTTAATTATGTCGATATTGGTTTGTTAAGTTTGCAAATGGTATTAAGCGGTGAGTGAATGTGAAGGATCCGACAGGGGTTGAACAACTAAGGATGGATTTTAATAGACTTGGTTTACTATAGGAATTGCCCAAGGCATGGCAGATCCCACTAAGCATGGACATTTACAAAGTGATGCATATCGACCTAGCAAGCCCTAAGCCAAATTACTCACTATTGGGAAAACTATTGAATTACTTGGAAACGGATTTAGCGGTTCTGATTATCAGTGGCAACATTTCTAAGTAGTCCATTACGTACAGAAGAAAACTCACTTGGCTATATTAAGAGGTAATTCAACTATAACAATAAGGAGATATTCCTCACACTCTACGATGCCTTGATGCGGCCTCTCTTAGAATATGCTAGTCTCCAGCAGTCAGGAACGACTTGAAAGACTAGAAGCTTGAGGTATAGTCTGAGATTAAAGCGACGACCATTCCCGGACAAAAGTTGCACCTATTTCTTAGTCCTCATAGTACAGGCATTATGCGGAAAAAGACGGATAAACCTCACACAAACTACAACAACAATGCTTCCAACTGTTTTTGAATCAGATTTTTTTTCCTAAGAAATCTGATTGGTGGAAAACAAATATTTTGTTCATATGACTATTTTTCCGTCCCCGTCCCCTGAGCTACCTCAAATTTGCTTTTAAAGGTAGCTTCTAAAAACAAAACATATGATAAAAGTGCTATTATTAAATGAAATGATGCTGGGTACATTTATGGTGTACCTGTAAACGGACATATTAAAACACACTTGTTGTTGGTGATTTTCAATGGAGGTCGTCTGGCTCTTGATCATCTCCATATTCGTCACAAACTGGCTGAGAGGTATTCACACACGCCGTTCCTTTGCAGTTGCTACAAGCAGCAGAGCACTCGATGTTGTGCCTCCTGTATGTGCACCGCAAGTTACGGTACTGAAAGTCAGTCTTTTAGACACATCTGACAACTAGCAGCTCCTGTGGAGCAGGTCCCAAATCAGTTTGGACAGGTATGAATCCTGTGTTGCTCTTCTCCCACCCCCATTTTTGGGGTGATAGCCTATCGACAGATCTATCAACTGTTGTAGCTGATAGTACATACGAAGACTGTGGTACCTGGCTGCTGTTGATGTTGGTGGCAGATTAAGTGGCTGTACGGGAGAACTGGATGCAGCCATCTTTTCACAAAATCGCTTGTGCCTCAGCATGTCAAGTCCCTCCCCTGGCTTTTCATTGTACAGACATAACAGAGCATTCTCTTATGCGGAAACAATATCTGCCATAGAAGCTCGGAGGGTTTCCAACACTTCCGCCTGCGCACGGAAGTCACTGCAGGTTGTGAATTTATTCAAAGGAGCTCCCTTCCCAATACCGTAGAGGCGGGAAGTAATGTCACGTCCAGCTATGGCGTGGATGAAGAGTATGTGATTGCACACATTGGGATAGAGTTGACGTTTAGCAGCCTTGACATCCCAAATGCGTGCATTCTTCGTACTCTTCTTTGGCTCTGGTTTGAAGAAGATGTCTTGCGATTCAAGGTTGGCATGGTAGATGAGGAGGACGAGAAGGTCTGTATCATTGCCTATGAGCGTAGTTGTACTTTCTTCTGCACTATCAAGTGTGACGCTTCTGCATAGTGGGCATGCGCGCGCGTCGGCTGCCCAGCCGTTTAGAAACCGGCTGGCGGCAGCCGGCCGGCAGGCTTTTCCTTAGTATATATCCTACGACAACGTAACTACTGTCTGGGATATTCTTATGTTGTTTCACAGCTTGTAGCTGCCCTTATTCTTAACCAACGCATCTTAGTATATTTTATTCTCGATAGTTGATTGTTTCATTATAATATATAAGATGTAAGTCTAGTGAGAGTGGGAGGAGACGAGCGGGGGAGAGAGACCGGCTGGGGGACGTTGCTTCATGCGGAGAGTCCAGCTTGGGACGAGCCTGAAGCGTTGCCATATGCATTTGATTCTCACGCACGGGGTAGAGGATTTTGACCCGGCAACTGTGTTGAGTGTTGCCAAGCATGGGATGTATTCTGCATGCCTAGGGCGGGGTCCAGACAGATTCAAGACTCAGAGCTCACCTCACTGTCGTACCCTTCGGACCCCCTTGATATCTATCCCTCTCAACCCCACTCAGAAACTTTCTCTCTTACTTTGTATACCTTCCTTCCACTACTTCACCAATCTATTTAATTATCCCATCCCCTTGATAGACCTTATATCTATTATTGTATAAACGACGAGCTCTCAGATAACTAGATAGGATTTTTGGGCCTTATGCAGAGACGTAATTGTTAATGAGACCTAGGAAGCTTTTTTTGTTGTCTCATATTTGGTGGTTTCATGCTTTTTGCTTTTTTTTTTTTTTTTTTATATATTCCAACTTACTTCCTCTCGGGCATAGGCTGAGAGCCTTAACATTCACCGCTTTACAATGAACAGTGAAGCCCGTGAGGTCTTGTTCCAGTCTAGGGAGTGAGACATGTGAAGCACGTAAAGTACAACGAGCACCTGCCATCTTGCCTTCACATGAGGCACGGTGCTCACTCATGGCCCGAAACGACCCCATTTCTGAAGCCACCTCGTTCCCGTGCTTCACTGTCTCACCACCTCCACTCGGACTCTCACACTTACACACACACAACGCCACCTGTTGAGCAGATAACTTGCTAGTGTGTTCTTGTGTCAGGTTAGCAGGGGCTAGACCGGAGGGGAGACTTTTTGCGATCCTTTAAGTAAAGTCTGCTGGTGCGAGTCCTGTGGACCCGCACGACTTTACTAGGATACCCGTGGGAGTCTGGGGGGCATTTTCTTGTCTGTGTCCCTGTGTGTCTAGTGTTGTGTTGTGTGAGGGCCCTTGCCTAGTCCACTCAGCACTGCGCTAGCACGTCTTGCTTTTGTTTTAGGGTCGCCAGGAGAGAGTCAGATACTTGCGATCTGAGTCTCTCAAGAGAGCACCCTTTCAATTAGAGTAATTTGGCGCACAGACTTGGGAACGTCCCTAGGCTAGAGCAGGTGGCTCAGCCCGGGTATCCGAAGCCTATATCCTTCCAGCTAGACCTCTGCCACCTGGCAGATTAACAGCTAGGGGTTTATTATTCTGTATGCTTGTTATTGTGCCACAGTTTACCGTTTTTGTGAGCATTGTGAGTCAGGGTGTGGCTTAGAGACTCTGTCCGAGCAGGCTTGCCTGACTAAGAGTGAGAAGCACACCTGTATGTGGTTATGTTGCGAGTTGCTGCCTTTATTTAATTATACCTATGCCATTATACACTGTAGGTCCTATCACTAGTATTTATTCCTGCTTATGAGTTAAGAGTTCTCTAAATCCGTAACGTACTTTCTTTGCTAAGCATCAGATCCTACAGTAGCCACATGCAGTTTAGAAACCCGCATCTTGTCTACCTGTACGATGTTTTGAGGACTGTTTGCTTTCACCTTCTTTCACGCAGGGGTGATTAGTTGTATTAATTAACGTAACGTTAAATGTACTTTCTTCTAGTTTGTTATTAAATTGTTTCTGCAATTTAATTCCGTTATCTATCTTTTCCTTGAAGCTTTAAGTCAACTTAATTGTGTGATCTTTTATATAGCCTGCTTGACTATCAGCAGTCTATAGTGCGTGCACCCTGTAACCGAGTCATAGGATATCTCGTTGTCCAGGCAGGACTCTTGACGGTTTAGGGTGGTTTATTGCCTGGGTTTATAGAGAAGGGTTGGTTCTAGCGTTTTCCGTTGTTGCTTGTTGCCGCATACCTAGTCCAATAGAAAGAGCCCAGTGTTTATATATCCCAGGACGTAACACAAAAGATCGGCATCACCTGAGGTGTGTATATCTGGCAGTTTTTCGTCTGCAGGTGAGCACGGAGCATATTGATGAATCGCTGTTTGTTGGCGATATTGGAAAGGAACTCCCTTTTCATTATGACTGGCAATTCTTCTGCCAGAGTTACAGTGAGTCCAGTCCTCCCGCCCGCTCGCCAGCGATGAGCCATGTCTTTGGTAGACGTTTCCTGGTAGCCATTGAAAACAATTAGTGGAGCACCATATTTCTTCCTGACATACTCGCTGTACGAATTGCATATACCCATGTACATTGTACATAGTTCCATATGTGAATGAGTGCTCCCCCATCCAACACATAATGCACATTACCTGGTATTTCTGGTTGGCGAGACGTCTGGAGCGCCCAGAGAGCATCTGCATGCTGTTGTTTCTGTGGCTGGTGAAGCAAAAGAGAACTGTCGAACAAAGCAGTAGGATGACTGCACAGTTCATACTTGAAAACCGATGCCAGGTCTACTCTTGTGAAGCTTGTGAAGCTTTTGCAGCAACTGTGAGACGTTGAAACAGTAACTTCTTCTATTGCACTAGACATATTGAAGGCCTTCGAGAGAATTTGGCACAAAACTACCCTCCTTCGGTTTCTATCCCTCCATCTGTACCTTTGTCTCTAATTTCCTTTCTGGTCATTCCACAGCTGCGGTTGTGGATGGCCATCGCTCACTTCCTCATCCTATCAACTCCGGTGTTCCTCAGGGCTCTGTCCTATCTCCCATTCTCTTTCTAATTTTCATAAATGATCTCAACTGTACCTTCAGTCCCATCAATTCATAATCAGACGACTCTACCTTACGCTACTCAATTAGTTTTCCTGAATGCCCCAGCCAGCAATCCCTCAAAGAAGAACGTACTGAAGCCATTAAACACTTATCTTCTGATCCAACTACTATTTCCAATTGGGGCAGAGAAAACCTTGTTGCCTTTAATGCTTCAAAAACCCAATTTTTTCATCTTACTACCCGTTCAGAGGACTATCCCTTATAATTCAACAATACAAAAATCTATCCTTCATCTTCTCTCAATATTCTCGGTGTCTCTTTTTCTTCTGCTCTCACTTGGAAGGACCATATTACCAGTCTTGCTAATATTACACTATATTACACTGGACATATTTTCCGTCGTCCTTCGACCTTCATCCTTCGATCTTGGGCATGAAATCGTCGTCTTCCTATCACACAGGCTCCACTCACAATCATCGTCATCTACAGACATAGGCTGAAGTGTCTGATCGCTTCTCGGCTTTATTTACACCTATTTCGGCCTAAATAGATTCCCTATATAATATTAATACTTCGCAATCGCTATTAAAAAGTGGAGGTTATGCCATAATAACGCCATTATAATAATTTTATCCGAAACTAGTGAAAAAAAAGACGACTAATGCTGAAGGTCACGACTCGCACGAAAATCATGAAGAAAAACACCATCAGTAGGCTATATAGGCGGAGGGTGATAACCGTCGCGGGTCTAGATTCCTAGGTTGAGAGTTCGATATGTGATGTAGGCTACTGTACAAGCATTAATATATAATCATGCTCAATCCTTAAATATATATATCATTACAGTATAGTATTCAATAAATTGGGATGAGAGAAAACGGTTCAATCAAGAAGTAGGCTACAGCACGTATCCACAACTTCAACTTTCTACAAATACAATATCTTTGGGCAACAATGTGAAGAATATTATCTCAAGTGATTGAATGTAGCATAGCCTATTATAGGTTATTGTAATCAACATACAATTATAATGTGCAAACAGTAAACTATTTGTTATAACTTAACATGAGTAGTAGCTTCGTTACTGCAATGGTTAGCCTAATATTTCCTTCAATATTACAAATTCTGTATTATGTATACTTTGTAATCTTGATATAATACCGTATTTATGCATTATAGGTTCAGTTAATGCGATATGTTACATAGTACTCTTTAAATAACTTAGTAGCCTACATATACAGTACAGTAGGTTATACGGTATAGTGTTTGGCGAGGAGTAGGCTATGTCTTGGAAATACATTCCTTATGTATAAATATATATTAATATATACTGTATAGCCTACTGTATATATTCCATATATATTTAACTACATAAGTTTTTAATATTTCTAATGATAATGTGATAGGTGATAATTTATCCGAACCTTAAGAGCTATAAAATACCACATGGAACACATAAAATCGTACATATAATACAGTTAACACAAGCAAGGGAAGAAATAACGTCACTGCCTATTTTAAATGAGTAATACCGGTGCGCAAAGCATGGCCTGTGATTTGCTAAGCCGGCTGGACCCGAGTCCAGTCAGTCTACACTCTCGCTTACTTCTTGTCTTTATCATTTCTTTATATAGCTTGTGTTTACTTTATTATATATACGTTATTATTATGTTTCCTGTGATATTTAATAGCTCTTTCGATGCGGATAGCACTGTAATTCATTAAGTAATCATTAACATTACTTAAACATATATAGTTTAATGAATAAATAAGGAACAATACAGATAATAAATAAATTATCAGGGTGCTGATACGATAGCCAATCATGAGCGTGCTGCTGCTTCCACTGACTTCCACTTTTACCGACATACGTGGATTCATGTTGCTTGTTTTAGGTAATAGCGATCAATATAGTCATACTTACCTTGGTTATTATATATGCTCAGCTTTATCATAGGGATAGTGATGTATAAATAGCATGACGGGAAGCTAAAACGGAATTAAGGCCAATTAATCTCGAATTGACCTTGAATCTTCAATTCAAATGTAACCAAATGAGTGTATAGCTCGTATTTTTTTTTAGTAAAATATAATGTTTTGCAGTTCGTAATACATCAATTTCCGTTTATATATCATTAGTTCGTATTCAGATATAATTAAATATATGCAAAATACGAATGAGTACTATAAGTGGTCATTTGAGTTTAGTATTATTGTGGGCTTGACCACGATTTCCCGGTGTACTTCGGTAACCGTGGGCTGCCGAAAAGACCACGAAACGAGAGATGAAGGACCACGCAAACCATGGTTTTGATGAAGGACGACGGAAAACATGCCACTGTGATAGCCCCTTATGGCAGCCTCCCAGAAGTTGGGTGTGCTCAACCACCTCAAGGGGTTCTTTACCCCTGGACAGCTTCTTGCTCTGTACAAGGGCACAGTGCGTCCTTGTATCGAGTATTGTTCACATGTGTGGTGAGGATCCTCTCACACCGCACTCCTAGACAAAGTAGAAAGGAAAGCCTTTGTATCATTAACGCCTGCCCACTCACCAACTCTCTGCAATCACTCTCTCTTCGCCGTAATGTTTGATCTCTCTCGATATTCTATCGCTACTATAATAATCAATGTTCCTCAGAGCTTTCCCAGTGTATACCACCTCCTCTACGTAGGGTATGTAGTACCCGTCTTGCAACACAATCCCACCCCTACTCTGTGCAACTGTCCAACCCAAGAGTGAAACGGTATTCTCAGACTTTCTTCTATTCAACTGCTGAGCTCTGAAACTCTCTCCCAGAATCAGTCTTTCCCTCTTATTATGACTTAAATTGCTTCAAACTCTGTGTGTCCAGGCATTTTGGCTCGAACGTCCCTTGATTTTGGCCCTGTCACTCTTTCGACTCTGGGGGAGGCACTCGATACAGGCAGTTCTGCCTTTTGTCTCCCTCACTCACATAGAAAAACAAATGAGGGTCAACCTGATTAATTAATCTCCGATTCTCACTGATGACTTTGAGCCATGGTGATTGCTTGATCCCTCTTCCTGAAAGTGTGCTCAGTGGTAGTTAATCCTCCCATGCTGGTCAAGATAGCTTTCCCAATGGACTCAACTCTATTAACATTCACAGTGGGGTAACCATGAATACCAGTTGCCACACTAAATAGGCTCGGATCTGAGTGGATTTTTTTTTTTTTTAAAGGAGAAATTCCATTATTTTTTTGGTGTCTTAGCCTTATGTAAGTTATGTTTGGTATGTCTAGGCATGGCTAAAAACAAATAGTAATACACAACACATACCAACTACAATTTCCAACAGGTCAGGTGAGTGATATAAACAAATAGTTTGCATTTTCTATGTCTATATGGATGGCAAATGTTCAAAGAAAACTAGTAAACAATGGATAACTAAACAATATTTTCTCAAACAATTTTAGCGGTAAGTTACGGCATTCTTTTTCGTTTTCCACCAATTAAATTGTTTAGGACTTTTGATATGTTGTAGAAGGGTCTTTCCTGAATCAATATCAATTGAAAAAGTTTTTGTTGCAATTTGTGGGAGGTTATTTAGTATAATGCCTGTACTATAAACTAAACCCAAACCAATGGGTAATATGTCGATGAAGCAGTGAATTAGGTACAGTCATAAGCATAAGTAAGGTTGCACCAATTTGAATCAATAAACATTTCTATCTATCTATCTATTGCCTGACGCCGTGATCCCCGAAGGGGTGGCCACGAACGAACCGCCCCCATGCACCTCTGTCCCCAGTCAGTCGACGCCCCTCCCCCCAACCAGCACCGCCTTCGTTCATGTAGTTCCTCACTCCATCCTTCCACCTCATATTCGGTCTACCTCTCCCCCTCTGTCCCTCCACCTCGCTCTCGTACACCCTCTTAGTCATTCTCTCGCTTTCCATACGTTCCATATGGCCGAACCATCTCAAGTTGTTCCTTTTCACACTTTCCAGCACATCTACCTCCACACCACACCTCCTTCTTACTTCCTCATTAGTCTGTCTATCCCTCCATGTAACTCCGCACGCACTCCTTAAGTAATTCATTTCCACTGCTCTCACTCTTGGTCTGAGTCTCTCAACCAACGTCCATGCTTCGCTTCCGTAAGTCATTTAATGCCGAGTAATGAAACATCTCTAATATAATAAAGCATTGTATTGTCTCATTTCCGTCATATTGTCTCATACTGATTCAGATGGGTGCGTCGCCATTTATGCACTTGACTGTAAATATAGTGCAGTTTGAACTATAGGAACCTGATTCACTGCTTCGTTGATATTATTAATTGATTCGGGTTTAGTTTAAGACCACGACTTCCCTCTTTGTCTGTGAATGTACAGTACTATCGCTTTAGTCCCCGACTGTAGAAAGCTTATTTCATCGAATAAATGAATGTGCTATGGGGACCAGTTAAGAACTTTTGGTCTCTTTTTGCTAGATATGTCATTGACTACGAGGCCAACCCATTGAAGTTTTTAAATCCCTACTTGATTTGATAATGTGGATTATAGCAAAGTTATCAGCCTTAATACGAATATAACACACTGCCATTGTTGAAAGTTAGAATTGAATAAGTTCAGAACAAAAGCCTTTTCACATGCAAGACCTATTCTTCCTGGAACAAACTTCGTTCATAAATTGTAAATATTTCTTCAGTAGAGCAAAAACAAGACAAGGGTAAACAGTATTTTACATAGTCAACAATGAATGTAGTGTACCACACGTTCTCCGGAATGGATCGCAAGCTCTATAAGATACCAACTATTCTTTATAACTCTAACTCTCTCTCTCACTCTCTCTCTCTCTCTCTCTCTCTCTCTCTCTCTCTCTCTCTCTCTCTAGTTTACCCGCAATAATCCCCCGTGAAGCCGAGTAAACATGCATGGAGACAGGCAACTAGACTATTTTACTCAACCCAGATATGATCCTACACACTGTCGCCTTGGAAGCATTCCTTTAAGGGGAGGCAGTTGGTTTTTCGAGCCCTTCTCCTCCCTCAAGTTTAGCCCTATTAGTTAGGAGATTTCAAGACATTCGCTCCATTAGTTTGGCGATTTTCAGACCTTTCGCCCCATTTATTTGCCAATATTAAGACCTTTCGTGCCATTTAGGTGTCGATTTTTTTCCTGGCGAGCGATAGCGAGCCTGTATTTGAAAAGGAATCGGCCTTCGGCCGGGAAATTTTCTACCGAAAAATGTACACATTTATATCGAAGGGGGGTCTTGTGGGTGTTTTTTAAAGTTTGATAGAGGTTTAGAGAGCAAACTAAACCCCTTCCTTAAACCATTGAGCCGAACCAGTAAATGATGCTGCACAATACCGTCTGAGCTCCCTTAAGCACAAGTGTCTCGAATTATAATATAGTGGTGCATCAGCTATTTGTACAGGAATTTGTTCATAGAGTAATACCTACATTAGCCAACTTAGTCTAACAACTTGAAATTTACTTAATCTTACTCCATATCTATATGCATTTATAATACCAGAACTATACATCATATGACACACGTCGCTGGTACTCAAAGGGTTAAGAATGATCAGAACTGGGGTGCAGGTAACCAATTCACAACAGACCGACCAGGCAGCAGAAGGCAGACAGGCAGGCAGGCAGGCAGGCAGGCAGGCAGGCAGGCAGGCAGGCAGGCAGGCAGGTAGACAGACAGACAGGTAGACAGACAGACAGGTAGTCATACAGGCAGACAGACAAACAGGAAAGCAAGCAAGCAGGCAGGCAGACAGGCAGGCGGTCATACATAGGCATTCATTCAACCCACACACTTTTACCTTCTCCCCCTCTTAATTGGGATGGGCCGGTTTTCTGGATCACTTTCTCCCTCGTGTTTAGTCCCATTAGTTTTCAGATGTTAAGGTGTTTTCCCCATTAGTTAGTCAATTTTAAGCCCTTTTGCTCCATTTCTTCGTCAATATTTAGACCTTTCGTGCTATAGGTGTCGATTTGTTTCCCTGGCGAATGATAGTGAGCCTGTAATGTTGGAAGAACCGGTCTTCGGCCGGGACATTCTTCTACCGAAAAATGTACAAATTAATCTAGAAGGGGGATCTAATGGCTGTTTGTTTTTAATTTGATAGAGGTCTAGGGAGGAAACTAGAAATATTATGAATACATGCAAAAATCGGCCAAAAAGTGAACCATTTCCCCTTAAGAATGATCATAACTGGGGTGCAGGTAACATATTCGCAGCAAGAGGCAGGCAGACAAGCAAGCAGACAGGCAGGAAAGCAGGAAGGCAGGCAGAGGCAGGCATTCGGTCATACACAGGCATTCATTCAACCCAAACATTTTTAACTTCTCCCCCTCTTAATTGGAGAGTCTTCAGATAAAGTCTCAATGCTTCTCCTGACGAGGCTAGACCAGGCTCGAGACCTCTTGTTTTTATTAGGAGGCAGCTAGCGTATGTTGGTGGGGGAGGAGGATTAGTTTGGGTCGAATCGTCTTGTTTTTATTAGGATGCGGGCGTATTTTGGTGGTGAGGATTAGTATGGGTATATATATATATATATATATATATATATATATATATATATATATATATATATATATATATATATATATATATATATATATATATATATATATATATATATATATATATATATATTATCAAGTTGTTTATGTGGGCTTTATCGGTTTGTATGTGTGGCTTTGTATCTATTCGGAGCGCTACAATATGAACAATAAGGATATAATTATGCACTTAAGCTTTGTTTAGTTTTATGCATAAAACTATATTCATGTAACAAAGATCATGATATACAGTATTTCATTCTCAGATAGAAAGTAAAGGGTGACCCCAAAATGAAACCCACATAAAAGCAAATAACTCATTAAACAATGAGTAAAATGCTTGAAATTTGGTTCAAAGTAGCTTGAGATGAGGAAATTATGCCTACGGACAGTTTGTCTACCGGACAACAACAACAACCGGACATTATGCCAACGGACAGTTTGCCTACCGGACTGTTTGCCTACGGACAGTATGCCTACGAACAGTTTGCCTACCGGACATTATGCCTACCAGACTGTTTGCCTACGGACATTATGCCTACGGACAGTTTGCCTACGGACAGTTTGCCTACGGACAGTTTGCCTACGGACAGTTTGCCTACGGACGTTATGCCTACGGACAGTTTGCCTACGGACAGTTTGCCTACGGACAGTTTGCCTACGGACATTATGCCTACGGACAGTTTGCCTACCGGACAATATGCCTATGGACACCATGCCTATCTGACATTATACCTAACGGACATGATGACTAAAGGACAACATGCCTAACAGATGGGGCATCATTTCATGCCTAAAATGGGTGTTACCAAACGTGTCTAGAATGCTCATCAACAAGGATGTATCGGTTTGTGAAGGCTCAAGTAAAATATCTTTTTTCTAATGTTCTTATCCTACCCGTACTTACTATATTATATAATACTTTCTTATATCTATCTTCATTTACTGGCTATTAATCTACCATATAATATCTTCAGACTATTATTTACAATGGCTATTATAATTGCTAAAAAGCTTTCACCCTTTTTATAATGCAATTAATTATGACTAAGCTTTTTTTTAATGAAGATACTCTTGTATTCGCTCGCCTCAGATTTATGTTAAGTGTGTGGTCTGTGAATTTACGTTTTTGCGTCAGTGTGGAAGCGAGGCTTATGCTTTTCTGTTTGTGTTGGCCTAGGAAAAAATGAGAGGAATGGTTTAGTCCAGCACCCTTTTGTAAACACTGTGTCATTACAAGAATGTTTACATTAAGAGAGCTCAGACGGTATTGTGCAGCAAAATTTACTGGTTCGGTTCAATGGTTAAAGGAGGGGGTTTAGTTTGTTCTTTGAACCTCTATCAAACTTAAAAAAACACCCACAAGACCCCCCTTCGATATAAATATGTACATTTTTCGGTAGAAAAATGTCCCGGCTGAAGGCCTATTCCTTTTCAAATACAGGCTCGCTATCGCTCGCCAAGAAAAAAATCTACACGTAAATGGCACGAAAGGTCTTAATATTGGCAAAGAAATGGAGTAAAAGGTCTGAAAATCGACAAATTATATATACAGTATATATATATATTTTATTTTCTTCTATATTCCAACTACTTCCTCTCGGACATAGGCTGATAGCCTTTACACTCTACCGCTGAACACGGTGAGGCCCGTGAGGTCTTGTTCCAGTCTAGGGAGTGAGACATGCGAAGCACCTATACATGACTCGAACCCAACTCCATCTCTGAAGCTGATTCGCCTCTGCGCTTCACAGTCTCACTCCCCAGGCTCGAACCCTCACTCTCAGAACGCCACCTATTGAGCAATTAACTCACTAGGCATTGCCCCCCTGTAGCATATTTTGAATATGGGAGTATTCATACAGTGCTATTTAATCAGAGAACAATGAGGGTATTTTGTTTTGGCATTTCGGTGTGATGTGGTAATGCACTGAAACTAGGTACAGCACAAATTCCATCCCAATAATATCTTCCCATTGACATATTGGGATTCGAACCCGGGTCCATTGGATTACCAGTCCAGTGGCAAGCCCACTCTGCCACACCTCCCCTAAAGAATGGGGCGAATGTCTTGAAATCCCATAACTAATAGGGCTAGACATGAAGGAGGAGGAGGACTCGAAAAACCAACTGCCTCCCCTTAATATTTCCACGTTTTCTTTTATACACGTGTCGTACGGTAATTATTTTCAGACTGCCATGGTACGAGTTCTGTATCGGCTTATTGTTATTTTACCTGCATGGTCTTTCTTCGTCCATACTGGATTTAGGGTACATGCGAAGTTAAGATAAGTGTTCTTATATTATCTTGAGATAATTTTGATTAGGGTAGATAAATAAAACAAAAAAATCACTTATGAAAAATTATTGTGGCTTTATCACAGCTGAACGACTATTACTTACTGCTAAAAAATAATCATAATAAAGTCTTTCTTTAACTTAAATACAAACATATGTGATGTGCAGGAAATGCAAAAGAAGAACAAGTATTTATACTTCTAATTTTGGGTAGATTATACTCTGATATTGTATGGTATCTTAATGGAAGAATATATAAGCAGTTGGAAAGGCATTGCATCTGTTCGACATGGCTTTTAGTGTAATTCTTTGTCTGCGAAGTGTCTATAAATGCTTCACCTTGCCATTCCAATATAATCAAACAATTTGCCGGAACAAGATAACAGGTTCTTTCACAATACATAGATGGAGGTCTTTATATAAGATAGAAGGACAGATCAGAGTGTAAAACATTGGAAACCACTTTTGATTATAATTGTAGCCATGAGGTTAATGTTGACCAAAATAATTGTACGCTGACGTCATTTTATCTTCACTACCTAAAGTTCCTGACAACGTTTGACTACCGCAGTATCTTGGAGGAGGGGGGGGTTGAAGTTGCACTCCATTTTATATTTATCCTGAAAATATTTCGAAAATGGTGCAGTATATATGAAATTAAAAGTTCCATACTGCCCATGGATTTTATTATATGTAATTTAGAGTATTCTTTGTTTTCTATGTGGGTGAGGGAGACAATAGGTAGAACTGCCTGTATAGAGTGCCTCCCCCAGAGTTGAAAGAGTGACAGGGCCAAAATCAAGGGACATTAGAGCCAAAATGCCTTGACACGCGGAGTTTGAAGCAATTTAAGTCATAGGAAGAGGGAAAGGCTGATTCTGGGAGAGAGTTCCAGAGTTCAGCAATTAAACAGAAGAAAGGCTGAGAATAACGTTTCACTTTTGGGTTGGAGAGTTGCACATAGTAAGGGTGGGATTGTTTTGCAAGACGGGTACTACGTACCCTACATTGAGATGGTGGTATACACTGGGAAAGCTCTGAGGAACTTTGATTATTGTAGTAGTGATAGAACAGCGAGAGAGATGCAACATTGCGGCGAAGAGAGAGAGATTGCAGAGAGTTGGTGAGTGGACGGGAGTTATTGATACGAAAGGCTTTCCTTTCTATTTTGTCTAGGAGTGCGGTGTGAGATGACCTTCCCCACACATGTGAACAATACTCAATACAAGAACGAACTGTGTCCCTGTACAGAGCAAGAAGCTGCGCAGGGATAAAGAATTCCTTGAGGCGGTTGAGCACACATATTGCTTCCATTTCACCGGCTCTGGGGCATTTTTTGTGGGTATTTTTAAGAGTTATCTACCGGGAAGGAACGTAGCATTCACCCAGTAAAACCATCCATAAGGAGTGTCGCAGTGCTTAGGTTAATGCAGATAAATGTAAAGTTCTCTATATCGAAACCCAAAATGAGAAGGCATACTATTCAATTAATGGCACTTGGATTAAGAGTGTAGAGTAACAGAAATATATTTGGGAGTAACAATATCGAGTAACCTAAAACCCAGTCAACAATGTACAGTAGTTGTTAAGAAGGTAAATACAATGATTGGCTTTGTAGGCAAGTCATTTGATCATAAATCCAAAGATGTAATCCTCACTTGTTACATTTACCTAGTCCGTCCTCTTCTGGAATATTGAGTTCAATCCTGGTGACCCCAACCACCAAAAAGATATTGAAAAACTTGAAAGAGTTCAATGTAGTTACCAATATGATACCTAATCTAAAAATCAAACCATACGAGAAATGGCTTTGAAAATGTAATAGATTTCCTTTAACCCACCACAGTTTAAGAGGTGACCTAATTCAAGCCTTCAAAATCATCAAAGGCATCGACGAAATAAACTGTAATAAGTACTTCACGATTGACCAATCAAGTTACACACAGGAAAATGGTTGCAAAATCATATGGTAATTCTTTTAACTCATATGAGTTGCAGACATTTGCCTTCAATCGAGTTGTTAACTTGTGGATTGGGCTTCCTTAAGATTTTATATACTGCATCACTGTCGAGTCCTTTAAACTCTTCTGTACGGTGTCAGTCATATGACGGGCGCCATTTTGAAGCTATTATGAGCCCTGAGAGAGAGGCCAGCTGTTGGAGGGAGCACAGGGAAGCTCCAACCCCTCGCCACAGGTGGCGGGCACACACTGAGTGTATGAGAAGGCTCGCACACTCATGTGTAGCGTCACACATAGCAAAAAAAGCAAAAATTGCCCTTATTTTACCAATTTTGGCCTTCGATTGCAAGATAACCATGTATACAAGGATGATTCAGGTGTCATTGGAAAGCTCTATCATTGTACTTTCACGGATATATAATTGTATTACACTCTGGCTCTTGCTTATGAATGAAAAAGAGCATGGAATGAAGGTAATTTCGCACAATTATGCCCGCAGCGTGAGTATTAAGCATTGCCTAGACAAACACCTCGCCTCAAACCCGCAACTGAACGCATTTGTATATGAATTACTTTTTTCTCAGATACATCGAGGAGGATCGTTGCATGTATAAATGGGTAAATACTTCTCCTTAGATACAGTCGGCCTAATAAGTGAATATCTCACCACCAAGTATATTTTGATCAATGATTGGTATCAGCAATATCTAAACATGATTTCTTCATTTCGGTTGACATATACAAACATGTTCCTACACTTACCCACACTATTCAACATCTGACAGACATTAATACACTACAGACCGAGCCAAAAGTAATCACAGCTGAGACATGACTTATTAGCGCTACCATACATGAAGGACCACTTGTAGATGTGCTGTGTTGTTGACCCAAATTTTCCCCTACTAACATATCTTAGCCCTGCTAGGGACAGTAGCCCTGTGGCAGTGCTTCCCTTTCCAATTGTCCCTTACCTACTCTGAACCACTGTTGGACACTTTGAACAGTGGTGATTTGGAGGTCAAGCAAACTCGAGGGGTCGCTAGACCTGTTGTTGCTCAACTTCCTTTGTATTCCTGTGTACTCTCTCTCTCTCTTCCTCTCTCTCTGTCTCTCTCTTCCTCTCCCTCTCTCTCTCTCCCCCTCCCTCTTCCTCTCTCTCTCTCTCACGCTCTCCCTCTCACTCTCTCTCTCTCTCACTCCCCGCATGCAATAATGAACACGTGAGTCAGGTAAACAAGCCAGCAGGAAAGTATGTATTCAGCAAGCAGCCAAGCACGAGAGAGGAGGCATTCAACTTGAGTAGCTTCTTTTCCTTCTTAAGGGGGTAGTGCTGGGTTTTTCTGGACCCCCTTCTCCCTCATGTTTAGCATATTTGTTTTGAGGTTTTACGACGTTCGTTCCGTTAGTTTGGCGTTTTTGAAACCTTTCGCCTCATTTTGTTGTCAATATTAAGACCGTTCGTGCCTTTTAGGTGTCGATTTTTCATGGGGGTCGATAGCTAGCCTCTAATTTTAGAAGGAACTGGCCTTCGGCCGGGACATTTTCTACCGAAAAATGTACAAATTTATCTTGAAAGGGGCTCTAGGGGGTGTTTTTCTAAGCTTGATGGAGGTCTAGCAGGGAAACTCAAAAATATATAAATACATAAATATATAGACCAAAAACCAAGCACTACTCCCTTAAGCCGGTATCACACAAGTGCTTCTTCCCTCAACACTGGTCTGAATGTTTATGGAGTAATTAAGGTCTTAATATAATCGGCTCGCCTAAATTCATGTATCGTTAGTCTATATTGCATTATACAGTATATATTTAAATTATTATTTTACTATTATTATATATTGTAATATAATTTAAGTTCTAATTAATATATATAATTGATTACAATTTATTTTATATACATATACTTTTTTATAGTTATATGAGTAAAATAGATGCGTAAAATGTACCCGAAAAATGTTGACCGTCGAAAATTAACATAATGAAAGCTCTCTTGTGAAATAAAACCAGCCCGACTGTCGTATAATAAAAATAGCTTTTATTGTGCTCGTTTTGGTGAATGTACACGTATAAAGTTTACAGTATGTATATATTGCCAGACGCCACAATCCTCGAGAGGGTGGAATGTAATTAAGGGAGCCCACCTCGCTTTTTTATCTTTCTCTCCCTCTCTCTTTGGCTTGTATCCAATCGGCCATATTCAGCCTACTGTTTTAAGAAGTTTACCCCCATCCAGGTGTCAATATTTTCCTGGCGAGCGGCAGCGAGCCAGCATATATATTTTTTTTTTGACAGCAAGCTAAATTTGTACATTTTTCGATAGACAAATTTCTCCGGCGAAGCCGGATTTCTCCATAAAATGATGGCTCGCTATCGCTCGCTAGGAAGAAATCAACACCTGAATGGGGATAAGCGTCTTAAAACAGTTGGTTGAATGGGGCCGAATCGATACAAGCCAGGGAAAGAGAGAAAAGGAGAGAAAGATAAAAAAAAGCCGGTGACCCCCCTTAATCACTTCCACAATAAAGTAATCATTTTGTTGATGCACTCACTTGAATCAGTACCGAACCTAAACGAGACTACACTTTTTTGTATAGACCAGATGCTTCAGAACCTGGCTTTAAAAGTTCAAAGTTTCGAATTGGTGTTACCTTATAAATGCTGACGTATACAAGCTGCCGACTGTACAGTACATTAACCTACACAAGGGACTGGAGTTCTCGCAGAGAGCCTCTAGTCCGGACGTTATTCTTGACTTACAGTGTGCTGGCTTAATAATCCAATAGGGTTGATAGCCCCTCAAGTCCTATTTTAACTAACTAAAAGTACATTAAATCAATTTTGTACAGATATTTGCGTTGGCATGTGTTTCGTTCATAAAGCCATTCATGAATGTAATTGTTCGACAGTTTACTAACTTTAATTGACATATTGGCTATGTTCATATCACAATTATTTGCTAAATTTTATTATTTTTATTTCATCACAGTTGTCAAGTAGTAATTAAGATGACCACTTGAATAAATATGAATTATAATGTTTATAATTAGGATGACTATATTCTTTATTTTGTCCAGTAGAACGTCTATTACATCTCATGAATACAACAAGTGATGAAGTATTTTATCTTCAATTTAAAATACAAGCATATGCTTCTTATACAATTGTGCGTTAGTTTAATTGTTCATTCTGTGAATATTGCCATAAGCAGGACAATTCTTAAAATAAATTCCTGTAAATTGCAATGTAATCCGTGTTGACCCTTTGTATCGCGTGTAAACAGGAATGTTTATGCCCATTAGCTTTGAGATTTGCAGACGTTCCTTCCATTAGTTTGGTGATTTTAAGACCTTTCGCTCCATTTCTTCAATATAAAAAACTTTCGGGTCATTTAGGTGTCAATTATTTCCTGGCGAGGGATAGCGAGCCTATAATCCTAGGAGGAACCGGCCTTCGGCTGGGATATTTGCTACCGAAAAATATAAAAATTTATCTTGAAGGGGGGGTGGGGGGTCTTGGGGATTTGTTTAAGCTTGAAGGAGGCCTAGCGAGGAAACTATAAAATTAATACATAAATAGACCGAACAATAACAACTACCCCCTTAACACCTTATTGGCGGCCTAGGCGGTCTATTTGACTGTACCACACAGGGGGGGGGGGGGGTTTACCCTAAATAGGGTTGTTTACGTGATCATTTGCATGCCTAAATAAGACCCAGAGTGTAAAACAAGTATCTATCCCTGAAAGGGCATAAACAGAGCTTTCCAATGACACCTGAACCATCCTTGTACGACCACTGGTTCTCTTGCAACTATCGTGCAACACGAGTGCAAAAACCCTGAAATAAGGTAATTTCCTTACACAATTCCCTGTGTAGCGAGTGAGAAAGGGGGAAGGAAAGTAGAATACAGTTCAGTATGTCCACCGCGGTGGTGGGGAGCGGTCATAGGGTTGCTACGCACGTCCCACCGCTCAGCTCTCTCTCTCAGCAACATTACGTGCTGAAAATGGCGTCGACAGATGTCGTGCACCGCCACATAGTCCAAATTTATTTCACTCGACATAAGTCGTGCGCCGCCAGTTAAGGGTTAAGCCAGCACACTGTAAATCAAGAATGCCATCGGCACTGGAGCCCCTTTTCGATAACTCCAGTCCCTTCTAGACCGTGCTGAAATATGGTATGGTGAGGAGTTTTGAACAAAGCCTTGGGTGGATGCAAGGATTCTTTTATCTATATTTATTTATTTCACCACAACACCAAACACCCCCAATGAAATTAATTAAAGTATATATGATCCGCCGGGATTCGAACCCGGGTTATCACACAGATTTTTGCCACCTTAATCATTACACCACCAGGACGGTTAAAGGTTTATGCACACGCCTACGACTTATTATCCATTCTCGAATACTGGATATTAAAGAGAGATAAGAAAGAGAGAGGTAACAGTTCTGATAATAGTGATCTGCGCACACGAGAGATGGCAGCACGATCGCAAAAGAAAATGGGAAGGTACCCATTAATTCATAATAATCCTTACTTTTGTACTACTAATGCTATGAATAATCAATTCAACATTATCCACAGACTGTAAACATGACAGAGATCAATAGACATAACTAAAGGCTACTGTAAAGGCCAGATCATCATGAAAGTGTCATCATTATAAGGAGGTTCAGAGATAAGTCTCCACTACCACCGCTATTGTTGTTCAGAAACTCTGAGATGCCAACGTCAAATAGGCTGGGTTCTCTCCCAACAGAATGTCCCTAGATGTCATAAGTATACCCTAATTTACGTACTTCTTCAAAATGTCCAGTTTAATACAGCTTTACAATTTAGCATCTACCTAAAATGTAACTAATATTATTAATTCAAAATTACGTTTTTATTTTTGTTGTGTTGCTTGGAGTTATACTTGCATCATATACTGCACACTGTCTTGATAGCCTAATGATTAGTGCGCCGAATTTCAGTGTGAGTATACTAGGTTCGAGTCCTTGGAGTACCACATATATTCATTAGTTTCATTGATTTCATTAATTAGGTTTATTTGTAAGTTAATTGGTGGGTTGGTGAAACAATATGAATAAGCATTATATAGATTGTATACGTACTGTATAATTACTTCTTTCTCTTTTTCTTTTACATATCTATTTTATTCTAAACAATGTACTAGTGTTTTTACCCATAGTAATTCATTCGCAAAGACGTCCCTTCTTTAATCTAACGCACCCCCCCCCCCCTCATTATGCTGAATTTTCAAGGAGTATCTAAGAAGGAGTAATCAATTTGGTTGTACGCCCCACGAATATGGTGCCACCAAATCCCTAGGATGCGCACGGAAATGACCGTGTGACGTCACGCTTTCAGCCATTCACTTCTATCCTCCTTGGGGTGGATAAAAGGCTAGTCTCTTTCTACCAGATGGCTTCTCCAGATATTGCCACACGATTTTGTTTGACAATACAATATTAAGGTATTATGACACCAAACCTTCACTGATAATGCCCGAGCCTTGCCACTATGAAAACTATAACTAAGTGGTTGTTAGAACAATGTAGTAGTCACAAAATACTGAATAATATTTAAACGGTCAATATAAAGTTTATGTAATTAAATTATCTAAAAAATTGTTTTGCTTTTTGTTATCTATTTTAGAGTTGTGTAAGGGTGTTTTGATGTGTGATAATAGTAGATGTGTGACAATAGTGGGGACGGCAGCCCTCAGGTTAGGTTAGGTTGTTAGGTTAGGGACAAAATATGATTCTCGGTGGACCATGTTTGAATATTGCTATATAATGGGTAAAATTAATTTGCAGAAGGAAAAATACCTTACAACACACATATCAATGAAGGAACTGATGAGAAAAAGGATAAAAAACAAAAAAAAACATACATGACCTAAAATGCATATTGACCTAAGAAAACCTATAGGCCACGATAAAAATCGATGTCTGAATTTAATTACATAACAATTTATATTGTCCATTTAACATTTTAAACAAATGTGATGAACTAAATATAATAAACTTCATATTCCATCCTACTATCACTGTCAATTGTGAGCTTATACAAAGTAGCCATCAATATGTTAAGTTTATGATTCATTGATATGTCGGGATATGAACATAATCAATACTGTATAATACAAATATCCATGGAAAATCTATTTGTATATTTAAATGGGAAAGTTCGGCCGTTCATATTTTCTATTAATTTATTTGTGATTGTATTAATAATACATACACATTTTTGCACTACTAAAGACTCATTTGTGAAGCAATTGGATTATATAGCATATGAAATTATGAACACAATTATAAACAATTTGTGGATAGTAGAACATCAGTATATATTCTATACAGGGTTTTGGAACAATGAAGCAACTTGGTCGAGCCCGAGAACTTTCAGTCTTCTACTGTACTTCTCACTTTTCAACTTGTTCTTACTCTGCCCAATTGCTCTTTTTTCCTTCTTTACTCCAGCCATCTGGTATGGTCTGAAAACACCATCAAAATTTCAAGGTGTAATATACAGGGATCAAGAAATATAAACTTCGGTAAGATTAGGAGTAGTGGGCGTACCACTATTGACAGGACAGCGACCGGCGCACTATTTCGAGTTTTCACTAGTATTTTCTATTATTATTCTTTGTTACCAGTGTCTTTTAACTTCACATTATGTTGTTTGCCTAAACAATATTACAATATTTACCCCGATAGGTGGGGAGGGCATGACATATATCACGTATTATATATACACTATGAATTATATATATATATATATATCTATCTATTGCCCGACGCCGTGATCCCCGAAGGGGTGGCCACGAACGAACCGCCTCCATGCACCTCTGTCCCCAGTCAGTGTGTTTTATATTTCAAATATATGTAGACAGCTTTATACTGCTTAGGAATGGTCATGTTAGCTAAGGTTCATTGAGATGGTTTGTAGCACTATAACTGATAGACGTCCTTCCTAATTTGAATAAGATCGCATAATAGTTAGTAAAATAAAATAATGCGACCGAACTATTTCATTCGGTACCGTATATTAAATAATTTAAGCTATGATACGGGGTTTATGGTCTTTTCGCCTACGTATCTTTTCGCCCACACTAGGAATTTGTTAGCCCAAACAATGAAGTTCGTTAGCCCACACCTTGAAGTCTTTTCGCTCATACTTTGAAGTTTGTTAGCCTCCCACACTCTAAACTGGCTTCTAAAGGGTGCAAATTTGTTGTATTATGTTGACGACAAAATGTTGTCCATTCAAAATAAAATAATGCCATGAATAATTTGTGTTATCTCATTTCCGGACTTAACCTAGTTTAAATATCTTTAGATTAATTGGTTAACTTTTCATCATATTCATATTACTAACTCTGTGTAATGTTGAGGCTAAGCATTTTGTGTTAATCCACATTGTCTGACCCATTCAGTATATATAAGACTTCCATATATGAGAGAGAGAGAGAGAGAGAGAGAGAGAGAGAGAGAGAGAGAGAGAGAGAGAGAGAGAGAGAGAGAGAGAGAGAGAGAGAGAGAGAGAGAGAGAGAGAGAGAGAGAGAGAGAGAGAGAGAGAGAGAGCGAGCGAGCGAGAGAGAGAGAGAGAGAGAGAGATACAGTATGTATAACTCATATTCAAGGAGCAAATCATAAAAAATATATAACAATACTAGTGAAGCATTGTACAACTAGGAATGTCCTGTGTTTTAGTGTGTTAGGAGACTAATGACGTGACCGATTAGAAGGATTAGAGTACAATGGAGTACAATGGAAATCAAGCAACAACAGATCTAGTGACCCTTCTAGGTTGCTTGTCCTCCAAAACACTGAGGATCAAGTGTCCAAACAGTGGTTTAGAGTGGGTAAGGGAACATTGGAAAGGGAATTACTGCCCTGGAACTAATGTCCGTGGCAGGATTAGGAAGTTAGTAGAGGACAGATGGGTTAGTAACTGAGGGGGGGATAAAATAAAGTTATTCATTTACAAACGCAGTCAGTCGCGGGTTTGATGAGAGATATTTGTCTAGGCGGAGTTTAAATGAATCAACGGTGATGCAGTCTATAACGTTTCGGGGAAGCCCATTCCACAAGTTGACAACTCGATTGAAGAAGAAATTCTTAGATTCGTGCGAGGTAAAAGATTTACCAATAATTTTGCAACCGTTTCCCCGCGTGTAATTAGATTGGTCGATAGTGAAGTACTTACTACAGTTCATATTGTCGATGCCTTTGATGATTTTGAACACTTGAATTAAGTTACCTCTTAATCTGCACTGGGTTAAAGGAAATAGATTTAATTCTCTAAGACGCTCTTCGTATGGTTTGTTCTTTAGGCTAGGTATCATTTTGGTAACTCTACGTTGAACTCGTTCTAGCTTGTTTATATCTTTTTGGTAATAAGGGCACCAGGATTGAACGCAGTATTCCAGAAGAGGGCGGACTAAGGAATTGTAAAGGGTTAGGATAACTTCTTTGGATTTATGCTCAAATGACCTGCCTATAAAGCCAATTATTTTGTTTGCCTTCTTAACACCTTTGAACATTGTTGACTCGGTTTTAGGTTACGCGATATTGTTACTCCCAGATCGGTTTCTCTGTTTACATTCTTAAGCTTAGTGCCATTCATCGAATAGTTTGCTTTCTCATTTAGGTATCCGACATGTAGTACTTTACATATATCCGCATTGAAACTCATTTGACAAATTTGGGCCCAACATGACAATTTATCTAGATTGTGTTGCATATCGTCAACTTGTTCTTTTGAGAGTACGCTATTTGCAATTTTTGTATCGTCAGCAAATTTTGAGATTGTACAGGTGAGACCCTCATCTATGTCGTTGATGTAAATTAGAAAGAGAATTGGTCCTAGTACCGATCCCTGGGGTACCCCGCTACTTACATTGGTCCATTTAGATGCCTTACCGTTTATGACTACCCTTTGCTTTCTGTTGCTGAGCCAATTTTCTATCCATTTCAACACACCGTCTTGTATTCCATGCGCTTTTAGTTTTAGCAGTAAACGTTTGTGGGGAACTTTGTCAAAGGCCTTTTGAAAATCAAGGTAAATAATATCTACAGCTTTACTCTCATCGTAGAGGTTGAGGATATCGTGGAAGAAGTCTAAGAGGTTTGTTAAACAGGAACGTTTTTTACGAAAGCCGTGTTGAGTATCTTTAAGTATGTTATTTTCCTCTAAGTGATTTACGAGTCTGTCTCGTATGACCGTTTCTAGCATTTTACATACAACTGAGGTTAAGCTAATTGGACGATAGTTACTGGGTAGGGATTTGCTGCCTTTTTTTAATATCGGTGTTACGTTGGCTAGCTTCCACTGATCAGGCATAGTTCCAGACTGCAAGGATTTATTGAAAAGTAATGTCAGTGGTTTGGAGAGCTCATCCTTAGCTTCCTTTAGAACTCTAGGCGAGATTGTATCAGGTCCTGGCGTTTTATTTACCTTGAGTTTATCTAAACAATTCAATACTTCTCTCTCTGTAACGGTGATATTGCTTAGAACATCTGAATTATCAATCTGAATCGGCAATGGTGTAGGGATATCACTGAGGTCTTCTGTTGTAAAAACTGATGCAAAGAAGGTATTGAGGGCATTACTCATTTGTACTTCGTCTTTGGTGTATTTTCCATTTTCATCGACTAACGGTCCAACAGTTGAAGTAACTACTTTTTTCTTTCTGATATAACTATAGAATTCTTTCGGGTTTGTTTTACTTTGATTCGCAATATGTAACTCTAAGGTCTTTTTACTTTGCTTAATTAACTTTTTGGCTTTGCGTCGTAGCTCTACAAATTTCACCCGTTCTTCGTCATTTTGTGAGGATTTTAATCTATCATTAGCAAATTTTTTAGCAAGCAGGCAGTTTGAAATATCTTTATTCCACCATTTGGGCTTCTTATTATGGCCTGGATGCCGTATTTTCGATGGTATGCAGTCTTGCACTGCTTTCAGGTAAGTGGTTTCGAATAAACTTCCAAGATGTATTTATGTAGTTATTGTTAATTAAAAAGCTCCAGTCAGTTTCTTTAGACATAGCTCTAAGTTTATGGAAGTTTGCTTTCTTGAAATTAGGGACTTTTTCGATGCTACTATTTGGTTCGTTACTAGTAAACTTTAAAGTGAAAGTTATCGTACGATGGTCGCTGTTACTGAATTCATCACCAACATTCAAATTCTCTATCAATTCTTCTTTTGTTGCAAGTACAATGTCAAGAACGTTATTACTACGGGTCGGCGTTCGAACAAATTGATAAAGCGAACTCTCTTGCAAGTTCGTATACAAGTCATGTCCGGAGTGTGAAGTAAGAGTATCGCCCCACTTGGTCACAGGTAAATTAAAGTCGCCAAAAATTACGGTATCTTGTGAGTTACTTACATCTGCAATTTGTTCGTAAATTTCTCGGTCAGTTAGCACTGATTGAGCTGGAGGTCTGTATATTAACGCAAGTATTATTTTTGTACCTTTATTTTTCTTTATTAGCACAAAAGATGTGTCGACGTTCACAATTTGAGGTTTTGACACGAGGGTCGGATTAAGACTTTCTTTGATATAAAATAAAACGCCACCTCCATTTTTATTTTTTCGGAGGAGAAGGTATAATAATGATATAGGATTAACTCGTTCATCTTTCCCCGGCCACTTTTCTGGGCAATTATATTCTGGAATATCTAATGTTAACTTTGGAAGCTTCTATATATATGTTATTATTAGAATGTAGATCATGGTCATTATATCATTCAAACTCCGTATAGTTGTCAATTATATACATAATAGCGCCTCATAGTGCTGCCACAAACATAACTGTCGATCGAAAATTTCCGGAAATAGCCTGTACCTGTGCACTGATTCCTGTATACATGTTATGTAAAATACTCTAACCTCAAAAGTCCTACATAATTATTATCAATCGTAATTTATTGAAATACTAACAAGAACATTGCTTATTCTCTTTTTTTTGGATTTGAATGCTCGGTAATTTTTCAATTTATGCATTTTAGTTATCACGGTCATTTTCGTTATGTGTTGACCAGTTGACAAGCAAAGTTTATGAAATGTTTCACTCTTCTATCAGTATTACAACAATTAGTGTTCTTCAGAGCACTCTCAGTGCATACCCCCTCTCCTGCGGCGAGTGTGAGGCACCCGCCGTTCAACACAGTCCCACTCCTATTCTGCCCAGTTCTCCAATTCAAGAAATAGCAAATGTTCTCGGTCTTTCTTCTACTCAACAAACTCTCTCCCTTAATTAATCTTTCCTTCATACTATGACTTAGACTGCTTTATATTCCGTGTCTCCAGGCATTATGACCCCAACGACCATTGAATTTGGCTCTGTCACTCTTTTGGCTTTGGGGGAGACACTCGTTACAGGCAGCCTGCCGTTTGTCTCCTCCATACACACATAAGAAAAAATATTTATTGAAACGTTTTGCTGTCTTGCAAGTTGTATAAAATAACAACAGGAGTTGAAAAGTATACATCTACGATACATATACCGATATTAGAAACACGAAATTAATGATATACAACAATTCACATGAAATAATTATATGACAGGACAACCTATCACATTTTTGTTGTTGTTCATACTACAGTATGAAAAACAAAACAAGGGGAAGGGAGGTTAGGGGAAAAGCTACAGTGTAGGTTAGGAAGGAGGTGTAGAAGTGAGAAGGGGAGGAGAGGTAAGATGTTGGGAGGGGAGGAAGGAAGGAAGGGAGGGAGGGAGGAGAGGAAGGAAGGGAGGAAGGGAGGGAGGGAGGGAGGGAGGAGAGGAAGGAAGGAAGGGGGAAGGAGAGGAAGGAAGGAAGGGGGAAGGAGAAGGAGAGGAAGGAAGGAAGGGGGAAGGAGAGGAAGGAAGGAAGGAAGGGGGAAGGAGAGGAAAGAAGGAAGAAAGGGGGAAGGAGAGGAAGGAAGGAAGGGGGAAGGAGAGGAAAGAAGGAAGGGGGAAGGAGAGGAAGGAAGGAAGGGGGAAGGAGAGGAAGGAAGGAAGGGGGAAGGAGAGGATGGAAGGAAGGAAGGGGGAAGGAGAGGAAGGAAGGAAGGGGGAAGGAGAGGAAGGAAGGGGGAAGGAGAGGAAGGGGGAAGGAAGGAAGGAAGGAGGGAAAGAGGAAGAAAGGAGGGAAGGAGGAAGGGGGAAGGAGAGGAAGGAAAGGGGGAGGAGAGGAAGGAAGGAAGGGGGAAGAGAGGATGGAAGGAAGGAGAGGAAGGAAGGAAGGGGGAAGGAGCGGAAGGAAGGAAGGGGGAAGGAGAGGAAGGAAGGAAGGAAGGAAGGGGGGAAGAGAGGGGGGAAGGAAGGACGGAAGGGGGTAGGAGAGGAAGGAAGGAAGGGGGAAGGAGAGGCATGAAGGGAGGAGAATAATCAGAGGGGGCGGAAAGGGAGGGAGGGGGGGGATGGAGAAAGGAAGAGGGAGTGGGAGGGAGGTGAGATAGAAGGGAGGACAGGAGAGGGAGTAGGGAAGGGGAGAGGAGAGAAAGGAGGGGGGGGAGCCAGGAAGAGGGAGTAATAGAGGGAAAGTGGGAGGGAGGTGAGGTTAGGGGAATAGGGAATGCAGGAGGGGAGGAGCGGAAAGAAAATGTTAAAACCCTTCACTTCAAAACCAAGCAAGATTGAAATGACGCCCACGATGACATAATAAACCATTAACAATTATTCATACGGCCACAAATAAAGCACACATAACGATGCCTTCACCAACTTACCTAGAGGTATACGGAAAGCAAAGTAGGGTTGAGTCCATTGTCACGTAGTCTCCCTCAATCTCTCCCCCACTGGCGATGTAGATATCACCAAGGTCTTGGATATCACGACTCCATTAACACTCTTCTAACGATTTCGGACATCTCCAATCCTTCCCAGTCTTCATAATTTAGCAAGAACGCACACAATACCGCGAGTAACACAATAATAACACATTATCCGCACAAAACCGTGAGAAAAGACGAGAACACTACAGTATCCATGCAGAGGCCGGCGAAGATGGACGGTGTGGCTGGCCGAGTGAGCTGTGTGAAGGTGATGGGAGAGGAGAGGGAGTGAGGGATGCCAACATTACAGTACTATATACCATATAATGACTAACTCCGTACCAGGACTGTAAATGATCTAATTAAACAACAATATTACAGAAGAGTACACTAATATGATATATATTTTGCATCTTAAACGTGTCTGTGATATCGTACATATACACATTATGCACTAGGTATTATAGGAGTGAATTACGAGAATGTTGGCACCCCGGTTCAGCTGGGCATGCACACAACAACAACCAAGTTTATGTTACTCTCTCATCCTTTAAAGGCGCAAATTAAAGGTCATGGGATAGAGCTCTTTAACCAGTAAAGAACCTATTACACAAACATAGGAACCTTTCACCAAATTTAAACGTTCCCTCTTTGTATATTTATTGTATTAAATGTATTGCGAAATAATAAGACTTAAATATATAACTCGGCACCTGCAGCCTAGCCAGATGCGCGCTTTCGTTTCCATCTACACTAGTCACTTTTCACAATCCTTCATTTACGAGCTTGAAATACTCCGCATGATGACCTATATGATCAAAGCTTGACCGATTGATAAAGAAATGCAGTGGTGGTTGGGAAAATGGGTCGGGAAAGTAAGAGAAAACGAAATACACTTGTACGTTGATGGCTAACTAAGATAATTGGTAAAAACATACATACTCTTATACTGTAGTGGGCTTGATTGACTACCTGCAAGATTAACCCCTTTAGCACGATGATGCCCATGTCATCTATTCGTTTTTAAGACGTGTTATGCAGTTTACGAAGGACCTGTGCTACTCAGAGGGTATATTAAGTTTGCATTTGCCTGTTATCTTTTCGTTTTTAAGATGTGTTATGCAGTTTACGAAGGACCTGTGCTACTCAGAGGGTTTATTAAGTTTGCATTTACCCATTTGAGTCCAAGAGGTAGATTATAAGCTAAAGAAAATCGTCCAATGGTAACCAGAATATGATTGAAACTACGTCATCGGACTGAAGGGGTTAAGATGAAGGGGGGAGGGGAGGGGGGGGGGAGTGTTCTGGACCCTCTTCTCCCTCATAATTAGTCCCACTTGAGATTTTAAGACATTCGCCCAAATTTTGTTGACGATTTTAAGACCTTTAGTGACATTTATATATTGATTTTGTTCCTGCCGAGCGATAGCCAGCCTTCAATTTAGGTGGGTGGCCGGCCCATTTGTGTACCGAAAACAATAACACACACAATAATAATAAATAAATAAAATCTCCCCTTGAAGAAGACACTTATGAAAATACCAAGCTTAGACTTTTTGTCCAGATTACCTTTCAGTTTATTCTTGTTATTATTGTGTGTGAATTTGTGTTTTGTCTGTGTTTGTTCGTTGTTTTATGTTGTGTTTTGTGTTTTCCCTGTTCTTGCTCTGTCTTGAGGCGGCCACCCCCAAGAAAAGAAAAAAATAATAAAATAGAATTAAATAAAAAATAAAAAATAAACATAGGAAAAGTGGGTATTGGGCCTGAGCATATATATACTGTAGATAGATAGATAGATTATTATGTGAGACTAATGGGACGGTAATTGGATGGTATTGATTTATCCCCTTTTTTGAAGATCCGAACTACATTTGCAATCTTCCAAGCTTCTGGAACTAAACCGGTTTCTAATGACTTGTTTAATAGAAATGTTAATGGGTAACTTAACTCATCTCTGCATTCTTTAAATACTCTAGTCTAGCATATACCTCATCCGGACCAGGCGATTTCTGAGGTTTCAGTCTGTCAATTTCCTTAAGCACATAATTTCTACTTATAGTAACCGTACTTAACCTATTTTCTATACTATCCTATATACCTTACGGACTTGTGGAAACTGTGCCAAATTTTCATTAGTGAAAACGGAAAGAAATTGATTATTTAATGTACTGCACATTTCAAAGTCATTTTCTGTAATTTCTCCTATCGAAGTTATAAGGGAACCAATTACATCTCTAACCTTGGATTTACTGTATGTAGTTGGTAAAAAGCTTTAGGATTATTTTATGAGTCATTTGCATATAGTAATTTGCTATATTGCATATAGCATATAGTATCCATGTGTCAGTAATTTCCTTAAGTATGTTATCATTCCCCTCCAAATTTACCTTGATGAATGCAAGCAAAACCCTTTATAAACTCCTTCATGACAAGTATATCTATATAATTCTGTTAATTCTTTTTTGGACTGTTTCAGGGGAATTACAATCAATCATATACTGTATAATTCAGTCATCAGTAGAACTAAGTAGATATTAGAACTCATCTCACTTGGCTAAATTACTCGACTCGTCGATTAGGCCAGGTGAAGGTATCGAGAGATAATAGACACCCAGACCGATGTATATGATGCTAGAAAAAAAAATGCACTTCATATAATGTTGACTATCGGATTTCAATGTATTACATACCGGTATGTCCACGTTAAACTCTTAACCTCCTATTTCTGTATTGTTATTAACTACAATAAACTACTTTAAGAGCCTGTTCATAATCAAAGACATTTACTAGATTGCCTTGTTTCCTTACAAGTTACAACTGTAATGTACACATTCTTATACAGTGCATCTAACTCGAACTTCAAACTTATCTGACTATTAAGCGATTTGAAGTTGACTGTAAATAACAACACAATGGGTTGGAAAGTATACATCTACAATACATATACCGATATTAGAAACACGAAATTAATGATATACAACAATTCATATGAAATAATCATATGACAGGACAACCTATCACGATTTTTTTCTTTCATACTACAGATTAATACAACTTGAAAGACAGCAAAACGTTTCAATAAGTATTTTGTCTTATGTGTGTATGGAGGAGACAAACGGTAGGCTGCCTGTAACAAGTGGCTCCCCCAAAGCTAAAAGAATGACAGAGCCAAATTCAATGGTCGTTGGGGTCATAATGCCTAGACACACGGAATATACTGTAAAGCAGTTTAAGTCATAGTATTAAGGAAATATTAATTAAGGGAGAGAGTTTGTTGAGCAGAAGAAAGGCCGAGAAAATTTGCTAATTCTTGGGTTGGAGAGCTGGACAGAATAGAAATGGGACTGTGTTGAACGGGGGGTGCCTCACACTCGCCGCAGGAGAGGGGGTATGCACTGAGAGTGCTTTGAAGAACACTGATTGTTGTAATACGGGTAGAAGAGTGAAACATTTCACAAACTTTGCTTGTCAACCGGTCAACACATAACGAAAATGACTGTGATAACTAAAATGCATAAATTGAAAGATTACTGAGCATTCAAATCCAAAAAAAGAGAATAAGCAATGTTCTTTTTAGTATTTCAATAAATTACGATTGATAATAATTATGTAGGACTTTTGAGGTTAGAGTATTTGACATAAAATGTCTACATGAATCAGCGCACAGGTACAGGCTATTTCCGGAAATTTTCGATCGACAATTATGTTTGTGGCAGCACTATGAGGAACTATTATGTATATAATTGACAACTATGCGGAGTTTGATTGATATAATTACCATGATCTACATTCTAATAATAACATATATTTAGAAGCTTCCAAAATTAACATTAGATATTCCAGAATATAGTTGCCCAGAAAAGTGGCCGGGGAAAGATGAAAGAGTTAATCCTATATCATTATTATACCTTCTCCTCCTACTCTAATCCTTCTAATCGGTCACGTCATTAGTCTCCTAACACACTAAAACACAGGACATTCCTAGTTGTACAATGCTTCACTAGTATTGTTATATATTTTTTATGATTTGCTCCTTGAGTATGAACCTCTCTCTCTCTCTCTCTCTCTCTCTCTCTCTCTCTCTCTCTCTCTCTCTCTCTCTCTCTCTCTCTCTCTCTCTCTCTCTCTCTCTCTCTCTCTCTCTCTCTCTCTCTCTCTCTCTCTCTCTCTCTCTCTCCATATGTATATATGGAAGTCTTATATATACTGAATGGGTCAGACAATGTGCATTAACACAAAATGCTTAGCCTCAACATTACACAGAGTTAGTAATATGAATATGATGAAAAGTTAACCAATTAATCTAAAGATATTTAAACTAGGTTAAGCCCGGAAATGAGATAACACAAATTATTCATAGCATTATTTTATTTTGAATGGACAACATTTTGTCGTCAACATAATACAAAACATTTGCACCCTTCAGAAGATAGTTTAGAGTGTGGGAGGCTAACAAACTTCAAAGTGTGGGCGAAAAGACTTCAAGGTGTGGGCTAACGAACTTCATTGTTTGGGCTAACAAATTCCTAGTGTGGGCGAAAAGATACGTAGGCGAAAAGACCGTAAACCCCGTATCATAGCTTAAATTATTTAATATACGGTACCGAATGAAATAGTTTGGTCGCATTATTTTATTTTACTAACTATTATGCGATCTTATTCAAATTAGGAAGGACGTCTTATCAGTTATAGTGCTACAAACCATCTCAATGAACCTTAGCTAACATGACCCTTCCTAAGCAGTATAAAGCTGTCTACATATATTTGAAATATGAAACACACATTACCGGTACTGTAATATATATTACATATATATATATATATATATATATATGTACTGTATATATATATATATATATACTGTATAGGCCTATATCGTTTATAGTGTATATATAATACGTGTAGGCTTATGGGTGTCAAAATAAACGAAAACTTTTACCTGTGGTGGGTAGAGAGCAATCTTTATCCCTATCTTTACTGCATAGATCAGAGAGAGAGAGAGAGAGGGTGCGGTGGGGGGGGGGGGGGGTACCCGTGATCGCTGTACAGGACAGTAGATGTGGCAACGTGTGGTATTGAGATGCCTTGGTATTGAATTGGCTTGGTAATGAGCTGGTATGGTGATGAAACCGACTGCTGAAGAAAAGGTCTGGTCATGAGATGGCATGGTGTTGAGGTGACTCGTCTTGTTTGTGTGGTGAGATGGCATGGTGTTGAGATGTCCTGATACCATTCCACACTCATTCAAAATGACAACCAAATTGAACTGACCAAAAAATAATAAATGACTGAATGCTATGATGAGCAAGATTGGCAAACAAAGGAACATCAATAATAATCACTCAAATGCGCAAACCGTGACTAAAGATATTCGCAAACTAGCACTTATATTCTAGATGACGTCACGATAAACCCTGTGTTCGGATGTCTACACAGAGACTTGAAGCGTATATCGACTCTGGAATTTGTTTACATGTTGGCGAAGAGAAGAGTGGTAGAGGAGGACTGTATATACAGGTATATGTACACTTATACACATTCTGCCTCATACTTAATTGTATATCAAGGTGTAGAGGATCTTTCAAACTACAAGATAGTGGGTTTAAATATGGAATTACAATACACATAATGGAAATAATGTGTACGCCCACTGCTCCTAATCATACCGCTAAAACATATATTATTGTATTTAACAGGAACGTACGACGAGGTAAGTGATGTGGTATAGGTGGCAATATGCGGAAATGGATTACAAGGGCATTCCGCCCCCTCTGACAAAAGTATATTAATCTAGATGTGACACAGATTTTACAATGTTCCAGAGAGACATTAGCCTAACCTAACAACCTTACCTAACCTATCCTAGTATTATGAGTGGGGGCTGCCGCCCCCACACCCCCGCTGGTTCGGTAAAACGGTAGAAAACCAGTTGGGGTGGAGTGCGTAACCGTAGATTTTCGTAAGGGGGTCAGAGGGGGCGAAATGCCCTTATAATCCATTTCCGCATATTGCCACCTATACCACATCACTTACCTCGTTGTACCTTCCTGTTAAATACAATAATAATTTGTTTAGCTCGTATAGGTGCAATTATAGAATAATTCCATTTTATGAATCTCGTCGGAAATTGCAAAACAAACATTATTTGTCAATCTTAAGACACCAAAGCAACACAACATACTCGCTCGCGAATACATTTCCGTCAATTTTGACTGCCGTGGGATACACAAATCAGCCCCCCCTCCCCCCCCCCCCATGATTTGTTCTCATCATCATAATTATATGTTGCCAGCAGGGGACAAAAACAGAATAAAACAAAAGCGAAACCGCGAGCGTACGACCTATGTAAACATGACTACCGGATACTACATCCTTAGATTTTGTGTTAGTTATTTAGGGCGTATATTATAATGAATGGACATATCTGGCAATGACGTACATGACATAACTAATATATTTGCCTAAATAATATATCGATGGTTTCGACCCGCTGTTAAACTGAATAAATTCCCATTTCTTAGCTACATAAGAAAACTTATTAATAGTCAGAACATTAGGAGGAAAAGCGTCGCAATACTAAGATGGCGATGTTCATTTGTTATGGAGGTCTCGGAAGTGCGAATCGCTTTCAATACTATCACCTTCATTAATTTTATAACATATTGGTTTTGCAGCGAGCATTGTTGCAGAACCCTAACACGACTGCCCTAGTCGTCCTTGATTAAGATCTCTACACACAGTAATTGAGCAAAAATAACTTTTATTCAATACTTACAATTACTGGAGGTTTCCCACTTTCTCAGGAAACGCTATGACTCTCCGCTGCAAAGAAATAAACATGAACTTAATGTGGGCTCAGTGACAGCTTTATAATAAACATGAACTTAATGTGGGCTCAGTGACAGCTTTATAATAATAAACATGAACTTAATGTGGGCTCAGTGACAGCTTTATAATAATCATCATAATGTTATCTGGTAAAATAAGTGATTACAGGTAGTGTACGTTATATCAAGGATATTAAATTCGGTATAATCCTGTGTAGCGGGTGGACCTGTACATATATCTCAATAATTTGGTAATGTTACAATCTATTTTTACATTTTACATTTATAAATAGTCCACTAATATAATAGGTTAGGTTAGGTTAAATGGTAAATTGATACGGTGTGACAGTCACGAGTTTTAGCATGTGTGTTTTTTTTTTTTTTTGCATTTTTTCTTTGATATACAGTGTTGTTTTATACCAAGGACTGCAGCAAATGAGTATTTACCCATTATCCAACAATCTAAAAACACGGCCCCCACTAGTGGGGAGGGCTATGAAGATCAGGGAAATTGCGGGGTAAAAGGGGAAGGGGGCATTTTTCAAAGTAAAAAAACCCAGTAATTGAATTTTGAAAGTTGGCTCGATTTTCATGTCCATTAAACCCCAAAATTTGAAAACCCGAGCCAACATTTGTCAAAACTTGGCTCGGGTTTAGCGATTTTTTGAAGTAAAAAAACACAGTAACCTAACCTAGAACGTTGGATACAAGAATAACCCTTACCTACCAGCTAGTATGTGTCCCTAGTTTATCCCATACCTACCAGCTGATCCCTTGTCATGAACCTAACTAAGAAACCTAACCTAACCTAACCTAACCTAAAAGTAATACGTGGATAGCGGGAAAAGTGTAATCCGGCAGAGAGAACATAAACAAAGTGACAGTGGCTTTGTGCAGTGGGGACTCTGAAAATGTTATAGGCGAGGGAAAATCAAATGTACGCAATTACCAAAGCAGCACTGGATCGCGCAACTGTAAGGTCCCCCGAGTAAGGTAGGAGGGAAACAAAAAATCTATAAAGCAGAAATCCCGTAAAACAGGACTTGTCATTATGCAGACAAGACTCGATCTGTGGTTTACCCTATATCTCCCTAATAATACATTTGCGAAGGGAAGGACATATATAGGACTGAAGACTATTATATAACATACCTATAGGCTACACAAACATCGATGGGGCTTGTATCTGTCACACCGTAAAATCTTACCGGTATTCAATGTTTCTTAGTAAATAGGCATCTGAAAAACAGTTCCTCCCGCTACACAGGATCTTACCTTTAATTCTCTAAACAACTTACGGGGGTGGGGGAGGTTGGGACATGCAGTGTTGCCAACTTACTTTCCCGCTAGATCTAGAGGTATTTACTTCGATCTAGAGGCAAATCTTTACGTCTAGTACATGAATTCTAGCAATATTCTGGAAATTTGAGCCACTTTAGAGAGATATTGTAGAGATTGTGCCGTTATTCTAGCTATTTTCGGCATATATCTACTATCTAGCGGACTTGATTTTCGGCATTTATCTACTATCTAGCGGACTTTATTTTCGGCATTTATCAACTAGCTAGCGGACTTGATTTGGTAACCCTGGGGACATTCCACGTAAGGCCAATTATAAGGAATAATTATATCCTACCTACTGGCCAGTGGTATTAAAGGAGCCCACCTCGCTTTTTTGTTTTCTCTTTCTCTCCCTCTCTCTTTAACTTTTATCCATTCGGCCCCATTCAGCCTACTGTTTTAAGACGTTTACCCCCATCCAGATGTCCATATTTGGTCAATATTTACGAGCCGCACCACAGCTGTGATCTCATTTCTAATGGTAGTTTTGGGGGTAACATTCAAGACAGCTAGAGTCGCCTTATTTACCAAGTTTCTTTATATTTTTTCCAGGGAATATAGTGTTTAATTGTTGTTTATCATGGTTTGAGTGGAGGATTTGCATTAACTTACCCATTATTCATTAATCTGAAGATACTCCGTCAAATGGCGCCATTTATTGGGTGAATAGCGCTTTTACAGTAGGTAAGGAAAATTGTGGGGAGGCCATGCACGCTTCCAAAATGTACAAATATTATATTAGATTAGATTAACCTAACCTAACCTAACCCTAATATAATATAATATACTATCGTTTTTGTGAGTAACGTTCAAGCCATTTATTGGGTGAATCGCACTCACCGCATCATTCAAAACAAGAAGAAGAAGACCCAGGTCGAAGGATTCATTGGGTGCAATGCTTTGTTTACGTTCGGGACATTATTTTCGTGTTATTTTTCGGTGTAATCGGGTTTTTTCAAGTGTCGATAACGAAATTCCTCCATGCGGACTATAATGAGAAAGATATGGCGAGTCTATTGGTCCCTATTTTCCCTAATTAATTATTTCTAATAAGGCGGCGAAAGAAGTCTTGAATGGGTCAAATTGGATTTTAGGTCACGTATGTGATTTTTGTATTATAATCCTTTTTCTCATCAGTTTATTCACTGATTAGTGTGTTTTAAGGTGTTTTTCCTTCTGGAAATTCATATTTACCCATTATTTTGCAATATTAAAACATGCCCCCTAAAACCATATTTTGTCATTACCCTAACGTAACAACCTAACCTAACATGGGGGCTGCCGCCCCCAGACCCCCGCAGGGTTAGTATTGATATAGAATATGACAAAATACTAAAACTACGGTAAAAAAATGAAAAATATTAGTTCTCAGCTGATCCAAGATGGCCACCATCACCCTTATTTAACCCACAAAGTCTAAGGAAAAATAATTGAATATGCAGCGGTAAAGACATATATTGTGGTGACTAATACTCTATGACAAAGCTATAGTATACATTTAGAACATTATATCCCATACGTGACCTAAAATCCAGTTTGTCCCTTGAATGTTATCGTTTTGAGTTCCTATCATTTTATGCTTCATTGCTATATACTTTTTATCCACCGGAAAATATATTTTTTTTTTCTTGGCTTAATTTTTTGGGTTTAATGTTATTTTAATACCACGAATTTTGTTGATATATTTGAAGATAAATATTGAATCTATATGCTCTAAAGATCATACGAAAATTTGTTTGGTAAATTGATACGGTGTGACAGTCACGAGTTTTAGCATGTGTGTGTTGTTTTTTGCATTTTGTCTTTGATATACAGTGTTGTTTTATACCAAGGACTGTCGCAAATGAGTATTTACCCATTATCCAACAATCTAAAAACACGGCCCCCCACTAGTGGGGAGCCCTATGAAGATCAGGGAAATTGCGGGGTAAAAGGGGAAAAATAGGGGTAATATGGGAAGAACTCTGAAAATAAAATATAGAAAAGTAAGAAAACGTTAAAATGTGAAAATCCGAGCCAAGTTTTGGCAAAAGTTGGCTCGGATTTGGGTATTTTTCAGAGTACAAAAACCCCAAAATTGGGAAAAAAAAGTTGGCTCGGCTTTTGGCATTTTTCAACGTAAAAAAAAACAGTAATTGAATTTTGAGAGTTGGCTCGAGTTTTCATGTTTTTTGAAACCCATTAGACCCCAAAATTTGAAAACCCGACCAAAACTTGGCTCGGGTTTAGCGATTTTTTGGAGTAAAAAAACACAGTAACCTAGAACGTTGGATACAAGAATAACCCTTACCTACCAGCTAGTATGTGTCCCTAGTTTATCCCATACCTACCAGCTGATACCTTGTCATGAACCTAACTAAGAAACCTAACCTAACCTAACCTAACCTAACAGTAATACGTGGATAGAAACTAACCTTGACGTGCAGTGGGTACTCTGAAAATGTTATAGGGGAGGGAAAATAAAATGTACGCAATTACCAAAGCAGCACTGGATCGCGCAACTGTAAGGTCCCCCGAGTAAAGTAAGAGGGAAAAAAAAATCTATAAAGCAGAAATCCCGTAAAACAGGACTTGTCATTATGCAGACAAGACTGTGTTTTACCCTATATCTCCCTTATAATACATTTGCGACGGGAAGGACATATATAGGACTGAAGACTATTATATAACATACCTATAGGCTACACAAACATCGATGGGGCTTGTAACTGTCACACCGTAAAATCTTACCATTTGTTTTAACCCTCGGCAAAACCTAATAAAAAAGTATGGTACTAAAATGTCTTTTTCGTAACAAGGTTGTCAATACGGTACTTGCAGTCATCGATAGCTCTAAAGATCATATGAAAATGTGTTAAACCCTCGGAAAAACCTAATTTTAAAGTATGGTACTAAAATCTTATTTTCGTAACAAGGTTGTCAATACGGTAATTTCCCGTTATCAATGTACAATCAAGCTGAAGATTGCAGAGTAAACACCATAGACTTCCTCGACTTTTCTTTCACCTTCGTATAATCGACAGCCATTTTTTTATTTTTTTTACTAAGGGATTAGTACTCAACCAGCGGGGGTGTGGGGGCAGCAGCCCCCACCCATAATACTAGGTTAGGTTAGGTAAGGTTGTTAGGTTAGGCTAATGTCTTTTCAAATCACTATCGGGGCGTGTCTCAACATCGATCAATTGGCCTAATGGGGAAAATAGGTTTTCCCGAGATTTCTAATTAATTATAAACACTATATATTGATGCAAATGAACAATTTCTTTTATAAAAAAAACACTCGGAAAATTTGTGGTATTAAAATAAAAAATGTCCTTTTTTGTTTTATTTTTTTTAGAATTAACCTAACCAAAAATCCGGTACAATTTTAGTTACTGGACACCTATTTGACAGGTACCACCGAGGATTTAATACATATTTATTTTCGGTTTCCACGCATCCAACAATAAGCTACACCTTTTTCTGGTCCGGTAATAGTATTGAAAACTATATAATAACTTTTTAAATGTGGTTTTCGACGAGAATAAAACGGGGCGTTTGTGCCGAAAATCGGCGGCGGGGCGGTGGGGGTGGGGGGTGGAGTCCGTCATCGCTTCGGATCGTCGCGGTTTGTTTACCCAGGACGCTCGAGGTTACGGCCAGCTGTTTTACTTCCTCCCTGCTGGCCACATAGAGGTCAATATTTACGAGTCTCACCACAGCTGGAATCTCATTTCTAATGGTAGTTTTGGGTTCCTATCATTCTATGTTTAATTACTATATACTTTTTATCCACCGGAAAATATTATTTTTTCTTGTTTTTTTATTTATATTTTTATTTTGTTTATTTTTTTAGCATTAACCTAACCTAAAAACCTAACCTAACCTAACCTAAATGTATTTGGGGGCTATTAGGTTAGGTTGGTTAGGTTAGATTTTTTGGTTAGGTAGGCCTAATGCTAAAAAAAAAAAAAAAAAGCCAAGAAAAAAAAAAAAAATCCGGTGGATAAAAAAGTATATAGCAATGAAGCATAGAATGATAGGAACCCAAAACTACCGTTAAAAATGAGATCCCAGCTGTGGTGTCACTCGTAAATATTGACCCACATAGATGACGATTATTATAATTCACGAAGGGGTGATGGGGGGGCAGAGCCCCCCCTCAACCCTGTCCTGTATCCCACGTCCTATAACGCAAGTCTTTATAAAAAATGGAGGACAAACTGGATTTTAGGTCACGTATGGGATATAATGTTCTAAATGTATACTATAGCTTTGTATTAGAGTATTAGTCACCACAATAATTATATGTCTTTACCGCTGCATATTAAATTATTTTTTCTTAGACTTTGTGGGTTAAATAAGGGTGATGGCGGCCATCTTGGATCAGCTGAGAACTAATATTTTTCATTTTTTTACCGTAGTTTTAGTATTTTGTCATATTCTATATCGATACTAACCCTGCGGGGGTCTGGAGGCGGCAGCCCCCTGGTTGGGTTAGGGTAATGACAAAATATGGTTTTAGGGGGCATTTTTTAATATTGCAAAATAATGGTAAATATGAATTTCCATAAGGAAAAACACTTTAAAACACACTAATCAATGAAGAAACTGATGAGAATAAGGATTATAATACAAAAAACACATACGTGACCTAAAATCCAGTTTGACCAAAATGGACCCAACAACTGGTTATATAAGCTTAGCCATTTTGGAAAAATGTTATTTTAATACCACGAATTTTCCGAGTGTTTTTTATAAAAGAAATTGTTCATTTTGCATAAATATATAGTGTTTGTAATTAATTAGAAATCTCGGGAAAACCTATTTTCCCCATTAGGCCTATTGATCGATGTTGAGACACGTCGCCCCCGATAGTGATTTGAAAAGACATTAGCCTAACCTAACAACCTTACCTAACCTAACCTAGTATTATGGGTGGGGGCTGCTGCCCCCACACCCCCGCTGGTTGAGTACTAATCCCTTGGTAAAAAAAAAAAAAAAATTGGCTGTCGATTATACAAAGGTGAAAGAAAGTCGATGAAGTCTACGGTGTTTACTCTGCAATCTTCAGCTTTGATTGTACATTGATAACGGGAAAGTACCGTATTGACAACCTTGTTACGAAAATTAAATTTTAGTACCATACTTTCATATTAGGTTTTTCCGAGGGTATAACAAATTTCCATATGATCTTTAGAGCTATCGATAACTGGGAGTACCGTATTGACAACCTTGTTATCGAAAAAGACATTTTAGTACCATACTTTTTTATTAAGTTTTGCCGAGGGTTAAAACAAATGGTAAACCTGACTTTTTGGACCGACAGCGATTTCAGTAAGTTTTATTTTGTTTTTTGTAATTTTTCCTTCAGATATAGTGTTGTTTTATACTGAAGAGGAGAGGAAATGAGTATTTACCCATTATCCAACAATCTAAAAACACGCCCCCCACTAGTGGGGAGGGCTATGAAGTTCAGGGAAAATGAGAGGTTAAAAGCGTAAAAATACAATAATATAGCGTTTTGTATCAAAACTTGGCTCGGGTTTTCCCAAATTGCAAACCCATACAACCCAATTTTGTGAATACCTGAGCCAACTTTTGACGAAAGCTGGCTCGGATTTCACGGGGTGGAGTGGGTAGCCTAATATTTCATGTTATAAAAATAGTCAACTTTGGGAAGACATTAGCCTAACCCAACAACCTTACCTAACTTATCCTAGTATTATGGGTGGGGGCTGCTGCCCCCACACCCCCGCTGGTTGGGTTAGACTTTTTTTTTTATTTTTTTTAATGTTCTAGGCTATTAGCATAATTAGCCTAACCTAACAACCTTACCTAACCTAACCTAGTATATGGGTGGGGGCTGACACCCCCGCTGGTTGGGTTATTTTTGTTTTGTTTTTTGTTTTTTTAGGCTATTAACCTAACTTAACAACCTAACCTAACCTAGTATATGGGTGGGGGCTGCCACCCCCGCTGGTTGGGTACTGGCTGAAAAACTTTTTTTTCTTACAGTAGCCTAGGCCTATACATGTATTTGAGCGTTTTTGTTTTTTCTCCCTTATAATAAATTTCAGCTCTTAATGCCATATATAGCAATGATGTATATGCTCTACAGGACCTATTAGGCCTAAACAGATCGATGGGCTAACTGTCGGTCCAAAACATCAGTATAACCAAACAAATTTTCTTATGATCTTTAGAGCATGTAGATTCAATATTTATCTTCAAATATATCAACAAAATTCGTGGTATTAAAATAACATTGAACCAAATTATGTATAATAACGCTGCGAGTCTTTTCAAAAAAATTACCAAAAAAAAACATTTCCTGTGGATAAAAAGTATATAGCAATGAAGCATAGAAAATGATAGGAACCCAAAACTACCATTAGAAATGAGATCCCAGCTGTGGTGCGACTCCGTAAATATTGACCCAGTATTTTCATGGCGAGCGGTAGCGAGCCACCATATATATATTTTTGCTTTGACAGGAAGCTAAATTTGTACATTTTTCGATAGAAAAATTTCTCCGGCGAAGCCGGATTTCTCCATACAATGCTGGCTCTCTATCGCTCGCCAGAAAGAAATCGACACCTGGATTGGGATAAACCATAAATAAAAGGGAAGGTGTGGTGGAGTGGTCTTGCCACTGGCCTGGTAATCCAAAAGTCCCGGGTTCAAATCCCGATGTATCAATGGGAAGATATTATTAGGATGGAATTTGGGAATTTATTTATTTCTACACCGGGTCGAAACCATCGATATATTATTTAGACAAATATGTTAGTTAGGTCATGTACTTCATTGCCATATATGTCCACCCCGTCGGTAATTCATTATAAACAAAATCCCTAAATGTCTAAAAAAAATCCCTAAATCTTGCACGGCTCACCCGATCTCCATTTTCTGTTGCGTTGGTGCGGGACGGCCACCCTTCTCGCTCCACCACCTTCATTCATTGGTTAGGTTAATGACAAAACTTGGCTCGGATTTCATGGATTTAGCGGGGGTGTGGGGGCAGCAGCCCCCACCCATAATACTAGGTTAGGTTAGGTTAGGTTATTTGGTTAGGTTAATGACAAAACTTGGCTCGGATTTCATGGATTCTTCCAATATTACCCCTTTATTTACGCCTCTTACCCCGCAATTTCCCTGATCTTCATAGCCCTCCCCACTATCGGGGGCCGTGTCTAAGATTGATGGATAAGACTTGTTTTGCATTTTCCGATGGGGTCCATAAAAAAACACAACTAAAAAAACGGTCAATATTAACTAGTCACACCACAGCTGGAATCTCATTTCTAATGGTAGTTTTGGGTTCCTATCATTCTATGTTTCATTACTATATACTTTTTATCCACCGGAAAATATTATTTTTCTTGTTTTTTTATTTTTATTTTTATTTTTTTTATTTTTTTTAGCATTAACCCGTCTAGCCCCAGCGACGCGCCTGACGCGTCGGCGATGTATGTAACGCACAGCCCCAGAGACGCGCCTGGCGCGTCACCCTAATTGCGCCGACCATAACCTCAGGTGTAGCCACTCAAGAGGGCTCAGATTTGTATGGGAACTGTGTACGTATCCCACGCAACCGTGCCGATGGTTGAAAACTCTCATAGTCCACGTGCGTGCGCGCGAGCGCGCAATAACCTGTTTTTTTGGGATAATTGCCTTCAATTTTTTACTCTTGTAAAATCCATTTTCGGGGGCTCTGTAGGACCATTTTTTAAGCTTTTTGAGCGTTTTTTGTGGTTTTTCCTTCATTCCTAACCCATTCGCTATTGTTTCTGGAATAAAAAAAAAATTTGAAAAAAATTTGGCCGGGTTCTGGTGCGCAAACATTACAAAACTAGCCGGGGCTCCACGGGTTAACCTAACCTAAAAACCTAACCTAAAAACCTAACCTAACCTAAATGTATTTGGGGGGTATTTGGGGGCTATTAGGTTAGGTTAGGTTAGGTTTTTTGGTTAGGTTAATGCTAGGCTAAAAAAAAAAAAAAAAAAAGCCAAGAAAAAATATAGGAAAATATTAAGGAAACATTATTTTTTTTTTAGTTTTAGTTTATTTGCATCAATATATAGTGATTGGCACAACGATCTTAAGACACGGCGCCCGATAGTGGGGAGGGCTATGAAGATCAGTGTGGGGTTAAAGACATAAAAAGGATGATGAAAGTTGGCTCGGGTTTTGTTGTTTTTCAACTTGAGAAAACTCCAAAATGAAAAAACCCGAGCCAAGTTTTGGCAAAAGTTGGCTCGGATTTTAAGATTTTTCAGCTGCATAAAAGACAGTAAGTGCAAAAAAGAAGTTGGCTCGGGTTTTCTTGTTTTTCAACTTAAGAAAACCCCAAAATTAAAAAACTCGAGCCAAGTTTTGGCAAAAGTTGGCTCGGATTTTAAGATTTTTCAGCTTCATAAAAGTCAGAAAAAAGTTGTCTCAGGTTTTCTTGTTTTTCAATTTAAGAAAACCCCAAAATGAAAAAAAACAGTCATGTTTTGGCAAAAGTTGGCTCGGATTGGACAATTGTTAGGCTTCATAAAAGCTGAAAATGTAGAAAATGCCAGCCAACTCTTCGCCATTGGATACAGGATGGGGTGTGGGAGAGCTCTGCCCCCCCCCCCCCCCCACCCCGTGATTAATTGAAATCATCATCTATGTTGCCCGATAGTGGGGAGGGCTATGAAGATCAGGGAAATTGTGGGGTAAAAGATGAAAATAAAGAAAAATATTGAAGAACTTATTCCAAAAACCCAGTAACCTAATTATCCATTATCCAACAATTAAGCTACATTAAAGATATTAGCCTAACCTGCCAACCTTACCTAACCTAACCTAGTATTATGGTGGGGGCTGCCGCCCCCACACCCCCGCTGGTTGGATGGTACATGGGATAGAAAATGAACTTACCCAGTAAGCTCATTATCCATTATCCAACAATTAACCAACATTAAAGATTTTAGCCTAACCTACCAACCTTACCTAACCCTAGTATTAGGGTGGGGGCTGCCGCCCCCACACCCCGCTGGTTGGATGGTACATGGGATAGAAAATGAACCTACCCAGTAAGCTCATTATCCATTATCCAACAATTAAGCAACATTAAAGATTTTAGCCTAACCTACCAACCTTACCTAACCTAACCTAGTATTATGGGTGGGGGCTGCCGCCCCCACACCCCCGCTGGTTGGATAGTACATTGGATAGAAAATTATGTCAATTCCTAGTGTTAATTAGACTGAAATGCAGGGAGAAAGAGGTCCGCCGAGTCGTGTTGTGTGCCGTCTATGTTTTTTACAGTAGCTATAATTGCTTTAATGCATTTCCGCCGCTACTGACATATATAGGAATGAAGTCATAGAAATTGATGGGTGCGCTGTGTAAGTAACGCTAGAATAATACCGAAAAAACACTATAGGTGCAAATAAACTTTATATAAATTTTTACATCTATAATAATAAAAATAACCAACCTTATGTAACAAAGGGACAGTGACGGCGTGTTCTGGACTTCTCCTCGTAATAATGGTGTGTACACCGCCAGTGATCTTTATCTGGCCGGTAATGGCAAGGATGTTCACACCTAGGACACTCAACACTTGTAGGAAATATACCGTGGTCTGTAAGTATCTTAAGGGCTGCCTGGTTGTTTTGAGAAATTTGTATAATTATTGTTCAGGGGTAAGTGCACAACCACTACAGACACTGGCCATCCTGCAAACTGACATTTAAAACCATGCTGCCTGTCGGTGGGCTGTAGTTCAATGCACTCATTGGCTGACTAAAATGACGTAATTGTCCATATATTGATCCATGATTGGGTGACTCCTTCAATACCGTGACGTATGGTGACGTATACAAAAAAATAACCAATAATATGGCAGAAACATAGTGACGTGTTGATCATTAGTTCACATAGAGAAAGGCAGGGGGCGTTATATTCGAATATTTACGATAAAAGCGCTCCTCAATTATAGTATCAACATGGCTGACCTAGCGGGGTGGCGTCTGTGGGAAACACTGGACAAATATGTTACAGGTTACAGGTTCTGTATCTCCCTTAATAGAATTTTTCGAGGGTTGACACTTATTTTAACATGGAGTATAGGTTATATTACATCCTAAATTAAATTTTAAAAATTTGTGAAAATTCTTGGGTTGTTTATATAATAGAAGTTACTATGAGACACATAATATGTTGAAGGGGGAGCTCTGCCCCCTCTAAACACCCGTCACTTATGTCATCATAATCTGTTGCAGTTCATAGGGGGTCCAATTAAGGAGAAAGTTAATTAACAGACGAAATTAGGCCGCAAATTACAATAACATAGCGGGCCGCCGTTTATGGGAGACTTTTTACACATCATTTTCAATGTTAATTTTCTCCCTTAATCGATTTTTCCAAATTATCAAACTTACATAAAAATGAAGTACAGTTTATAGGGATTCCAACATGCATTTCAAAATTGTCATGAAAATTGGTGGGTGGTTTGCTTAATATATACCAAAATATATTTCCCGGTGGATAAAAAGTATATAGCAATGAAGCATAGAATGATAGGAACCCAAAACTACCCTTAGAAATGAGATTCCAGCTGTGGTGTGACTCGTAAATATTGACCAAAAAAACCCAAAACAAGGACAAAAACTAAAAAATACTTGTAAAAATCGTCCCCGGTGTAAAAGTAAATATTTACCGGAATTTGTGCTGTACCTGGTATCAGTGCATTACCACAAGCCCACCGAAACGTCAATAAAATACCCTCATTGTTCCCTGATTAAACAGCACTGTATGAATATTCCCATATTCAAAATATGCTATAGGGGTGCAATGGCTGGTGAGTTATCTGCTCAACAGGTGGCGTTGTGTGTGTGTAAGTGTGAGAGTCCGAGTGTAGAGGGTGAGACAGTGAAGCACGGGAACGAGGTGGCTTCAGAGATGGGGTCGTTTCGGGCCATGAGTGAGCACCGTGCCTCATGTGAAGGCAAGATGGCAGGTGCTCGTTGTACTCTACGTGCTTCACATGTCTCACTCCCTAGACTGAAACAAGACCTCACGGGCTTCACTGTTCATTGTAAAGCGGTGAATGTTAAGGCTCTCAGCGTATGCCATGCCCGAGTGGAAGTAAGTTGGAATATAATTTAAAAAAAAAAAAAAAAAAAAAAAAAAAAAAACAGTTGGCTGAATGGGACCGAATGGATACAAGCCAGAAAAAAAGAGAGAAAAGGAGAGAAAGAGAAAAAAGCAGGTGATCCCCCTTAAGAAATTATACTTACAGTAGGTAGCGAACAAAGTGATGTGCTGAGTCGATAATATGGTGGGGCAATCTGGGCCGGTTGTAAGTAGAGTCGATCCAGTTGTGTTTTATCACTGGTAGTTATCTATTTCACACCCTGTTTATTGCGGTAATATATACTCGTTCCTTTAAAGTATTTATCGTTTATTTCACGACGATCTATATAAGTAACACCCCGTTCTTTAACATTAATATCAAATATAAACGCCAATGTACTTAAACTAGTTATATGTCTGTTCACTTCGATATTATAATTAGTTAAACTAGGAGTTCGTAGGCTATCAGCTCTTCTGGATTATTAACCAAGCACACTGTAAGTCAAGAATATCGTCAGGGTTTTTCGAGAACTCTGTCCCTTCGATATTATAAGAGAAAGTAAATGGATGTGTTGTGTTCACGACGGAATTCTAGACGCAACTGCCTCTCCAATCCGAGAAGTTTGAACCCCAGTGAAATTGGCGGATGAATACCAAAGTAGTTCCCACCTGGTTCCCACGGATTGCCAGAGTAACGATCACAATATCATAATCATGTGTGCAATAATTTATGTTGGCATTTACATTATTAGTAAGAGCGCATTTTCGCAAGACAATGGACCTGGGTACACCTACAGTAGGTAAGCCTGGGTTAGTGTTAATTTTCCCCAAGTCCAGGTACAATCACGATCCTTAATACATTTATCCCCCTGGCTTGAAGTGAATCAAAGCCAGGATTAAAGAAGAGTCAGGCGATCGGACACGGCCAATTTACGATGAGACGCTCACTCACCTGAACCACACAACTCATGAACACAGTTATGAAGCAGTATTGAATCCATTGTTAGAACATATTACGTTGTTATTATTTCATTGTCAATGTTATAAGTATATTTCAAGGACACCAAAAAGACACACAATGTTTTGTTACTATTGTATTATGTATTGCATGTAAATTAACAGAAATATTTAAGGTATTAGTATTCTATGAATGCTTTGAAATTAGCTCGATGTTTCGTGAGTATTGTGAAGACCCGAGCCACATTATTTCACACAGGGAACGGGTTCACAATACTGTATGTATGGAAAACCCATACTGTAAGCATTCAAAGAGTGTATGAAGTGGTAAGAATGTCTTTTTTAATGTGTTGCATTGAATGACAGTATTATCAGTCAAACTCCATGACTGTGTTCATGTGGTAGGAGGCAGAGACATTGTTTATGTACAGTTTCGACCATAAGTCTATCGACTCGGCTGACAGCATTTGGGAAATGGGGTTGGAGTTGGGGGGGGGGGTGTTCTCTACACTCGATCTGTGTGGTATGAAAGAGGGATTGTTATTGGCTGATAGGACACAATAGATATTATTTAAGTTAATTGATCAGGTTTGTATATTTTGCTTGGCACGATCAAATATAATATATGGTATGAAAGAAATTGGTATAAACTATAGTAAATGAGCTTCGTCGTGAACGAGTTAGCACCATCATCATAGGGTATTTTGTGTATTGAGTTTTACCCTTTCAATCACAGGACAAATGGTTTTATTTTATTTTAGCCCACAGCACACGATTTTCTTCCGTTGATGAAAGAAACTAGGGACGGCTAACAAGTGTTCTTGATTGTCTTCTGACTATACGATATACTTTATAATATATAAGTGTCATATATTTGATAGAGTTAAACATTTGTCACGTTATAAAGCATAAGGCACAGTCATGAGTATTGTATTCTGGGTAAAGCTATGTGATACTTTTCATTTAAGAGAAACCCGTAGGTGCCTTAAAGTTCAATATTATTAGGTGGGGTGACCCGTAGTTGCCTTAAAGTTCAATTAAGGGGGGTGACCTACTTTTTTTCTCTTTCTGGGTTGTATTCATTCGGCCTCATTCAGCCTACTGTTTTAAGACATTTATCCCCATCAGGATGTCGATTTATACCTGGCGAGCAATAGCGAGCCACCATATTTTGGATAATGAGCTAGACAGCTAGCTAAATTTTTAAATTTTTCGATAGAAAAATGTCTCCGGCGAAGCCGGATTTGTCCATAAAATGCTGGCTTGCTATCGCTCGCCAGGAAAAAATCGACACCTGGATGGGGATAAATGTCTATAAACAATAGGCTGAATGGGGCCAAATGGAAACAACCAAGAAAGATAAAAAAGCAGGTCACCCCCTTAAATGTTATTGCACACATACAACGCACTAATGAACTGAGTAGGTTTTAAGGGGGGTCACCGGCTTTGTTTTTATCTTTCTCTCCTTTTCTCTCTTTCCCTGGCTTGTATCCATTCGGCCCCATTCAGCCAACTGTTTTAAGACGTTTATCCCTATCCCGGTGTCGATTTCTTCCTGGCGAGCGATAGCTAGCCAGCATTGTATGGAGAAATCCGGCTTCGCCAGAGACATTTTTCTATCGAAATATGTACAAATTTAGCTTGCTGTCAAAATAAAAAATTGACACCTGGATGTGGGTAAACGTCTTAAAATAGTAGGCTGAATGGGGCCAAAGGGATACAAGCCAAAGAGAGAGGGAGGGAAAGAGAAAAAAAAACGAACTTGGTCCTCGTATTAGATGGGGATCCTTGCCTTCATTCTACCTATTGTTTTTACACATTAAAGTTATACCGAAGGTACTCTGGAATTTCCAAACAGAGTCAAGTTTTCTGCTACAAGGTATCATATTAATTTCGGAAATATTTGAGTCTTACACGAGCCATATTTAGCCATGAATATTTAAGAGATACTCTATTCAATATTCTGTCAATTAACCCCTTCTGTGCCGGCGACGTCTGTTGTATTTTATGCTAGCAATGTTTAGACGAGTTTATGCAGCTTAGAAAGGATATGTGGTAGTTAAAAGGGTTGATTAAGATAGTTCGAAGCCTTATAATTGCTAAAGATCCTTCCTAAAGTGAATAAAATCGATTAGTAGGAGCCAGAATAAAATCAAAAGACGTCGCCGGTATAGAAAGGGTTAAGAGGTAAGAGCAATGGGTATTGCGTTTGTTTTAATGAATTATATCCAATATGTCGCTAAAATCTAAAAAGTAAGGATTAATCGTAGTGAAAGGGCACACTGTTTTAGTTTTTAACCATTATGATTACTTGATTAAAATATATGATCGTGATATGATTAAATGGCTCGGTATTATTCCATGTAGAATGACGTTAATGATAATGAGCTTTCAGAGTTTAAGGGGAGATGGGTCGTTTTTCTGGTCCCCTTTCTCCCTCGAGTTAAGCCCCATTTGTTTTGAGATTATATTTTGCGATGTTAACACCTTTCGCCCCATTTCGTTGTGAAATTTAAGACATTTCGTGCCATTAAGGTGTCCATTTTTTCCTGGCGAGCGATAGCGAGCCTATAATTTTACGAGGGACTGGTCTTCGGCCGGAAAAATTTTCTAACGAAAAATATGCAAATTTATCTTGAAGGGGCATCTAGAGGGTGTTTTTTTGTTTAAGCTTGATGGAGGTCTAGCGAAGAAACTAATAAAGGAATAAATTAGTTAATAGACCCCCCAAAACAGCCTATCTCCCCTTAATATATTACATATATCCTCTGGATCACAGGTATATTTTATCATTCATCAAAGGCAACATCCTCCCACTCTGATAATTGCAATGTTGTAAGGTAGTGCAGCAAACCTGAAGTTGAATGATGCTGTCTATCCATCCGTGGGTAATGGATGAATTGACAACACAATAGTCATGCAAGTAAATACCTAAGGAAATATTATACATTAAACTTACCCTGACATGTTTATAATGATAATACTATGAGTAGTAATAGTAGTATTAAGGATAATAAAAGTAGTAATTCTACTATTATTACTATTACTATTACAACTACTACTACTATTACTACTACTACTACTACTACTACTAATAATAATAATAATAATAATAATAATAATAATATGAATAATAATAATAATAAAATTACTACTATAGTCCAACAAGTTTATGAAGGCGCTTTGGGTGGGGTCGCGTGAGGCATTAAATCCTTAACCCTCTCACGTTCTTGACGCAATGTTGAGCCTATTAGGGATACTTTAAAGCCTTTGTTACCATCAGGGGTATTTAGAAACCTTTAGTTTAGTTACTTCAACCTCTGCAGTTGTCTTTGAGTTAGCTGTGGGCAGAAAACTAATTTTGGAGAGGTAATTATAAGAGTGAGAGAACTCTATTTCTTATTGCTAATCTGGCAACTCTGCGTCATATGAGTCTGAAAGGGTTAACAGTGGTACCACATTTCAAAATATATCCCTTGTGTGTGTGTGTGTGTGTGTGTGTGTGTGTGTGTGTGTGTGTGTGTGTGTGTGTGTGCCCACCCTCATTAGGGGAGTATGACGTCGGCAATAGATTGATAGAATAATATCATTATTAATATCATTATTATTATTATTATTATTATTATTATTATTATTTGTGATAGCGAAAGAATTCAAACAAATGGTTTCAAAATAGATAAATTTCGTCTCAGAAGAGATATAGGCAAATTTTGGTTTGGTAGCAAAGTTGTAGATATGTGGAATAGGCTACCGAGTGCTATAGTGGGATAAAACACGATACAATTCAAATATATAATACAAATAAGTTTATTGTTATATGATTTACATACATTATGTTTACATAAGCTTCAAGATCAAACTTGATAGGCATATGGACGAGATGGGTTGGGTGTGAAAGGGATCTGCAGTGTGTGGAGCAATCGGCTCTCTGCAGACTTCCGCTTTCTTTTGTTCTTATTATTATTTTTATTAGTATTATTACAATACAATTTTAACTTTATTTCAACTGCACCCAAGAGGTAATATTATTGGCGCGTTTTTTAAGAGGTTTCCCCAAGAAGCCTACTCCTCTATCTCTAACTCTTATTGGTGTGTTCAATGCCGCCAAATGTATGCACTTTGCATTTATACAAAGGGACTTATACCATGAAACTATAGAAGATTTACAGTATATATTAATAATGCTCTTATTTGTATTCATGGTATTATATCCCTTTACAAAGATACATATTGTATATAGATATAAACGGGTGAAAACGCCGGTTGGTTCGAAGAAAGCCTGGCGCCAAACACTTGTGTGTGTGTGTGTGTGTGTGTGTGTGTGTGTGTATGACTCTGACCTGACCTGACTGGCCCGCCTGGCCGACAACGTCACAAAGGCAGCGTTGCCAAGTGTTATACTAAGTCATTGTTATTGTCCTCAAAAGCGAATAATTTATAAAAACAATATATATAGCTTTTGTGTAGAATTAAATCTATACTGAGTATTTACAACTCATGTATAGTACTTAACCCTTCTTTGGCGGCGTGCAACTTATGTTGTGTGCCATTTTCAGCACGTAATGTTGCAGAGAGAGAGAGCTGAGCGGTGTGAGGAGCGTAGTAAGGCTATGACCGCCGCCCACCACCGGGGTGGGCCAACTGAAGTGAAAACCACCCTTCCATCCCCCCCTCACACTCGCTACACAGGGAATTATGTAGGGAAAGTACCTAATTACATGGTTTTTGCACTCGTGTTGCGCGATCGTTGCAAGAAAACCAGTGGTCGTACAAGGATGGTTGGGGTGTCATTGGAAAGCTCTGTTTATGCCCTTTCAGGGATCGATACTTGTTTTACGCTCTGGGTCTTATTTAGGCATGAAAATGATCACGTAAACAACCCTATTTAGGGTAAAAACACCCCGCTGGGCGGTACATAGAAATTACCGCCTAGGCCGCTCGTAAGGCGTTAATAGCTAACTATGAAATTTGTTGTATATAAATAAAGAATTTATATTTTCACATTTTTTACATTCCTCACTTAACCCCACCCAAACTGCCTTCTTATGCTGGTTAGACTATACTACTGCTACTACTGTTACTACTACTACTACTACTACTATGACTAATAATACAAATAATTATAATAATAATAAATAACAATAATAACACAAATAATAACAATAATGAGTAATAGTAGTAGTAGTGCTATTAGTAGTTGCATGTTATAGAGTAGTAGTATAGTAGAGTAGTAGGAATAGAGTAATATCTGATGTTTGCAAAATGTAATGAATTTACAATATTAAATAAAAATAAAGGAAAACAAATACAAATATCCACAATGAAGAGCCTGAGTGCAAACCCCAGAATAGGAAGCAGCTTTATGACTACAAAGTCATAAAGTCCCGACCTTGGTTAGGGTCCAGAGGGGTTTGCACAGACTGAGTAGTGTAGTAGTAGTAGTAGTAGTAGTAGTAGTAGTTCTGTGTTGGTGGCGTAATGGTTTAGATGCTAATGTTCTGGGTGTGGTGTCCCGAGTTCGAATCCCAGGACGACCATATGCTTTCATTAGTTTATTCAAGTACATTGGGGTTTGTAATTGATGATTAATGTTAAGAATGGGGTGTTACTTATTAAGATAATTGTCATAAGAGGTAAAGACTGCATAAAGGTGTTGAAAAATATACATAATATAATGAGAAAAATGGATAGTAATCTTGCACATTACATAAAAGTGGGCTAGTTAAAAATGCTTAAGAACTAATATGTAAGCTTCTAGAAGGTCTTGTTTTTTATATATTTCTTATATTAACACATCTATTTGCTAATGATACAATTTAGTTTGTGTGTTCCTTTCACTTTTGGTGACTAGATATAATTGCTCAAAGGAACTTAATTTCATTACTAAAGGGACAGAGTAGGTATCCATTTTTGCACAATTCATATCTGCCTCTTCTTTTTTAATAGATCAACATCAAAGCTATACTTCCCTTGATCTTCATAATAAGAATAGTAGGCTATTCAGTAAGCCTGTGTGTTTGGTCTGCGCATTTAGGTATGTACTGTACAGTACAGGCAGTATATAAGAGTCTCAATCATAAACATTCATTGACTGTTTCTGATAAGAGATCCTTCAGTACGACAGTATTTGGCGGTGCAAAACAGGTGATACTTAGCTCAAAATAAATTACACATCCAAAGAACGCACTGCTCGAGTTCGATCTTCCGGTATTTCTAAAATCCATAGCAATATGCAATGGGTAGACGGGACTCGTTAGCCCTGGTAGGCAACTTTGGGAAAAAGACAGCTGTTTTGGGGTAGGGCGTGCGACCTGACCACATAAAAACCAAAGCCGCCACCACACATTATATGGGAAAAGCAACCGAATATCATGGTCAACACTACTGGGCGAATGCCCACGACCCCAGCCCAGCATTAATGGGTATTCCAATGCCAGGCATGCCCGGCTCAGCTAGCAGGACCAATCCTACTGTTCCTACCAGCCAAGTAGGGGTGACAGTTGTGATGAGTGCAGGGCAAAGCCTTCGGGACCTCTGAACTCTGAATGGTGGCGGAGGCCTCTACCAACATCCTGACTAATCAATCCATTTCTCAATATTCTTGGTGTTTCTTTTGTTACTGATCTTCTTTTGAAAGACCATATCACCACTCTTGCTAAAACAGCTTCTCAGAAGTTAGGTGTGCTCAACCATCTTCTACACAGCTTCTTGCTCTGTAAAGGGCACAGTGTGCCTATGCATTAAGTACTGTTCGCATGTGTGGGGAGGTTGCACCCATACCGTATTTCTCGAAAGGGTACAGTCGAAAGCATTTTTTCTAATCAACTCACCTCCTCTTAGTAATTCCCTACAACCTCTCTCTACACACCACACTGTTGCATCTATCTCGCTCTTCTACCGCTGTTACAATAATCTGTGTTCTTCAGAGCTCTGTGTTCTTCAGTGTTTATCTCCTCTCTTATGGAGAGTGGATGGCACCCACCTTTTAACACATTTCCATCCCTATTCTGTCCAACTCTCTAACCTAAGAGTTGACCAATGTTCTCAATCTTTCTCCTATGCAACAAGTAAACTTTGGAACTCTCTCTTTCATTCTATCTGTCTCTAATTCTATGATTTAAACTGTTTCAAGCTCCATGTGTCCAGATATTTTGACTACCTTGATTTTGGCTTCCTATCACTTTCGCAACCATGAGTGGGGGACACTTATTGCAATCAGCATTGCCTTTTGTCTCCTTTATGCACATAGACAAAAAATACTCGTACATGCCACCTGGACCTAGCGAGGAACCAGTTTGTTTATCAACAGGTAAGGTACCTCGCTCCTCGAGAGTATCTACGGCAGAAGAATAAGAAGACGAAGACACCCTGACGCATCTACATCAAGAGACGTGACCCTTCTAGAACCCCTGAAAAAGATAATAGACCTGTTTCCTTTTACCTGTGACTATGGAAAAAACACTTATATTCTAAAGAAGTAAAGGTACAATTATTATGGCTGTTCTCGTCCTTCAAAGCTCCCTTCCAAATTTAAATCAATTATACAATACACACCCTATCCTTTTGCCACGTTACCGAATATACAGTACATAAGAAGTTCAAGGCCGAGTCCGTCCATGAGACTAGGTTATAAGTATATCTTGAATCTTGAATACAGTAAGAAGCCTTCAAACAACTTCACTCTTAGACAAAGTTAATATTTATATAATTTACTCAGTTTCTCCCCCATCTTTATGTCTGTCTTTTCTCCTTTATTCATTCGACTGTATCTGTATTTGTATATAATGTTAATTACTGATACACTGCCATTTACTGTTATATAAAAACCAATATGTTCTCATATCAGTATACACATAGCTTTCACTGGGAAAGGGTGGGAGGAAATGTCACTTTCAAATGAAATAAGCGGGAATTAGCCTCCCGTCATTTGCGGTACCGCCGTATAGGACGGTTTTCGCTCTCCTGTCACATGACGGGCCCCGCGAATTAAGGGTTAACAATTTAATTATTTGATAACACCTTACATTTCTGTTCGATTGAACGAAGTGGAAAAATAATTCATTGTAGTACCTATACTATATTTTGTTTGTCTATGAAGAATGCAATATCAGCATGTTTACCTATTTGGTAAAAAATATTAAATAAACGTGTAATGTGAACAGACTAAGAGTAATAATAATTTAATACCCTATGAAGAAGATTACAGCTACATAAAAAGTGAGACGTTGAGTTTTTCCTTCCAACAAAAGTTAATGCGCAACTAACATTAATTATTCTGAGAGTAAGCGCCTACATTATAAATATTTTGTTTGTTCTGCAACATGGTAAACAAATTATATTCTTTATTTAATAACATATTGAATTAAAGTTTGCTAATGCTGTATTCTTAGTCAGTCATAAGCTTTACATGATATTTATCTTGTTCTATCTCTAGTGATTACGAACATTTAAATGTAATGCTTTTACTATATGCTACACTATAAATGGAGTCAAGGAAACACATGCACAATTAAATTAGCAAAAATTCAGAGTAAATCATAAGCGGATATTCATATGGGGGAATTAACCTTTCACCAAAACAACTGTTATATGCCAGCTTACATAAACTGTATATATATTATTGGTACTCATAAACCCTTATTACACACCAAAAATCTAAATTGTAGAATCATGATTTTTTCCCCAAATATTATACGTACAATTGTGTTGCTTAGATATGAATTATTTATCTGGCTTGTGGTAAGTAATTTATTTAAAATTGAAACCGATAATATATATACTCGTTTAATTAAAAAAATGTTAGAAAAATCGTGTTAGGCGCAATTGTTACCATATTAGAACGGTATTCATGGATTTATTTAAAAAATAGCTCGACAATTTTGAAATTATGTACAGTAAGTATACTGTAATATATACCGTATAATGATTACCATATCATAGTTTCCATAACAAATATGTTTCTCTGGTGTCTAGGGATTGCGATAATACTAGGTATTTTTTGTATTTGTTATTTTTTTTTATTAGGCCAAGTCAAAACAAAGAAATATGTGTATTTTTCGAAAACGTAAACAAAAAAACATGAATTGAGAAAAAGTTGGCTTGCTGTTACTAATATAAATATTTGTCTCTCATTATATATCTATATCACACAGTACTTGAAATGTAATCTAGATTGTATATATAGTTATATTCTAAAAATCTATATTCATTGTCATATAATCTAATTCATTAATTTCACTCCCAACACCAAACACCTCCCAATTAAATTAATGAAAGTATGTGATCCTCCCAGGACTCGAACCTGGGATACCACATACAGATTTTAAACACTAACCATTACTCCACCAAGACAGATGAAGCTTAAGTACATGACTATGATTGATATCCATTTATCGAGTACTGGATATTAATAAAAGCTTGTACTCAGACCTAACTGCACACTGAATAGCGGAATATTTATGTGAAAGGAATATACAGTATAATATAACCGATCATCATTTATGTGAAAGGAATATACAGTATAATATAACCGATCATAATTTATGTGAAAGGAATATACAGTATAATATAACCGATCATCATTTATGTGAAAGGAATATACAGTATAATATAACCGATCATCATTTGTGTGAAAGGAATATACAGTATAATATAACCGATCATCATTTATGTGAAAGGAATATACAGTATAATATAACCGATCATCATTTATGTGAAAGGAATATACAGTATAATATAACCGATCATCATTTATGTGAAAGGAATATACAGTATAATATAACCGATCATCATTTATGTGAAAGGAACATACAGTATAATATAACCGATCATCATTTATGTGAAAGGAATATACAGTATAATATAACCGATCATCATTTATGTGAAAGGAATATACAGTATAATATAACCGATCATCATTTGAGATAGTGAAGCCGTATAATTATACGCTCTCATGTAAGGCTCCTGTTGTACGTGCCTGTTGAACCTTGGCTACCCTTGACATTTGATATCTTAAGGGGAGGCAGACCGTTTGTTTGGTCTATTAATTCATTTATTCATATATTTTTTTGTTTCCTCCGTAGACCTCCATCAAGCTTAGAAAAACACTCCCTAGACCCCTCTTCAAGATAGAATTGTACATTTTTCGGTAGAAAAATGTCCCGGCTAAAGGCCGATTCCTCTTAAAATTACAGGCTCGCTTTCGCTCGCCAGGAAAAATCGACACCTAAATGGCACGAAGGGTCCTAATATTGACAAAGAAATGGGGTGAAAGGTCATCAAATCCCCAAACTAATGGAACCAACGTCTTAAAATCTCAAAACTAGTGGGGCTAAACATTAGGGAGAAGGGGGTCCAGAAAAACGGTCTGTCTCCCCTTAATGGTTGAATATACACAATATTAATGCTGGATTTTCTGAGTTCAATCGTTGCAGGCATTAAATTATATTTTCCCAGAAAGTCTTTTTGTCTAGGAGTAAGGTATAATCTCTCTCTCTCTCTCTCTCTCTCTCTCTCTCTCTCTCTCTCTCTCTCTCTCTCTCTCTCTCTCTCTCTCTCTCTCTCTCTCTCTCTCTCTCTCTCTCTCTTTCTCTCTGTGTTTTAAATTTATATTTTTTGTTGGTGTCACTTCGTATAATTATTTTAAATGTTAATGCCTTTTCAGAGAATAGTTATCTAATGTATATATCTAACTAATGTTCACATATGTCAAGGGCAACGTCCTCGTCTATTGAGAACAGAAACATAATGTTAAGCTGTCAAAATACTGCCTTTTTTAACCCCTTCAGCACGATGACCTAATGTTCATCATATTTTAGTTAACCTCAGACGATATGCTTTAGCTTATTATCTACCTTCAGGACACAAGGGGGTAAATACAATCTCAATAAACCCTCTTAATACTATAGGTCCCTCTTAAGCTGCATACATTGGTTTAATTTAGCCAGAATAAAAGATTAATATTTGTCATCGTGCCCAACAGGTTAATAACTATACCCTGTTTCTTTTCAACTGACGGTAAATTGCAAAGTTCCCATCAAGATTTCTTAGTTATTTTGAAGATTTTGTAGTGAAATATGGTGCTAATTATATAAACTTTATCTAAAAATTATGCAGAGACAAAGTGGTTTCATATTTGTCAATAGCATGCTATCAATCCGCGTATGAATCTATCAAAGAAGGAGTAAGATATTGCCATTCTCCATGCAAACGTTTTCCTTTTGAGTTCATGGTTAATGCGCCTTGAAGCCTTATCAAATTAAGTCAACCTTTGAATAGTGTTTGTACAGATAAGATGTAACGGGAACTAATCCTTCCGAATAACAAATTTATGCTTTATAGTCGTAGACTCTTCTAATTTGAACGTATTTTGACACGTACCGAGATACACGAATCATACGAAATATTACCTTTTTGAAGATGATTTAACTAAGTCTAAGTTCCTGATCAACAGTCGAATTATTCCTAACCTATTAGTATAATTATTTGTTAAATACATACCACAATAATAATAATAATAATAATAATAATAATAATAATAATAGTTACAACAATAATATAAATTTTTAAGTTAAGTTAAAGTAGAGAGGGATAGGCAGGTTAGGGAGGTGAGAGGTCTCCAAGAGTTTATGAGAAGTAAAGGAGTAAAGAGCAAAGTAGAAGAGTAAAAGGTGGAGGGCTGTACGTCCTCCTTGCTATTGTTTAAAAAAAAATCCCCCTTCATAGAAAATAATACAATACACCTACAGTATTATACAATACACCTACAGTATTATACAATACACCTACAGTATTATACAATACACCTACAGTATTATACACCCACGACTGAACCTCTGCTTCCGCGAAACCTGCATCACAAAACAGATATTCAGTCAATGTTCACACTCAATCAGCTCCATAAAAAATTTCCGCATGGCTGGTCCTCCTAATTTTGTTCATGGCAGATTTATTAGAGGCGCATGGTGGGTGGTGTGAGGTCTCTAGGCTGGTGAGAGTCGCAGTATGGTAAACTGTTTAAGGGAGTCCACCTCGCTTTTTTTAGCTTTCTCTCCTTTTCTCTTTTTACCTGGCTTGTATCCATTCGGCCCCATTCAGCTAACTGTTTTAAGACGTTTATCCCCATCCAGGTGTCGATTTCTTCCTGGCGAGCGATAGTGATCCAGCATTGTATGGAGAAATCCGGCTTCGCTGGAAACATTTTTCTATCGAAAAATGTCAAATTTAGCTAGCTGTCAAATATATATATATACTGTATATGCTGGCTCGCTACGCTCGTCAGGAAAATATTGACACCTACAGTAGATGGGGGGAAACGTCTTAAAACAGTAGGCTGAATGGGGCCGAATGTATACAAGCCAAAGAGAGGGAGAGAAAGAGAAAACAAAAAAAGCGAGGCTGGGTCCCTTAAGCCATTCCATAAGGGCACACATTTCTCTCTCTCTCTTTTGAGGGGCTGTAATTGGACGATTTAATCTAAGTGGGTAGTGATTGTTTGTTGGTGTATGTATTTAATCTGTAATTTGTTTTTGAGTATCCTCGCCAAACTTCCATTAAGCTTAAAAAAAACCCCACCCTCTATACCCTCTTATAAGATACATTTGTACGTTTTTCGGCAGAAAAATATGCTGGCCGGTTCCTTCTAAAATTACAGGCTCGCTATCGCTTGCCAGGAAATATTGACACCTAAATTACACGAATGGTCTTAGTATTGACAAAGACATAGGATGAAAGGTCTCAACATCGCCAAACTAATGGAACGAACGTCTTACCATCTCAAAATTAATATGCGAAACATGAGGGAGAAGGGATGCCAGAAAAAGCGACTACCTCCCCCTTAAGGCAGATCAGTGGATATCAAATACTTAATTGAGATCAGAATCTATCCCGGTAATCATTAAACCCTTCTGTACCGGTGAAATTATTTTTACTTGTTCTGGCTTCTCTTAACCCTTCCAGCCCAGGTGTCCTTTTGAAAGGACACCACGAAAGAAGGGCAGGAGCCCGGGTGTCCTGTTAAAAGGCTTGCGCTTGAAAGCGTGCTTCAAAATTCGCGCGGCCAATTTTTTTTTTGCAGGGGCGATCGCAGCGCCACCAAGCCTCAACTACTACCATTATCAGTTCGTACGTGGCCGCCATAGCGAGTAATACAGGAAAAATGAATTCCGACGCATCCGACTCGGTGCAACCTCCCGCGCGCCCCACTGCTACCCCACTAGCAACTTTGACGCCTGTAGCAACAGAGAAGAAAGCTAAACGAAAGAAAGTGAAGCGTTTGTTGAGTGATAGCGCCATACAGCGAGAACTCTTTGATATTGAAGAGAGCAGTGGCTAAAGCTTGGTAGACAAAGAAACATTTATCAGTGCAAGCGAAGAAGAAGATTTCGTTGGCTTTGGAGACGACGATAATGTGGATTTGTTTGAGGGGGGAGACAGTAATAATAATAATAATAATAATAAACGGTTTATTAAAGAATGGCAGCCTCATGAGCTGAAAATACACATTTTACAATTTAGTGGATGAACATGAGATGTACAGATATGAGGATGGTAAGCTTAGTTTACAAACAAAATAAATAAATACAATAATGATGCATGTGCAGAATACAAATTATCATAAAATAACCATGAGAGTAAGTGATATACAGTACATATACACATTTATTTACTTACTCATATACAGAACATACGTATATACACGTACGTGCGTACATACATATACATACATATATAGGAACATAAGAACATGCAGTAAGTGTGCACATGTCCGTATACACAAACGCTCACGCATGCACACAAACATACATACATACAGAAACTGTTTTGGTATGGTCAGGGTAAAGAGGGTGCAGGTACTACAATGGGAGGTTAATCCAGTAGTGATGTAGTGATGATCCTGATGTGGAAGTGTTTCAGGAAGGTGCTATTGAACTTCCAAGTGTGCTAAAAGCTAGGCCTACCCCCTCGCCATCTTTCGTAGGTCAGCCTAGGGCTAGGCCTAGGCCTAGGCCTAGGCCTAGTATATCCTGTCCAAGAGACACCGCTTCGGCATCAAGCTCTTCGTCCTCTGCGACTGTTTGACGGGGTATGTGCTGGACTTTGTGGTGTACAGCAGTAAGGGGGGAGAAATTGTGACTGACCCCCTCATTGGTTTTGGTGGCGCTGTAGTGAAGAAGATGATGGAGAGGCACTTCAATCAAAACCACATCCTCTACACAGATAATTACTACACGTCGCCTCTCCTGACCAAGTACCTCCATGACCGCAACTGTCGGCACAGTCAAGGGCAAGAGGAAGGGCATGACAGGCTACCCAACCAAGCCGAAGAAGGCGGACATCTTCCACAAGAAGAGTGGCCCCATCCTCTCCATCCACTGGCATGACCAGCGCAAGGTCAACCTCCTCACCACATGCCACAAGGCCGAGATGGTCGCCACAGGGAAGGTGGACCGAAGAACCAAGAACCCCGTCCGGAAACCAGCTGCTGTCCTGGATTACAACCTCAACATGCGCCTCGTTGACAAGTCCGACATGCAGATGGGCTTCATCGACTGCCTGCGAACATCTTGCAGGTGGTACAAGAAGTTTATCCTGCATACGGTAGATATGTCGGTCCTCAATACCTACAACATCTACCGTCTGAGGACTCCAGGAGCCAAGAAGTACAAGTCCCTGCGGAAGTTCCACAAGCAGGTGCTATTTGAGCTCCTGGCTGAACATGCGGGTACACCAGGGAGGCCACTACAAGGACCAGGCCAGCTGGACAGAACGGGGTGTGCTGACTCTTTCAGGAAGCACCAGCTCAACGCCCTTCCTTTCCAGGGTCCTCATACTAAGTCAAGAGTGCAGAAGAGGTGCCATGTGTGCAGCCACACAACTCGCAGACCCCGCAAAGCCACAAAAACCATTTGGGAATGCCTCGAGTGTCAAGTTGGACTGTGTGCTGGCACCTGCTTCAACGACTTCCACACTCTAACAAACTTTTGAAGTGGAAGTGACACCAGTGAAAGTGACACTCAACTGTAGGCTAATAATAATAATATAACTAAGTATAAGAGAAAAGGACACATATAAGTAATAATAAGTGCCTTCAATAACATTATGAACAAGTGAAAGTGACACTAAAATATATATTTCTAACAATAAATAAGTGAAAAAGACACTATCAATAAGCCTAGTCCAGTGAAAGTGACAGTATAATAATAATAAAACTAAGTATAAGTGAAAGAGACACACACAAGTAATAATAAAGTGCCTTCATAACAATATGAACAAGTGAAAGTGACACTATACTGTATATGTTATTAGCTTACCTAACAATACATAACAGTGAAAATGACACTATCAATTATCAAAGTCCAGTGAAAGTGACACTATAATCATAATAACAATAATAAAACTAAGTAATAAGTGACAGAGACACACATAACTTCATGTAAATAACTTTATTGAGTGAAAATAACATAATAACTATAATAAATTACATAATAAACTATAAAACACTATCAAATCGCTTCCCGGCATAATTGCGGGTGGAGCAACGAGTGCAACTGGGCATCGTAGCCGGGGCCGCGGTTGAGTGTTCGGACGCGCCGAGGTAAATACGGGCAAAGGTTACCTCCACTTCCATCACCATCACTCCGGAACCAGTTGAGCTAGAGAGCTCTACTCAACGCCATTCTACGCGGCAAGGTAAGGCGCCCATTTCTATATATGTTTGATTAATGTAGGTAATATATTAAGCGAGATTAGCCTTAGTTTACTTTTGTTGATATTCGGCCAGATCGCCCGGATACGAGCTCCGTCCTTTGGAGAAACAGCCCGGACCCCGAGGGTTAAAAGATTGTATTCAGTTTAAGAAGGGCCTCCAGGAATTAACAGGCTTCGAACAAACCCTCTTGACCCTTATTACTACCATATCTCTTTCCTAAACTACATACAATCGTCTAAATATAGCTAGAATAATATCAAGAAGACGTCGCCGGTACAGAAAGGGTTAAAGTTTTTTTCCACAAATTCACAAAATCTAATATTAATTTGAATACAATAAACTAACACATTGGTACTGGAGGGGTCAATCATGAGGCAGATGCTCAGTTACATAATATTATCTTCTCTACTAATAACAGCTATCACTATGCAAATGAAGTGTGCACAAATATTTCAATTTTAACCCTATTTAGTAAGTGAATTTAGGAATCAAATAGTTTGTAACTCGAATAATCATGTATATAACTCTCACAGGATCTTCCTAAGCTAAGTATAGTCGTCTACAGTTAAGAAAAGAAAATCAATGGCACAATCGTTCTGAAAAAGTTAAAGTTAATTAATGTCCAGCACTCCAACCCAAGAATTAGCAAAGTTTCTCAGTCTTTATTCTTTTCAACTAGTGAACTCTGGAATGTTCTCCCTCAATCAATCTTTCCTGCATCCTACGACTTAGACTGCTTCAAATTTCGTGTCTCCAGGCATTTTGACCCCAACAACCCTTGGTTTTGGCTCGGAGGAGACACTCTTTACTGACAGCCTGCCTTCTGTCTCCTTCATGCACATAGACAAAATATATATATATATATAACTGCAATGTGCATATTGAGTGTTCTTGCTCGACCCAAAAGTGCTTCTATATCTCTTCTTGAGTAAACATTTTGCTTTACTGTATTTAGTAGATGAATGGTAAATTGTTGATTTCATTAATTGGATTTATTTGTTGAAATTATAAAAATAATATTGGTTTAGTGGCCATCACATATACTTGTACTTTCCATTACACTGTTTGCTATTTATTTTGACTCAGTATTGTTTTCAACCCACCAGACATAGCCTGTAGGTCAGGTCAGGTGAAGGTATTGAGGGATAAGCCTTAACAACTTCACCTCCTATCTACATTGTACATTTCCTATTTTTCTGAAGAGTGTAAAGAGTGTTGGAGAGAGAGGAAGCTGTTGGAGTGGCTTTGTTATGTGTGTTATTAGTCTGTATACGTCGTCGAGGTGTCCCCCGACTGGCTGCAAGCATGTGAAATATGGTAGGACGTGCTACAACACCCACTAATGTCCGCCTGGGCTGGGATCGAACCCAGGTGTTAGTGTGTTGATTTGATGTTTGTTGGACAACTAAATATTTAAAGCAAACGTGCAATGCTACACATATCATGAACTTGTAGGTTCGCACAAAAGCCCATTGTATAATTATATGTTCATTAATGTGGGGGATATATAATATACCTTACAGTCTGCTGGCAAGATCAAGGGTATACTAATGGAATGTCTGAATTTATGATAATATATACGGCATGATATTACTCCTAATAATGACTCCCTCCACAGGAACACTCCGCCTAATCTCCCCTTTCAATTTATATTTTCGACCTCCTCATTATATTAGTTTTTGTCTCTTCTTCTCCCAACAACTCTTTCCTAACTCCACTTACGTTGGAACCGTCTGCCGGGGTTCGTAACAATAAAATATAAATTATGTTTTCATATAGTAGTTTCCATGTTGATTCGCCACCATAAACCTGACTCTACATGCCCCTTTTGGCTAACACTGAGGTTCTCCCTTAACCCTTTCAATACCAGTTCCCTTCTTATCATTCTAAGCAAGCTACTGATAAACAATTGTATTCAGTTTAAGAAGGGCTTTCAGCAGTTAACAGGCTTCAAACTATCTTAATTAACCCAATCAACTACCACAGGTCCTTCTTAAGCTGCACAAAATCGTCTAAATATAACTAGAATAAAATAATAATAAAACGTCGCCGGTACAGAGAGGGTTAACATTGCAATATAGAGTACCAAGCCCCAAACCCGACGCCCCCTAGGACACTACCATTTGTTTTACTTTCAATATTTTTCGTCAACACAACTTTATCATATAATCTAAACAATAAACAACAAACTAGCCGCAGCCATACAAGTTGCCTCTCACGGCTTCGCGGTTTACAAAGGAGTACAAAGGAGTACAAAGGAAATCAAGCAACAACAGATCTAGTGACCCTTCTAGGCTGCTTGTCCTCCAAAACACTGAGGATCAAGTGTCCAAACAGTGGTTTAGAGTGGGTAAGGGAATATTGGAAAGGGAACTACTGCCCTGCCACTAACGTGCCAGGACTAGGAAGTTAGTAGGGGACATAGGGGTTAGTAACTGAGGGGAGGATAAAATAAAGTTATTCATTTACAAACGCAGTCAGTCGCGGGTTTGATGCGAGATATTTGTCTAGGCGGAATTTAAATGAATCAACGGTGGTGCAGTCTATAACGTCTCGGGGAAGCCCATTCCACAAGTTGACAACTCGATTGAAGAAGAAATTCTTAGATTCGTGTGAGTTAAAACATTTACCAATAATTTTGCAACCAATTACCAATTTGTTTAGACATAACATTAAGGGAGCCCACCTCGCTTGTTTTCTCTTTCTCTCCCTCTCTCTTTGGCTTGTATCCATTCGGCCCCATTCAGCCTACTGTACTGTTTTAAGACGTTTACCCCATCCAGGTGTCAATATTTTCCTGGCGAGCGGTAGCGAGCCAGCATATATATAATTTTGTTTTGACAGCAAGCTTAATTTGTACATTTTTCGATAGAAAGATTTCTCCGGCGAAGCCGGATTTCTCCATACAATGCTGGCTCGCTATCGCTCGCCATTAAGAAATCGACACCTGGATGGGAATAAAAGTCTTAAAACAATTGGCTGAATGGGGCCGAATGGATACAAGCCAGGGAAAGAGAGAAAAGGAGAGGAAAATAAAAAAAAGCCTGTGACCCCCTTTAAGTTTCCATGATAAAAATAAATGTCAGACTTTAAAAAGTTTCATATCATATCAATAACTCGGTTTCAATAGGCTTACTAATACCTTTCACTTAAACACTTAAAATTACCAACCAACATAATTTGAGAGTTGGGTAGCCACTGTGAAAATGAGTTACGTGGAAACTCCGAGCTCCGTGAACTTTCCAACCCGGCCTGTCCGAACAATAGCCAATGGGAATCCCAACCTGTTCTGTGTGTTTATTGTGAGAGTGTAATTTACTTGTTCATTGATTGTTTGCTTGTACTGCCATTGTGGAATTACTCTATGGTAGGCTATGTGATGTGTGGCACATTTCGTGTGTTTAATCAATTATATTTCCATTCAGTAAATCATTTATATATTGTTATATAATAGATCGACATACTCAAATTCACGAAAACAAATTCATGGATGCACATAGTACGAACATACATTCGCGGTCACCTGGTCCCAAAGGACTACGTAAACTATATATAAAGCTTACTTTATGTTCATAGCGCATGGGTTCAAATCCCACTTCAAGCAGAAGGAGGTTATAACACACATGGAAAATATAATACATATTTAAGTAAAAGTATATAAACAAAAAACATACACAAATATACTTTATCTTTCACATCAAATTAAATATTGCCAAGTCAGTAACTTACTTACGTCTTACTTTCCTGAGAGCACGCCGGTTTGTATTAACAATTTTACTGAAGAAAAGTTTTGGAAATGCGTACTTACAGCCTCAATAGCTATCAAAATAAAGTATACCAATTATTATTATTATTAGTAGTAGTAGTAGTAGTAGTAGTAGTAGTAGTAGTAGTAGTAGTAGTAGTAGTAATAGTAGTATAATTATATCAAGATATTTACTGTGTTTGATAATACTGGAAGTGGACCCAATCTCAATTGGGCAACAAATTTAACTTCTACAAGTTACACCTATAGACATGGAGCAGGAAAAATACAACACAGAGTACATTACAAACAAAGTTTATTAGCATCAGAATATATAAAGGCCTTAATATGGGCTGATACACACAGAGTAAATAAGGGTAAATATACATATAAATTGATAATAAATATCCCTTAGTAGCTAATTAACAATATTATGAACTGATATTCACAATTAATAAGACTTTACAATAGTCACACTGATGAATTACTAAGCTTTCGTTAATAGTTCACAAAGGAGGTTGGTATTAATATACAGAAAGTGGTAATTTGGGTGACCGGTCACTTCAACCAGTAGACCATTTCAACCAGTAGCTCTCAACCAGTACCAAGTCAACCAATACGGTTAGGTTAGGTTAGGTTAGGTTAGGTTAGTACTATATTTTGGCACTGGTTTGGTTGGTCTGGGTTAATTTGGCACTGGTTGAGAGCTACTGGTTGAAATGGTCTACTGGTTGAAGTGACATGGAACCGGTAATTTGAGGGGTCACTTATGAAAGAGTTTGTGTTGTACTGATCTGATTTGACGTGTGTCACTTGTAGGTGTGAGGATCTTGATTCTGCTCAAATATTGCCATATATCATTACCATAAAAAGACGGTATCCATAATATAAAATCACAGTACAAGGATAGTATGTGTGTCCTCGTAAAATTAAGCCTATCAGGTGATAAGAGAGGTCTGAAAGAACAGCCTATGGAAAAAGCTAACACTGTATTCTTAGTCTTATTTTCATGTCCCTCAGTAGGTTTTCACTTCTGGTAATTTACGTCCTGGCCTGGATCTCACGGCGCGGTAATGGCGATGTCCAAGGGGGGGTTGTCCTTTGGTTGGGGTGGCACTTATGTCCCGTACACAGAAGGTTGCTTGCTAGTAGTTATTATGGAGGAAACATCAGATAACGGTGTTATGAAACTGTCAGGCTGGGCTCAACACAGTTTCTTAGGATCCACTCCTGTATACACAAGCTGTGTACGTTTCTGTCGTTGGCCTGTACCATAGCAATGTATGGTGTAACAGAGAGAAACCTGTAGTTCAGCATATTCTGGCATACAGTATACTCAACAATTATACTGAAGCAACAGTTAGCCTGACTTGCAGGACTACTTGGTAGTTTATCATTGACTGTCCGGCTTGACTCGATACAGTCAACTTACACAGCCAGTTTGAATCTCGTCCTACTGCCAAAGAATTGTCCGGCCTGTACTAAACACGTTTCTAGGTAGTTAGGAAGAGGGAAGATAATTACTAAACTGGGGATTGTACTCCACAGTTTAGTGGAAAGGCCCTGACTCCGATCGAACCTTGCCTGACCTCCAGTGATTTTGTTGGTGTAGTCTCACTTTTGGTAGCAAAATCACTGAGGATCATTTTGAGGGCAATAACGGCGTACTGGTCTCTCCTTCTCCTTCTTGTGTTGTTGGAGGAACCCAGCCATGCGAGCACATCCTGGGTTGGCAGCTTGAGAGCTGGGAAGCTCTCGCTCTGCGAGACAGGTTCTATTGTAAAGTCAGTGAAAATAGGTTAGCCTAAACAGACCTCGGATGCGGAAATACCTTGAGCCGAGAAGGCCAAGTGGTATATCTCTATTGGTCTAACTGGTATAGTGTCTGCCTCACAACCCAAGGGTCGAGAGTTCAAGCCCCCACCAGGGCTTGATATTTTCGGGAGGCTATTCCCGCATCTAACGAAGTTTAGGTGTGCTGGTAAAATTGTTCAGATGGTTGAGAGTAAGATCGGAGCTCCATAAATCCTCTTTCCGGTATGGTGTGAAAACCAATTCCTACAGGACAAGGAAGGGGATAGGAGAGTACAGGGGGTGTAGTGAGAACTCGCTTGGGTTGGGTTGTGGAGTTGCCGGCCGATCAAGCGAGTTGCCAACTGGGCCGTTAGTGTGCCTGTCTAGCACAAGGTGCCGTGTATGTGCACCGCTCAGTGAAGTTGACTCACCATTCCCGTTCGCCTCTCTGACGGACTCCTGGTCGTTTCGGCTCAGGCTTGTTCCTCTCTGTTCGGAGCCTTCGCTTCCCGGAAGGTGAAGTAGTGTAAAGTCAGTGAAAATAGGTTAGCCTAAACAGACCTCGGATGCAGAAATACCTTGAGCCGACCAGGCCAAGTGGGATATCTATATTGGTCTAACTGGTATAGTGTCTGCCTCACAACCCAAGGGTCGAGAGTTCAAGCCCCCACCAGGGCTTGATATTTTCGGGAGGCTATTCCCGCAGCTAATAAAGTTTAGATGTGCTGATAAAATTGTTCAGATGGTTGAGAGTAAGATCGGAGCTCCATAAATCCTCTTTCGGGTATGGTGTAAAAACCAATTCCTACACTATGCTTACCCAGATCTCCATCCAATCTGGCAGCACAACTCTGCTATTACGCCCGGCATCTCGCTCAATAGGAAACCTCTCCTCGACCTCGATTTGGCTCCAATGCATTCATCAGCTGCCGATAGGGTTCCATGTTTAAAGTTTTCCCACAGTTCTACACTGTAGAACTGTGGGAAAACTTTAAACATGGAACCATCCCTCTCATAATTCAACTTACCATTTATAACTGTAGAATCTAGTTATAAATGGTAAATTGAATTATGAGAGGGATGGTTGTGGATAATTTAGGTTAAGGTGGTGTGCTGGGGTGAGAGGAAAATAGGGTTGTTGTTGTTCCCCAAGCTGCCTGGCCGAACAGCCCCAAGGCCCCGAGCAAGGCCAAGGCCATCACAGAGCGCCCCCACAGAACCCTCCCAGCCGACCACAATAAAGCCTGGAGTGACCGAAGCCACTCCATGACGGGGAGCTGAGGAGGGAGCGGAAACGCCCGGGAAACCAAAGCCCCACCCAGGGCCCTGTGCCCCTCAGCAATTATGAAGAGAAAGTTGAGGGGCAAAGGAAAAATGTGACGCTTTGGCTTCCAATTGGAAGTGGAGTGGTTGCATTGAGGCAGTTGGACAAAATTCAAAATAAAGCTATTAGATTAATCAATAACCCTGCAATCACACAGGACCTTCCTACATTATCCATACGAAGAAACGTTGCATCCCTTGCATTATTCTACAGATATTTTCACAGCAATTGTTCCGAGGAACTTGCTTCAATTGTGCCGCCTCTCCACATCTTTCCCCGTAGAACTAGGGCAGCTGAGAGCGCCCATGAATTTACACTTTCTCCTCCACAATGCAGAACTTCTGCTGATCAAAATTCATTTATCCCTAGAACTACTACTCTTTGGAATTCACTTCCCTCGAATTGCTTTCCACAAACTTACAATCTACAAATGTTTAAATCCAGTTGTTACAAACATTTTATGAATGGAGGATGCCTTTAGGCACATGGACCTCTTTGTTTTATCTGTGTTTTTCCTTCCTCCGTTCATTGTCTCTTAAAAGAAAAAAACAAAAAAAAAATCTTGGTAGATTGGATTGGGATGGTGGGTGGAGTCTGGTGGTTATGGAGGGTCAGATGATTCTGTTTTACGTTGTGGATGGGTTGGGTTCAGGGGGGTGAGGATAGAGGGGTGGTAGGTTTCGCTACATGTAGGAACTTTTCTAAGGGTGAGGTTAGAAGTGGTGGTGGCAGGTTTTGTGGATGTGGAATTGCATATAATGGGTGGGAAGTCGAGTGGGTAATTTGGTAAGGGTAGGTTTCAGAGGCATTTTGTTAGGTGGTAAACGGGCAGGTGTAGGAATAGGAGTGCTAGCAGGTAAGGTGCATGTGGTGAGGGTGAAGCTTGGTAATGGAGTTGAAGGAGAGGAGGTTGCTGTACGTGGCAGCACTACTGAAGGCTTAGGGAGGGCTATGGGGCAGTTTGGGGTGGTTTCTATGTGGCTGGCCTGGTCATGGACTATGGGGTAAAATGGCTTTGCATTATAACTATCTTAAGACGTGTATAATCGGATATATAGGTTAAGTTATACTCTAGTTTCGCCGTGGTAATTGACTTAGACCTAGTACGGGTTTGGGATTTTTGTGATCTGGTTAGGTCCTATATATCTTAGGCCTAGTGATGGAAAGTTTGGCAACCATCACTTGATCTCTGATGGCGAACAGGTTTTCTTGTGATTTTGTCCTTTTTGAGATCTTGGTAGTGTTGAGCGTGTCAATAGTCATTTCTTTAGGTGTTGTGGAGGATCAGTGGAGATTCAGAGGGATGTTGAAGGCTGAGCTAGGGCTTCAGTAGAGGGACTTCCCCAAATGCATGTTCATGTAGGGTCACTCCGTCTTTAAGAAGGCAGGTGCTCATCCCCCATTGTATTATCCTGACTTTAGCAGGCAATTCGTCTGAGTTGAGAGCGATGAGGCGAGTCCTAAGTTGGTTGGTGAGATTCTTGTGGCTTTGTTCACATATGGCGTTTCCCTGCGGCCAGCAGGCGTATTTCGGATAATTGTTTCCATACCTGACCTGAGAACTCGGGGTTAATGTCCGAGTTAAGTGCTTGAAGTAGGCCAAATGATGGAAAAACATCAGTTATCATTGCTTTGGCTACTGCTTTGGCCGAGTGTTCTTTGGTAGGGCAGACAATAACGAATTTGGAATATGTGTCTACAAAGGTGATGATGTACTTCGTACTGGGCTTGACTGGAAGGGGACCCATCACGTCGACGGACAGCAGCTGCCAGGGCTTGGAGGTAATAATTTTTTGTGAAGGTCCAGGAGTTCGAGTCCGGTCTTTACCTTGGCAACAGGGACGGCAGGCTTCGGTATTGTGTTTGGCAAGGGTAGTAGTGTTGGCGGGCCAATACACTTCGTTGAAGACTTTAACAATCTTTTGTTGTCCTAAATTGATGCGGTTCTCTTCATGGATGATGGACAATAGCTCTTGTACTGCCTGGGGGTCCACGACTAGATGTCCAGTCTCATCGTATATATAATTGATATCCGACTCGTTGAAGGTCGTTGAAACTTCTCTCAACATGGGTATCATAGGGCCTCTACTTGGCTCCCCTAAACAACAACCTATAAGCCTCCGGCCATAACTTGTAAGCTTTGAGAATAGTGTGCTTAAATCTATCATAGTCCTCCAAGTCATCTACAAGTATTCTGTCATACGTCTCTAATGTTTTTCCTTTTAACACATTAGCCACCAACGCCACATACACAGCGGTGGTGGCCTCCCGAACTCCCTGGCCTTCATCCTAAGAAACCACTCCATGACATTTACTTCGTCAAACACAGGTACAAGTTTCAAGCTACGAGACAACTGCACCTCACAAGGTTATTCATTAGGCCCAATACCTCTTGCCCTTTTAGCCTTTTCCCCCTCCTACTTCAACTTTTTTCTTTTCCTAACTCCAACTGTGCGCATTCTCTTCTCTCTTTTCTATCTCTCTCCTCTTCTGTGTATCTCTGTCTTCTCTGTGTATTTGTGCGTTTGTAGAAAGCCCTGCCAGGGCTAAATTACCAAGGCATGATATGGGTACCGGTCATTCCGAATAGTGGAAGAGCAACTGGGATCAGGATCAAACAGAGGGGGGGGGGGTTACTGAATTCAGGAGTAGAGCGTATACAAGACTATAATGAGGATAGCAAAAGTTAGGCTGGCAGGTAGGGCCATTAGGTAACACGAGGCACAATAGTAGGGTTAACCAAGGAAGTGCGATAACCCTCACAGAAGGCACAGTATGTTTAAAAAGAACCCCTCAAATACAGCATTAGTGCCAGGAAATTTCTCAAAATTGGATGACACATAGAAAATAGTGGTATCTCCCTGTACCACATCTTCCACTCCTCCCCCCCCCCCTTTTTTTTTATACCCAAACCTCCTCCCTCCCTCAACTTGACCTTTTCTTTGTCCATTTATGGGATAAAGCAGCCTGCGAGACAGACGAGACAGTTAGGCCGCGGACTGGGTGTGTATGACGGTGTGCACATGGGGGTCATACAGGTGACACTGCTCTGCCACCTGCACTGTAGTCTGGTCACTCCCTTCGAGAGCCAACACCCAATTCCATATGGTATTCTGACACTCCTCTTCAGAACTCGGAGGGGTGCCACCCTCGCCAATGACCGATACAACCAGCTTTAGATCCTCCAGCTTTCTTTCATCATGACAAGGCTGAGATTGAAGAAACACTCTGGCAGCTTCCTGACTGGTAAGGTGCAATGGTACTACCGCACCCTCAATGTTTTCTATCGTAGTATCTGACATGTAAACAAAATTATCACTAGAATATATCTAACTTCTTCTAACCCTCACAAAGAACAATTACACTAACCACTGACAAGTTCTGGTTGAATAACCTAAAAAAGGTCACCACTGCTAGTATATTTCTGTAGAATTGTCAGAGGATCAAAGGAATAAGCTCTTCATATGCTCCAGGACTCTCATAATAGGTAAATTACATATTTACGATACTTTACATTAGAACACAAGTAAACATTAATGTGAACGACCAGCAAGTCGAATGGAAGTCTGACCCCGTCAGCGTTACCGCCAAATCCACAATATATGAGGATGAGCGGTTAGTAAACAGACAGGGTGGAACATAAAGAAAATTATAAGTTTCTGCCAACATAGAAAATGTCGAGTGACCGAAAACTATTATAAAATGCAAGATAAACTCGCTATCACTCGCCAGGAAAGAATTGACACCTGGATGGGGATAAATGTCTTAAAACAATAGGTTGAATGGGGCCGAATGGATACAACCAATACAGAGAAAAAAGCAGGTCGGTCCCCTTAGTCCTTATCTATCTCCAACTGAATCTATATTTCGTACGGTTTCTCTCACAATCTCAAGTACTCCTAAAGGGCTCCGAATTCTCCAACATATATTACTGCATACCCACCTATGCAATTGTGTTTGCATTTTTGAAAAGTTCCACATACATTTTCAAGATATTTCGTTCATTAAGAATTGTCGAAACCCTTGTATATACTGTATATGTTGGTGGTTAGAGTCCGGCTGGGAATATATATAATATTTAGTAGCTCACGTGTATTGTGAGATATATATATATACTGTATATATATGTATATATATATATATATATATATATATATATATATATATATATATATATATATATATATATATATATAACTGCACGTAAATAGAGCCAAGAAGAAAACACCATACCCGCAGCATTAATTTTCAAGCACTTTCAAGGCTCCTAATTAAACCTGGTTCCGTGGTCAAATAAAACAAGGAAGAAAAATCCTTACAACTCCCAAAGTCACAAAAATTCCTGGAAAGTCTGTGCGCTCCTCTGTCGTCCCTGGAGATCTTCAGGGTTTGAAAAATCGCCCAACTTCGATATTCTTATGTTTGACATTTTGAAGGCTTATCTATCATAATTTTGCACATCATCAACATTAATTTAATTCAGGCGTTTTATTAATTTAGACGGTTTGTAGATAGTGTGTCCTTAACAAAATATTTTAGTAACATAATATGTACAAAATATTATGGAATATTCAATTACTCATTCCTGAATTTTAAACCCATAATTCTTACAGTATATAATTATGGGAGAAAGCCGAGTATAGCACAGGTAAGGAGAGCTATTTTATCCATGAATACACGTTAATTTATGCTCACAATATACTATTGATAGTTAACTCTCTCTAGTGCGATGCTTTGGGGGTTATTATGATATTTTGTTTATTTAGTATTATTGGTATTGCTAGATTCGGCCATTTTCGAGCATTATATTTTTAGTTTGTACCCTCGAATGACGGAACAATAAAGAACAAATATACTACTACTAATACTACTACTACTAATAATAATAATAATACAAATAATAATAATAATAATAATAATAATAATAATAATAATAATAATAATAATAATAGAAAACAAAAAAACTCCATTCATACCAAGAAATTCCTTTCACACCCCCTTCAAGCTTTCTATGTACGGTACATTATTCGGTAGAAAAATATCCCGGTCGAAAGCCCGTACTAAATTGCAGGCTCTCTGTCACTTGGCCAGGAAAAAAAATCGTCAAATGAATGTAGTGAAATGTCTTATATACGCCAAATTAATTAGATGAAATGTCTTAAGGGGAGATGGTTCACTTTTTGGGCGATTTTTGCATGTATTCATTATTTGTCTAGTTTCCTCCCTAGACCTTCATCAAATTTAAAAAAACATCCATTCGATCCCCCTTCTAGATTAATGTGTACATTTTTCGGTAGAAAAATGTCCCGGCAGAAGGATGGTTCTTCCAACATTACAGGCTCACTATTGTTCGCCAGGGAAAAAAATCGACACCTAAATAGCACGCAAGGTCTAAATATTGACGAAGTAATGGGGTAAAAGGTCTCAAAATCGATTAACTAATGGGGCAAAAATCTTAAACCATAAAACTAATGGGGCTGAACACGAGGGAGAAAGTGGTCCAGAAAACAGGCCCATCTCCCCTTAATATGTCAACACTAATGGAGTGAACCAGGAAGGATCCAAAAAGACCTGCCTTGCACTACATGGGAGTTAAGGGGGGTCACCGGCGTCTTTTATCTTGCTCTCCTTTTCTCTCTTTCCCTGGCTTGTATCCATTCGGCTCCATTTAGCTAACTGTTTGAAGACGTTTATCCCCATCCAGGTGTCGATTTCTTCCTGGCGAGCGATAGCAAACCAGCATTGTATGGAGAAATCCGGCTTCGCCGGAAACATTTTTCGATAATTTAGCTTGCTGTCAAAACAAAAATATATATATGCTGGGTTGCTACCGCTCGCCAGGAAAATGTTGACACCTGGATGGGGGTAAACGTCTTAAAACAGTAGGCTGACTGGGGCCGAATGGATACAAGCCAAAGAGAGAGGGAGAGGAAGAGAAAAAAAGCGACGTGGCCTCCCTTAAAGGCCGTAACTTATCCAATCTTAGTTATTGTACAATTATAAATGCCACCCAACTAAGTACAGGAGAAATATTTCATTTCTTTGTGGGCTTGGAGCCCACAAAGAAATGAAATATTTCTCCTGGAAACTCGTGGATGGTATGACATGCGTGGTTGCGAGATATTTGTATCCAAGGACAAATTATGCATATTGTATTGAACGACAAAGATAAAACTTATCTATAATTCGGAGGATAATGAAAGTTATTTGCTTAGCTAACTTCACATGGTCAATAGATAATGTAAGTAATAGTTGTAATTGTCTTAATCATCAGCAGATTTGATAGGCAGTGGATATTTCTGTACTGTAATTCGCTGCTTGCCAATTGTCGATAATTATAGTCTATTTTTGTCCAGCTGATGGTCAATTACTATGTTACTATTTTGGCTACCAAACTGTTAGGTATATTTTGTAGCGAAATGTGTTGCTAATTATGAAAACGGGGATTTAATACGACGCAGAGACATAATAGATTCATATTCTTCCATTAAGTATCGAAATATCAGTTGTTGGGGGGGGTGACCTGCTTTTTGTTATTTCTGTCCTTTTCTCTCTTTCTCTGGCTTGTATCCATTCGGCCTCATTCAGCCTACTGTTTTAAGACGTTTATCCCCATCTAGGTGTCGATTTCTTCCTGGCGAGCGATAGCGAGCCAGCAGTATATGAAGAAATCCGGCTTCGCCGGAGAAATTTTTCTATCGAAAAATTTACAAATTTAGCCTGCTGTCAAACAAAAATAACAAATATGCTGGCTCGCTACCGCTCACCAGTAAAAAATTGACACCTGGATGGGGATAACGTCTTAAAACAGAAGGCTGAATGAGGCCAAATGGATACAAGCCAGAGAAAGATAGAAAAGGACAGAACAAAAACAGGTCACCCCCCTTAAGGGATTAAACTTACTATAAGGTGAAATAAACCAACTATGAGGGTTTATTCCCCTTGATGGATTGCCCGCCAAGGCTAGCGAATCCCATCCACCCATTGCGAATGTATGAACTATAGTCTGTTTGTTTCCAGCTGACGGTAAATTGCCATGTCTTCACCTTCGTTACTCAGCTATTACAAAGAGTGTGTATCGAATGTGTTATCAAATATTAAATCTAGGGAATTATATGATGTTGAGACAGTATTTTCACATTTGTCCATTAAATATCGAGAAATTCGCTGTTTGCATTGCATTTTATCGTCATCTAAAAAATAAAAATAAGAAAAGAAATTAGTACAAACCTTTGGAAACATCGGTTGGGATTAGTTGTGGGCGACCTGGAGCGTGGCCAATTAGGTTTGTGGCCTCTTTCGTCGGCGGCCGGAATGACTACGCTATAAATAAATACTCTGTAATCCGTTCCGGCTCGGATAATGGGCGTCATGCGAGATCCAGGCTTGAAGGCAAGTTCGGGGAATCCGGTTGGAAGAGAAAATATGTGTGGTTCGGAGGTCGAGTAATACCACTGGGGAGCTGAAGGTTGATGGTCGGAAGCTTGGAAATTTATATATATATATATATATATATATATATATATATATATATATATATATATATTAGACTCGCATAAACATACACAACAAGAGAGAGCACACATTCATACTCACATACTCACGCTCGATTTAATGCGCACACAAATATACGCATTCACATGCATAAACTAACACACACACACTAGCTCACCAGACCAAATACACATTCACATATAACACACACGCACTCACAAAGACACACCTACTCTCTAACACACACACACACTAACACACACACACACTCACAAACGCGCATACACACATACACAGTAAAATCCCTTATGCCGTCACAATAAGAAGTCATATTAAACACACACACACACACACACTCACACATCCACACACACATAGACACACACACACTCACGTACACAGACAAATCCCTCACAGCGTCACCATAACAGGTAATTTTTGCCGGAGCAGCACCTCAGAAATTGAATCCTGGATGTCATTTCCGGCCATCACAACAACAAGGTGCCCAGACACACACACACACACACACACACACACACACACACACACACACACACACACACACACACACACACACACACACACACACACACACACACACACACACACACACACACACACACACACACACACACCTTTCAACACACACACACACACACACACACACACACACACACACACACACACACACACACACACACACACACACACACACACACACACACACACACACACACACACACACGTTTACTTACAGTTTATTTGTATTAATGCTATAATTATTATTACAATCATCATTATAATAATACTAATCATAATACTAATAATACTAATAATAACAATAATAATAATAATAATAATAATAATAATAATAACAATAACATAATTTGGAAATTAAAGGGTTAGCGTTCGACTGCGCATCCAACTCTGCCTCTTCATAAATTCCAAGAACATTATTATTTACTGGCTCCTAGAAGAACATCACGTCCATCACTTTAACAGTTAAAGGGAGCCCACCTCGCTTGTTTTCTCTTTCTCTCCCTCTCTCTTTGGCTTGTATCCATTCGGCCCTATTCAGCCTACTGTTTTAAGACGATTACCCCCATCCAGGTGTCAATATTTTCCTGGTGAGCGGTAGCGAGCCAGCATTTATATATTCTTTGTTTTGAGAGCAAGCTAAATTTGTACATTTTTCGATAGAAAAATTCGGATTTCTCCATACAATGCTGGCTCGCTATCGCTCGCTAGGAAGATATCGACACCTGGATGGGGATAAAGGTCTTAAAACAGTTGGCTGAATGGGACCGAATGGATAAAGCCATAGAAAGAGAGAAAAGGAGAGAGAGAACAAAAAAGCAGATGACCCCCCCCCCCTTAACTATCGGGTAAAGGTTAATGCCAGACAATCGAAACATTCCTGCTTTCAATATCACTTCCGCGTGTGTATTAAAGGTCAACATTCATCATTGTGGTAATATATATCTTGGTGTGTTTTATATTAATATTTTTAACCCGTCATTTTCATCATATTCTGGCAACTATTAGACGATTTTATTCAGCTTAGGAATGACCTCTAGTAATATTAAGACTTCAAACTATTTCAACCAACCCTCTTAACTACAACAGATCTTTCTTAAGCAGCAACATATCGTCTAAATATAGCTAGAATATAATATAAGACACGTCGCTGGTACTCAAAGGGTTAATTGTATTCGTTTCTAGAACCCTAAGATGGTATTTTATGTAGAAACAGGATGAATGTATAATAACACTATATTTAGAATGTGCAGTCAATACTATGCTTAAGGGGAGATTTCCACTTGAGGGACTTTTTTCTTGACCCCTTTCTCCCTCATGTCTAGCCCCATTGCTTTTGAGATTTTAAGACGTTTGCCCCATTAGTTTGGTGATTTTTAAGAATTTCCGCCCCATTCTGTCAATTTTAAGACCTTTCGTGCCATTTAGGTGTCGATTTTATCCTGGCGAACGATAGCGAGCCTGTAATTTAAGAGTAATTGGCCTTCGGCCACGAAATTTTTCTACCGAAAATGTACAAATTTATCTTGAAAGGGGGTCAAGGGGATGAAATTTTAAGATTGCTGGAGGAGTAGGAAACAAACTAGAAACCTCCCCTTAAGCGTGCAAGCGTGCAAACATGTGCATGTTTACAGGCTGCACAGCTACTGCACCCACAGATCACCTACATCAAGAAACCAAAATCCTCAAAGTCAAAGACCATCTGGACATGAGAGGCACTCAATTCCTGGCAGCAGCCTCCACAAACCAAGACCACCCACTAAAGTACATGGCAACACACCCACAGACACCAAGAAATATCAAAACAACACCCAGCACACGGTATCACACACAATTATTGTCCTCTCTCCCTCCCTGCCCACCCCGAACCAACTAACAGAAGCACATCCATACTCATATCTCTCACCGATCCATCCACTCACTCACAGACAACACGCAGCTGCATGCACGACCTCCCGAAATCCATCCTTCCGAATCCTCCCTTCCTCGCGAGGACAGAGTCCACCTGGCCAGGCTGAGATGCGGACACCATCCAGCTCTCCTGAGCTATCAGAAGAGACTGGATGACTCCGTTGTCGACGCCTGCCCGGGATGTAACACAGCACCCCATACCATTAAACACATCATAGAAGACTGCATTTCACACAACCACTTACGCCAACAACACAATCTACACTCAATGAGAGCTCTGTGGGAAAGCCCGATCGTGGCCATGGCCTTCCTCAGGGACTCGGGGCTGTTCGGCCAGGCAGCTTAGGGAACAACAACAACAACAACAACATGTGCATGTAATGCTAACACTAACATTAACCCCTTCTGTACCGGTGTCGTGTTTGTAATTGATTTTACCCCTATTTAGATGATTTCATGAAGCTTAGGAAGGGTATGGGGTGGCTTAAAGGATTCATTGAGATAGTCTGTAGCCTTTTAATGGGTAGACGTCCTTCCTAAGCTGTACAAAATCGTCTAATAGTTGCCAGAATATAATGAAAAGTACATCACCGGTACAGAAGGGGTTAATAGTAATTGTTAGATTATTGTTCACTTGCAGCCCTTCAGCTAAAATAAGGTAAGATGTACAATCGCGCTAATAAGTCATGACTCGGCACCAAGTATGTTTTGATCAATAATTGGTATCAGCAATATCTAAGCTTCATTCCTTCATATCGAGTGAAATATACAAACATGTTCCTACACTTACCGGCCCTATTCAACATCTGACAGACACTATTGCAGCACAGAGCAAGCCAAACGTAATGACAGCTGAGACATGACTTATTAGCGCGACCGTACCCTAGTTGCTTACGTAACCAGATGCACTGTCCATTGTGTCCAATAGAGACCTAACACGACTTAAGGAGAGATTTCCACTTGAGGGAGTTATTTCTGGAACCCTTTCTCCCTCGTGTTTAGCCCCATTGCTTTTGAGATAATAAGACGTTCGCCCCATTAGTTTGGCGATTTTAAGAACTTTCGCCCCATTTCTGTCAATTTTAAGACCGTTCGTGCCATTTAGGTGTCTATTTTTCCCTGGCGAGCGATAGCGAGCCTGTATTTTAAGAAGAACCGGCCTTCGGCCGGGAATTTTTTCTACCGAAAAATGTACAAATTTATTTTGAAAGGGGGTCTAGGGAGTGTAATTTTAAGCTTGACGGAGATCTAGGGAACAGACTAAAAACCTCCCCTTAAGGGGCTTGGCCTGGGAGGGATTACGCTACAATAATTCTTCATCAGAATAATCGAGTAAAGGTGTGTTGTTGTTTTTTTCTTTTCTTTTTCTATGTGAATGAAGGAGACAAAAAGGAAAGCTGCCTGTAACAAGAGTCTCCCCCCCCCCCCCCCTTCCCTCCCCGGGGTTAAAAGGGCGACAGAGAACCAACATCAAGGTACAGTCGAGGTTAATAAGTGTTGTCAGATATTTCACAAAGTTTCGGACACTGACTAATACTCTGAGGGATAAGCACTTTTCCCAGTAACCTAAAAGATACCAATAACACTTTTTGAGCGAAAACCACTGGAATCTATGACAACACTTAATATACCCCCGATTGTACATTAGAAGTAGTTTAGGTGTGTTGGAAAGAAGTGTGGTTATGGTGGGTATTGTCAGTGGGGGCCAAATCCTCGCCGCTGAGTATGGGTGTGTTTGTAGTTATATACTGTGTTTGTAGTTATATACTGTGTTTGTAGTTATATACTGTGTTTGTAGTTATATACTGTGTTTGTAGTTATATACTGTGTTTATAGTTATATACAGTGTTTGTAGTTATATACTGTTTGTAGTTATATACTGTGTTTGTAGTTATATACTGTGTTTGTAGTTATATACTGTGTTTGTAGTTATATACAGTGTTTGTAGTTATATACAGTATTTGTAGTTATATACTGTGTTTGTAGTTATATACTGAGTTTGTAGTTATATACTGTGTTTGTAGTTATATACTGTGTTTGTAGTTATATACTGTGTTTGTAGTTATATACTGTGTTTGTAGTTATATACTGTGTTTGTAGTTATATACTGTGTTTGTAGTTATATACAGTATTTGTAGTTATATACTGTGTTTGTAGTTATATACTGTGTTTGTAGTTATATATATCCTAGTGATTCAATCCGTCTTGCTCTTTTAACTTAAGGGGGTAGTGGTTATTGTTTGGTGTATATATTTCTTCATTTATTTATTATTTAGTTTCCTCGCTAGACCTCCATCAACCATAAAACAAAAAAACTCACCAAGATAAATGTGTCCAATTGTCGGTAGAAATATGAACCGCCTTCAAATAATGAGACTCGCTATCGCTTGCCATAAAAAATGGACACCTAAATGGCACGAAAGATCTTATAATTGACAACGAAATCTGCCGATAGGTGTTAAAATAGCCAAACAAATGGGCAGAACGTCATAAAATCTCAAAACTAATGGGGCTAACACGAGGGAGAAGGGGGTAGTTTAGACACATGTGCCGTATGTGTACTTACGTAGTAGTCAACGATAGACATTTGGTCAACCACATATTCGATACTGCTGCTAATGAACCGACTTCTATATTAGTCACCAGGTATAAAATTTCGAATGGTTCTATAAAAAATATATGTTTAGTGGCTTCAACATTAAGGGGGTAGTGCTTGGTGTTTAGTCTATAAATTATATTTATATAATTTATTTATTTTTCAGTTTCCTCGCTAGACCTCCATCGGTAGAAAAATTTCCCGGCCCAAAGGCCGGTTCCTTCTAAAATTTGAGGCTCACTTTCGCTCGCCAAGAAAACATCGACACCTAAAGGGCACGCAAGGTCTTAATATTTACAAACAAAAATGAGCCGAAAGGTCTCAAAATCGCCAATGGAACGAACGTCTTAAAGCTTAAAAACTAAAATGCTAAACATGAGGGAGAAGGGGATCCAGAAAAGCGAGTATTACACCCTTAAAATTTAAAACTTGCAAAACAAACAAACCAAAACAGGAACGGCACAGTATAAGGACAAAACAGGAACGGCACAGTATAAGGACAAAACAGGAACGGCACGGCACAGTATAAGGACAAAACAGGAACGGCACAGTATAAGGACAAAACAGGAACGGCACAGTATAAGGACAAAACAGGAACGGCACAGTATAAGGACAAAATAACTCGTCAATATCACTATGTGGAAACAACAATATAGCAAAATTAACATTTTAAATACAAAACGAAACCACCACATAGAATGCACATCACTATATGAGTAAGTGACTTTGGTTCCCAAGCAAACTAGTCGCACATATTAACGTTCTCTCGTCATTCAAGGAATTAGTCACATAACACAACTATTGTGTAATCTCATTAGCAAGAAACATACAAACTGTAGGTTTCATGCTAATGAGATTCACCGTGCTAATTATTGATTATGCATATAGTTAACTTGCAGGCTGAAGTTGAACACAATCCCTTCAAAATACAACCGCAAATAACTATAACTAAGGAAGAAATACAACCGCAAATAACTATAACTAAGGAAGAAATACAACCGCAAATAACTATAACTAAGGAAGAAATACAACCGCAAATAACTATAACTAAGGAAGAAATACAACCGCAAATAACTATAACTAAGGAAGAAATACAACCGCAAATAACTATAACTAAGGAAGAAATACAACCGCAAATAACTATAACTAAGGAAGAAATACAACCGCAAATAACTATAACTAAGGAAGAAATACAACCGCAAATAACTATAACTAAGGAAGAAATACAACCGCAAATAACTATAACTAAGGAAGAAATACAACCGCAAATAACTATAACTAAGGAAGAAATACAACCGCAAATAACTATAACTAAGGAAGAAATACAACCGCAAATAACTATAACTAGGGAAGAAATGTAACCGCAAATAACTATAACTAAGGAAGAAATACAAAACTAATTGGATCTTAGTGGATATACAGTATATATTTTTTTTAATCGAATTACTAGGTCTGAAAATTACAATTTTCAGTTCAAATAGTGACCATACATAATTTTAACCTCTTCTGTACCGGCGACGTCTGTTTTATTTATTGTGGCTACTACTAATCGATTTTAATTCAGTTTAGGAATGATCTCTGGCAATTAACAGGCTTTTATGTATCTCACTTATCCACTTTTACTACCATAGATCCTTCTTAAACTGCACAAAATCATCTAAATATAGATAGAATATAACTGAAAAGACGTACCCGGTGCAGAAGGGGTTAAGTGTTCGTCAAAATATGCAGTCACAATCTCTAATCTCTAAATAAGTGTTTGAAACTACCTCGGACTGATCTGATTCTTCTTAGCTATGCATTACTAAGGTTCGATAAATCAATGCAAGGATTAAGGGGAAGGGAGTTGTTTTTTCCCCCTCATGCTTAGGGCCATTAGCTTTGAGATTTTAGACGTTCGTTCAATTAGTTTGGCGATTATATTTTCACTTAATTTTGTTGTCAATAGAAATACATTTCGTGCCATTCAGGTGTCGAATTTTTCCTGGCGAACAATAGCGAGCTAGGAGGAAGCAGCCTTCGGCCGGGAAATTTTCTACCAAAAAATGTACACATTTATCTTGAAGAGGGATCTAGAGGGTGTGTTTTTGTGTTTTTAGTTTGATGGAGGACTAACAAGGTTACTATACAATAAATCAATAAATACACAAATAGACCAACAAATAACCACTAACCTCTGTAGCCCTTCAGCACTCTTAAACCTCTTTACTTTTCATTCTGGCTAAAATGTGATGTGTATGTTGTTTAAGAAGGACCTATGTTATAAAGAAAAATGTTTAGAATTGTTTTTCTTTTTCATTTGAGTCCTAGAGGTATATTATAAACTAAAGCAAATCGTCTAATGGTAACCAGAATATGATGACAATTACGTAATGGAGGTAAAGGGGTTAAATAATTAAATAAAAATTGACCACGACTGCACATCTGGTCTCCGTAAATTCGCACATGTTATTGATATAGACCAAACTAGTTAATTTTATCAATCTGGTCTATTTAATACGTTATATTTTTACAATAATCCATTTTTATTAATTTCACTCCAAAACCAAACACCAACCAATAAAATTAATGAAAGCATGTGATCCACCGGGATTCGAACCTGGGTTACCGCACACAGATCTTAAACACTCTAACCATTACCCCATCAAGACAGTATAAGTACAGCAAATGAATACGATTAATATCCATTTATCGAATAATGGACATTAATCTAATCATAAACTACACCCACCTGTGCTTATGAATAATCATAAACTACACCCACCTGTGCTTATGAATAATCATAAACTACACCCACCTGTGCTTATGAATAATCATAAACTACACCCACCTGTGCTTATGAATAATCATAAACTACACCCACCTGTGCTTATGAATAATCATAAACTACACCCACCTGTGCTTATGAATAATCATAAACTACACCCACCTGTGCTTATGAATAATCATAAACTACATCCACCTGTGCTTATGAATAATCATAAACTACACCCACCTGTGCTTATGAATAATCATAAACTACACCCACCTGTGCTTATGAATAATCATAAACTACACCCACCTGTGCTTATGAATAGCCTAATGGTTAAGTGAGAGGAAAGAAGATTCATGGGGCACAGATCATATAGTAATAATAGTAATTATATATTGTACCTGCACTATTCTAAATTTGTCTAATACATTTATCTGTCTAACTACTCTTTGTCGTTTGTGTTTTGTATCTATATAATATTTTCGATTGTCTGTGTGTGTGTGTGTGTGTGTGTTCTTAATAGGCGGCCGCAGTTTTGGAGCTGGGGAGCTGAAACTTTGCATGTGGGTGTCAATTGACCTGGGTCAGGTCATAGAGGGGGCGAGGCCACGATCGGAGGTCGTTTCGAGGCCGAAATTGAAAACAAAACAAAAAATGAAAAAAATTGCCGTTTGGGGCAGAAGGAGGCCTCCGATCGAAAAGGTGTATGGAACGAAAGTTGTTCGCAGCCCCCCAAAATGGGGGTACGGATGAGGTCAGATCCAAACTCGGAGGTCATTTAGCGGCCGAAATCGAGGTCGCCGTTTAATGAGGCACAGGGAGGTCGAGGCCGATGATTATGGTAGTAGTAGTATTGTGATGATTGTGGTAGTAGTGATTGATGATGGTGATTATGGTAGTATAAGTGGTGGTAGTAGTGATGGTAATTATGGTGATTACCCGGGCAACGCCGGGTACCCCTGCTAGTGATTACTAAGCATGAAACAACAAATTTTATACAAGTTTACCTATGCTGGTATTCATTAATGGGAGATTTTCACTTAAGAGGAGGTATTTTCCTGGACCCCCTTCTCCCGCATGTATAGCCCCATTAGTTTTGAGATTTTAAGACGTTTTCCTATTAGTCTGGCGATTTTATGACTTTTCGCCCCATTTTTGTCAATGTTAAGGCCTTTCATGCTATTTAACTGCCGATGTTTTCCTCGTGAGCGATAGCGAGCCTGTAATTTAGGAGAAACCGGCCTTCGGCCGGCAAGTTTTTCTACCGAATAATGTACACATATATATTGAAGGGGGTCTTGGGGGAATTTTCTTTAAGCTTGATAGAGGTATAGGGAACAAACTAAAATCCTCCCCTTAAATAGTAATGCAATTACTTAAATATTTCAACTGCACGCATACAGTATGTAAAAGTGTATACAAAGAGAGACAGGAAAGATAAACAAACAAAATACTGTATATATATATATATATATACAGTATATACAACGCTGGTGTGTTGATTGAAACTGGTACAACGACCGCTCAGAATACCGTATTTAATATCCGAGAGTGCTGCTGCATTATGAAGGGGAGAGTTACGCTTGAGGGGATTTTGTTTTCTGGACCCCTTTCTCCCTCTTGTTTACTCCCATTTTTTTTTTCTTTAGATTGTAAGACGTTCGCCCTATTAGTTTGGCGATTTAAACAACGTTCACCCCATATCTATCAACTTAAGACCTTTCGTGCCATTTAGGTGTCGATTTATTCCTGGCGAGCGATAGCGAGCCTGTACTTTAAGAGGAACCGGCCATTGGCCGAGACATTTTTCTACAGAAAAATGTACACATTTATCTTGAAAGGGGGTCTAGGGGGTATAATGTTAAGCTTGATCGAGGTCTAGGGAACAAACTATAAACTATAATGTCGCTGTGCACTGTATAAATCCTTCTCACGTTATTATTCTTACTCTGCCGAGCTACAGACGATTTGGTTAAACAAAAAATCCCAACAACACACGATTTTATATCATTCAAGTTCACAGAAATGTTTTCCTCCATAAATAATTTGTCAGAAACGTATTTATTGTAAGAAAAACATATATTATAACCAGTATGTCATACAAAAGGCAACCATTAGACATGATTAGAGGAATTAATATATCTATGAAAATCCTCTCACAAAGAGTAATAACATTATCCGCATACATTATTTAGAAGATAGTTTATTCTAGTTGTCTGTTGTTGCATGATTAAAAACAAGAGATCTTCGATTTCATATTTATAGTTTTACCTATAATGGCTATTTTTCATTCATATATCTTTGATTAGCTCATACGATACAAATTCGAGTATCAGCTAATACTGTTCTAGTGCATCATTAATTGTTCGGTTTGAATTTAAAAAATAATTTGCATGACATAAAAATATAAGTTCATGCACAAAATTCACTGGTTTAGGCTTCATTTTCGTATATACCGACACAAGAAAATGCTTTTCAGAAATAACCTTCATTAAGCCAATCATTGGGCCATTTTATCAAACGTTCTAGTTTTCGTAATTACAAAAGAAACGTTCGCTCTATTATTGTTATGGGCAGTTTATAGACAAAGATATTAATAATAGTAATAGTTCAATTAGATATCTGCCCTGAATTGTGAATTTAACAGAATATTATATGTGATTACTATGCAGGGCCTGTCGCGAAATTATTTTACTGAAATAATGGCCCTTTGTCCTTCCGTCCAATCATATTCTCATATCAATCAAACAACCAGGTCTGCAAACATATATTTGCGAGTTAGCTCGTAGAGAACAATTGTGAACATATTTGTTTTCACTGTTTTACTGATCAGAAATAAATGTACATATACCTCCAGCTGAGCTTGTGTTTATGGTGGGTACACTCGGATACCATAATCTCTAGCCCACTCGTACACATTCGTGGACTTCACCTAATTATAGTTATGGAAGCATATTTCTGGAAACGAAATTATAAATATAATTTTCTATAAACCAAATATAAAACAGTATATATTATTTATTGAAAAGCAAGTTGTATCCAAAAATCAATCCGGATAGATATAATTGCATAGAGAAAACATAGCGAATCCACGAATTATCCTGAGTGGGCTAGAGACTATATGGTATCCGAGCGTACCTTGGCCTTTTGTCTCCTTCATACACATAGACAAAAAAATCATCACACTTTTCATCAACTTTAAAAAAAAAAACAAGAAAATTATCGACATTATTTACTTGTAACAAATGGCTCTCAGTCAGCCAATTGACCATTGGACCAATTGCGAGTTTCAGGCTATAAGGAAGTTGGAATTGTAGGCATCGATATTTAGCAGAATTACCAGCTAAAATAAGGTTGTAGATGGTAATTCTACATAAAATTCAATACATACATAAAATTCAATTCAACATACTCATTAGCCATCAGAAACCTACATTATGATTGCATTTCTGTTTACTATCGATGTCTACAGCTCCAACTTCCTGTGTCTTGTTCACCTTAAGGGAGCCCACCTCGCTTTTTGTATCTTTCTCCCCCTCTCTCTTTGGCTTGTATCTATTCGTCCCCATTCAGTCTACTGTTTTAAGACGTTTATCCCATCCAGGTGTCAATATTTTCCTGGCGAGCGGTAGCGAGCCAGTATATATATATTATTGTTTTGACAGCAAGTCAAATTTGTACATTTGTCGATAGAATTTTTTTTCTGGCGAAGCCGGATTTCTCCATACAATGCTGGCTCGCTATCGCTCGCCAGCAAAAAATAGACACCTGGATGGGGATAAACGTCTTAAAAGAGATGGCTGTTTTCAGCCAACCCACTGGTTTCAGTATAGCGAGAGAGGTCGAGGAGGGAGGATGTTTGTCTCCCCGCCTCCCGCCTGGGGATACGTTTACGATTTACTTTTTTTACAACCCAAATGCTTTCCTCGCTTATTTTATCGCTCGTCAAGGTTCATATATTCATCATATATGTAAAATAAAAGAACATTTTAAACAAAAATAATGCTTTATATTGTAAATATAACTAATTCTGTCAGAATCCAAGGCTAGAAATTCACAGGGTAATTTCGCCTTTTAAAGGTTAAGAGTAATTCACACATGCAGGACCACCGTCGTGAAAGGCCACGACTCTTAAAATCGGCGGGAAACGGCGGAACATTAGGTTTATGCCACAGATTGAAGGGATTTAATTCTACCGTAGGTTTGCTTATAGTGAGAGTGAATTATGAGATTTTTTTTTTTAAATATAAGTTGGTAGTGATTACCATCATTAATTTCTTTAAATTTATTCATTAACTTAATGGTCAAATCTATTCAGACCTCAACAACATATACAGTATACCAGGTTCACTTCATCATATTCAGACCTCAACAACATATACAGTATACCAGGTTCACTTCATCATATTCAGACCTCAACAACATATACAGTATACCAGGTTCACTTCATCATATTCAGACCTCAACAACATATACAGTATACCAGGTTCACTTCATCATATTCAGACCTCAACAACATATACAGTATACCAGGTTCACTTCATCATATTCAGACCTCAACAACATATACAGTATACCAGGTTCACTTCATCATATTCAGACCTCAACAACATATACAGTATACCAGGTTCACTTCATCATATTCAGACCTCAACAACATATACAGTATACCAGGAGCACTTCATCATTTGGATGCTATTCATATCAATAATTTTGAGAGTGTGTGTGTGTGTACGTGTAATAATAATGATATTGGTTTATTTCAAGCCAGTAGCCAATTAGGCTGAAAATACACAGACTTAACCTAGATCTTATACTAAGGGATCAACAGACTGTGGCTGCTAACGAGGGCGCCTACATACCCTCAAGGGAGTAGGATGTGGGCAGGAGACTTTGTGGGCCCCCCGAGATGGTCTGTCCAGACCTAGTATTCACGGCCAGGGAAAGTTTTTGAGAGAACTTCCCCTGCAGGCGCGTTGGATCGAACCCTGCTGGACACCGGACCTAGCGCTCCCAATACGGTGACTAAGCGCACTCGATCACCGTGACCGAGTGTGTGTGTGTGTGTGTGTGTGTGTGTGTGTGTGTGTGTGTGTGTGTGTGTGTGTGTGTGGGTAAGGCTGTCTTTGTCTGTCTGTCTGTATGTACTGTATGTCTGTCTCTCTGTGTTGCAGTCTGTTAATTTGTCTAGATTGCGAATGAGAGCAAAAGATGGAAGAGGATTCAAATGCCAAACAAAGTGCTGCAACAAGAAAATTAATTAAATAATGGCATTACTTCAATTTCCCATGAACCAATGACTGCAGTAATAGCAGTTCATAACGAATACAAGGAGAGTAATGGATCTTACGTTAATATTTAATGACTCGCCATCGCGGTCTCTCTCTCTGTCTCTCTCTCTAGAACAAGGTTACCGGTTTATATAATACATATATACATATATATATATATATATATATATACATACAGTATATATAATGAAGAGGATCACCAGGGAGAACACAAAAAACTTGAAGAAGTAAGTAGTTTATTTTCTTACGTTTCGGAATTCATACATATTCCATCATCAGAGCCTAGAACAACAGAGATAAAGCATCGTATAGTTATGTGAATACAACGAAATATGATGCTTTGTCTCTGTTGTTCTAGGCTCTGATGATGGAATATGTATTGATTCCGAAACGTAAGAAAATAACTACTTACTTCTTCAAGATGTTTGTGTTCTCCCTGGTGATCCTCTCCATTATAAGACTACGCTTTCCACGTTCGAAGTCAATTGCAGAAATTATATATATATATAATTATTACATGTTTAATATGGGGGCAGGTGGCTAGGAATCCGCCTCTCCTTGTAAATTTCTCCTACTTGACGAAACAGAAAAACGGGCGAGGGGACGCGAAAGTGGACCCTGAGAATAGGGACTTTAAATGTTGTTTCTGTTCGGGCTCTGTTTCGTGTCGGCCACCCCCAGGCATGGCGTATGAGCTTGAGTATATACATACATACATACATGTTTAATATATTACATTAAATTATATTCTTTCGTTAACTTTGTATAATTTTAGTTACTGTACTACTACGCCAAAGACGTCACACTATACCCTGTTCCCAATAGGTAGCCCATAAATCGTGAGGCTTAACTCTGTAACTCAAAAAGGGCTAGAGCGAATGCGCTGTAAATGTCCACACTTATTCCCTTGCTGACCCTTCCATAATGATAGAGGTATTAGCTTGAATACGGTGGTTGTTTCGGAGTTATTACCCCAACCCACCTCAGTCTCATCACCATGTTCCCAAGGGTTTAGGGGCTATAGTCTATTCGCTGTAAGTAGACGAAAAATCATGACCTCTATCCTCTGTAACTCAAAAAGGGCTAGAGGAAATAGGCTGTTAATTTTTGCATCTATTCCTTGACTGCCTCTTCTCAAATTGTGGAAATATTAGCTCGATTACTCCAGTCGTATTTGAGTTACAGAGGATATAGGTCATGATTTCTCGCCTACTTACAGCGATTAGACTATAGGCGGTCATAAACAGACACACAAACATATTTTACAACTTCATATAATTATATATGCCGCTATATTCCAGTATTTAATTATATAATTCTTAAAACAAAGATTATCGTCACAACTCTTAACCTTTTCCGTACCCCGTGCCGTCCTTTTAACTTTACTCTGGTTAATATTAGACTATTCTATTCAACTTACCATGGGCCTCCAGTAATTAACAAACGTCGAACTATCTCACTTAACCATTTTTACTACCCGAGATCCTTCTCAAACTGCACAAAATCGTCTAAATATTGCTAGAATAAACTTGATAAGACGTCGCCGGTAAAGAAGGGCTTAACGCTCAGACCAGACAGAAAGAGCGAGGCTATAATTGGCTAAAATAATCCATCAGGAACCAATCACAGCCTCCGTGTCCTCCTCCTCCCGCTCATACAACTTCTCGGGAGTTTTGCTCTAAAGTTCTCTGAAAAACAAAAATTGAACTTTTCCTGCAACATGCTTTGGTAAAAAATATGTTGCCAAACTAGCGCGATGGGAGAAACTGAGAATACAAAGGTGAGGAGTCGACATAAGAAACGAGGTGTGATGTGAAATAGATCAAACAAATACACATAGAGGAAGCCAAAAGAAATGAACCAATATTTTAGTAATTGAGTATGAGAGAGAGAGAGAGAGAGAGAGAGAGAGAGAGAGAGAGAGAGAGAGAGAGAGAAAAAAGAAAAAAGAAAGAGAGAGAGAGTGTTACAAGGACACAGGAAACTAATATAAGTGAACAAATATATAAACAATTGAGCGAGAGAGAAAAAAAAGAGAGAGAGAGAGAGTTACAAGGAAACAGGAAACTAATATAAGTGAACACATATATAAACAATTGAGAGAGAGAGAGAGAGAGAGAGAGAGAGAGAGAGAGAGAGAGAGAGAGAGAGAGAGAGAGAGAGAGAGAGAGAGAGAGAGAGAGAGAGAGAGAGAGAGAGAGAGAGAGAGAGAGAGAGAGAGAGAGAGAGAGAGCAGGCTGGCTAACCACTCACAATTTCCCCTGTATAACCTAATAAGAGGCACGTATAGCACTTTACCACCTACCCCCACCCCTCTCCTTTTATGTGATGTATTTGCCTTCACTGGCCTCTGGTTCTCTTCCTGACTTTCCATTTTCTTTCATTAAGGTCCCTCCCTCTCTCTCTCTCTCTCTCTTTCTCTCTCTCTGGACGATCATCTAATGAAGATTGGATTAATATGAATGAATCAGTAGGCATGTGTAATTTCCCTTTCGAACTAAATTCTTCCTATACTATATACAAACTTTCCTTGTTGGCATTTCCTGACCCATAAGGTTACACTTCATCCTATTTTCCATTACGGCTCTTTAGCCTTAACAATTGCCAGCTGTTATTGTTGTTTAAAACTCATTCAGTACCGGGAACATCTTCATTACATTCTGGCAACTAGTGCACCACTCTATTTAGCTTAGGACAGACGTGTGCCAATTAAAATGCTACATATTATCTTCATTAACCCTTCCTGCTACCACAGATCCTTTTTAAGCTACACAAAATCGTCTATATATAGCTAGAATAGAATATAAAACACGTCTCTGGTACAGAAAGGGGTAACCCGCGGTGGTGTTACTGCTCGATGGCACCGGAAGTACGGAGGAAGCCAAAGCCCTGAATCGGGGGACCTCTACTCTACTGATGCTGTGTTGGTGTGTGTATGCTGCCAGTGCTGTGTAGTCTGAGAAAACGATTATGTGTATTATTATATATTTTTTTGTCTATGTGCATGGAGGAGACAAAAGACAAACCTGCCTGTAACAAGTGTCCTCCCCAAGGTTGAAGGAGTGATAGATAGCCAATATCAAGGCACGTTGAGGTAATTTAGGTGTGTTGGGAAGAAGTTTGGTGTGCTTGCATACCGTAGAATTGTAGATCATCTAGTTTGAGGATTGTGTGAATGTGCTTCGATAGGTTGTTGTGGGAGATGGACGTGTTGTGTACTGTGTTGTAGTCGTGTTCTAGTGTGTTCATGAAGTATCTGGGTGTTGGGTGGTGTTAGCTCCTATTTCTGTAATGGGTGTTGTGGGTTCTGTATTGCTAGAGCAATGTACTGTGTACCTCACCTTGCATATCTAAGTATTTGAGGAAGTGGAGTAGCCTACCTTGGTTTCTGTGTGTAGGTGTTCCACGGGTGATGTATATGAAGTCTGTGATGATGCGTAGTGCTTTGCTTTGTGTGATCTGTAGTCTGTTGTGTTGTTGAGATGGAGGGGGCCCTAGATGGAATTACGTAGTCCATAACAGACATTATGTATTGTTTGTATATGAGTTTGTTTGTACCTACTGTATATATTGTCCGAAGTCTGAAGCTGTGATGGCATTTAGTGTGTTTAGTCTAGTACGGCATCTTCATTTGTTTGGCAATTTTTAGAGCTTTCGCGCCATTTAGGTGTAAACAAAAATTCCTGGAGTACTATGGCGAGACTGTAATTAAGAAGAAACCGGCCAGTGCATTCTCTACCGAAAAATGCACCAAATTATGTCAACCCTTTCCCTGCGGGAGACGTTCCGGAACGTCATAGCAATTTACAGCAATCTACAGGCTTTTAAAGCCTCTTAAAACCTGTAAAATCGAGTGCAAGGGAGTGGGAGCGCGACAGGCCACACGTCCTTCTCCTAGCCAGGTGGCTGTGTTACTGAAGGCTCTGAGTTAGAGTCTCTCTAAATATACAGTGCTGCCAAAGGCAATTGTAGCGAGATAATTAGCGATAATTGCTAATTTTAGCCAATGTCTATGGTATTGCTGAGGGTGAACCCCACGAGCTACGAAGCTTGTTCTGGCGTCATTTTGAAGCCATTTCCGTCTAGTTTTCGGCTGAATACATTTTATCTCATTCGGACACTTGCCTAATCAGTCAGGAGTGCCTGAATGAGCCCTAATATGGCGGAAATATGCCCGCAGCGTGAGTGTTGGGGGATCTTGGGAGAATTCTATATAGCTTGAAAGAGGTCTAGGAATGAAAATTAAGAAAATTATATATATATATATAATTATACACTCGGAAATAAATACAAATCTCCCCTTGAACAGGGATTTTTGCTAAATTCTTTTTGGCTGAAAAAACTCTTCACTGAAGATTTAAATATTTTCAAGTGCCAGGTCGATCTGTTGTCGGCTGGTATTTTCCCGAGTACTGTTTTATAATTTCCTCTTGGCACCACAACCATAGTAAGTTTTATCCCATTCAGTACCGATGACGTACTTAACCTCTTAACTACGCAGGTAAGGTATTTGAAAGTGCCCGGGGCGCGAAGTTATTCTGATTCATTCCTCACTAAAATCGTTAATTTACCATATAAATAATTAATACTTATCCATATGCACTTATTTTACTTTTAATATGAACATATGAACATGGGAAAGCAATAAAATAAGTGGTAACAGCAATTGGCTGGTAAAAATTGTATATTTTAGCCCCGCGGTCGTAATCTGACCTTGAGCGGTGAGAGACAAACTCCCTCCCTCTCTCTTGACTCGGACGGTACTGAGAGACCAGGGGAGCTTTCAGACTGGCTTGGAGGGTCGGAGTTACACTTCTCCACCCTCCTCCCTCTCTCCCACCCGTTTTCGCATGAAAATACTCGATAAATATTGTGAATAATAGAGAAAATACCTGATAATTGAGGAGGGGGGAGGAGGGAAAAAGGGGGGTTGGGACATATGTGTAGGAGTGGTAGCAAGTAATGGAGGGAAATTATCTCACCTAAACACAAATTGCTTATTTTTTAGTGTCACTGGGGTGTTTTAAATGTTTTTTTAGGCCTAGGATCTTTAGTCTTCCCACAGCCGCCCAGTAGAACCTCTTAAGAGTCTTCCCGCAGTTCCTGGGTTAATATAATATTCAAGCAACTATTATATGATTTTTTTCAGCTCAGGAAGGGCGTCTAGCAAGTAAAAGGCAACGCACTATCCCATGTAACACAGATCCTTCTTAAGCTGAATCAAATTGTACTGAAATCGTCACTGGTACTGAATGGGTTAAATACGTAAGAGTGGCAATATAAATCAGTATGAAAGATTTAGACACAAAATAGGAAGGAAAAGGCTAGTGTAGGAAAATGTTTAGTGCTGTAAAGATAGGTAAATGTTCCTAAGAGTCATTCCTCTCATCTGGAATGCCTAATAGGGGTCGTAAGGTCTGTGCAGTATGTGTATGACTATGTAACTCTTCTTTGGTCTTTCTCACTCTTCGTTCTTCTCGTTAACTGTCTGCTCTGCATATTCTCAACTCTTGAAATAAATACTTTGTTTTTAGTTTCCCGGGTGTAAATGTGTTCTTTGCAATTAACATAAGCTTCTTGGCGCCCTATTTCTTTCCAATGCTCTCAAAACTCTTGTTATTCATGTTTATGCTTCGTTTATTTTCTGCCTTGGCTTAACCCTTTCACGCATTTATGACGCAGAGGTTGCCAGATTAGCAATAAGAAATAGAGTTCTCTCACTCTTATAATTACCTCTCCAAAATTAGTTTTCTGCCCACAGCTAACTCAAAGACAACTGTAGAGGTTGAAGTAACTAAACTAAAGGTTTTAAATACGCCTGATGGTAACAAAGGCTTTAAAGTATCCCTAATAGGCTCAAAATCGCGTCATAAGCGTGAGAGGGTTAACTTTCTCATTTATATTGATTGTATTTATATCCTTTTATCTTTCTCTTCTCCCCTCGTCCTTCTCTTTCTTTACTTTGTTTTTCTTTTGTCATCCGTCAATTTTATATTATCTTACTTTATAACTATTATTTTTTAGATAGGCCTAGTACCTTACATTTTCTTTATAATTTCTTTCCCCTTCTTAATAATTTGTATTATCTATTAGATTAACTTACTATACCCTGATTCAAATAAGTAGGCCAAAATTCTTGAACGTTATCCTCCATAAAGGTGGTGTCACACGAGCGCATTCTCCGGCAATTTTCGATGAGCAAGTTTTTTGTCGTACTACTTTGAGGCTCTTATCATATTGTAATTGGAAACTAGATCAAAGGTAGATTGTGTTGGGTAGGTTTATTTTCATGGAACTTTTATTTTGAGGCTACCAGACAAATATTGGCCGTAAAAATTGACGGAAAACTCACTCGTATGACACCGGTTTAATTCACAAACAACTAGAGTAATCGAGCTAGTATTTCTGCCATTTAGGAAGGGTCAACCAGGGAGTAGTTGTAGACATTTACAACCCAATTGCTCTAGCACTTTTTGAGTTATAGATGTCATGGATTACGATTGCTTTCCTGCTTATATGCAACAGGGTATAGCCAAGCCTGAGTCACACGAGCCCTTTTTCGAGCAATTTCTAAGGGCAATTATGGTCTGGAAGCTTGACAAATTACACTTCATCAGACTTCAACCGCCTAACATACTCTACCTTCAGTCTATTTACCGATGGCAGTGCAAAAAAGTCTCAAAGTATATCGAGAAAAAACTTGCACATGGAAAATTGATGGAAAAAGCGCTCGTGTGACAGCAGATTCAGTATCCTACGCGATATACTGTATATCTAATGTTAATTTCTTGTTTCAACTTTCTTCTCATTTGCTTCTTTTTCTCCAACCTAATTTTATTATTACTTCACTTTCACTTTCCTTTATTAGTTCTGTATGCATTTTAATATCAAATGTGTTATATGAATATTAACTTATGTTCCTCTCCTATTTATTCTTGTACTTGTGCTCTATTTTATCTATTTCCTAATTTTATTATTAAGCGAAATATTTAATTTACTTGTCTTTATGAATCATTTTAACCTCTTTCTCCACTAGGAAAAGGGCTGTGTTTTGTTTAGGCTAATTGAGTTGCGTCATCTCCGTAACATTTGTTGCACTACTCCTCTTAAACGACTTCCTCCCCGACATTAAACGTTAAACCCATAGTTGTTCGCAGAGCCAAACATTCTCTAGAAACAGTGTAACTATAAGATAGCATTAGTTCACTGAAAATATATACACCCGTCGTGAACATATCATAATTAAATATAGTGACTTTCGACTATAGAATAATTATTGTTCCCCGTGAACCTATTATGAAAGAGTCTGGCTAAACAGAAAACGTACTTCAGTATAGATGTGAGCAGGTAAGACTATTGTATATATTAATATCCGTGAACCTAACATCAAGTATTCGCAAACACCATTTCCATGTATTCTGATTGTATATAAATATTGTGTTAATAGAATTGTGCTTATGAGTAAACTTTGATTGAGTCTTAACACCCGTTGGACGGGGCTGTTTGTAACATCTACTACCTGCCAAGCAGGCAGATTTACCCTAAACGAGCTTCATTCCATGCTCTTTTTCATGCATAAACAAGAGCCAGAGCGTAATACAATTATGTATCTGTGAAAGGGCGATAATTGAGCTTTCCAATGACACCTGAACCATCCTTGCACGCCCACGGGTTGTCTTGCAACGATGTTGCAACGCGAGTACAAAAACCCTAAAATACGGTAATTTCCTTACATATTTCCCTGTCTAGGGAGGCAGTGGATGTGGGTGAGTGTGGAGGAGGGACCAGTCGCGGTACGGGAGCCGTGCCGAACGGTCAGAGCCCACCTGCGCTCCTCCCACCGCTCGGACTCTCTCTCAGAGCCAATTATGTGCTCAACATCGCATTGGACTTAAGTCGGGCCCCACCAATTAGGTCTTGGTTCTCTTGACCGCCTTATGTTGGGCCCCGATAGACAAGGGTTAAAACATCCGAGAATCTTTAATTCCACAACAATCATCACCCTGTATTCTGTGCTTATATTAACTCACGTTCAACCACGTACAGTTGGTCAAAGTTCCAGCTGATCCACCCTCGCTCTGGGGCTTGCAGAATTAGCTGGCAATACTGGTGTAGTGGTGCAGTGATACCACTTGCTATTAATGTGTTACCTGTGTCTGTCCTTTATATTACTGCAAATTAGACTATGTAATGTTCACGTTGTGAAGACTAAATGCTCCTTCATTAAGCAGCCACCAATAAAACAGAAATATGTATTCTTATAAATTCAAGTAAAGTATGGTGTGGCAGCCAGCAGGTTTTATATGCGTTGCCAATCAGTTGATATAGGATATAATAACTTTAATATTTAGGCAAATCTACTAACTTTAGGGAATGTGTAGTACATGTTCTAACAATGATATAGCCAAAATCAGATCTACCAACCCCAATCTTTGTAAGACACACCTCCTTCCTACACCAGTATTGCCAGTTAATTCTGCGAGCCCCAGAGCGAGGGTGAGTCACCTGGAACTTTGACCAACTGTACCTAACCAGAACTCTAACACCAGCAAACATGATATTCCTTCATGTGATTATATTCTGTGTACGTGATTATTAATTTGATTATAGTGTAACGTCTCGTTGTTTGAGATATTAGTTTCTTGTATTAATGCAGTATTGTTGTGTACCTATTTTACAACTTGCCTTGTATTTTGGTGTATTTTAATATCAAACTCCTAGTATCTCCCCGTTAGCAGAATTCACAAATACCTTGTTTGTCCAGCATAACAGTATTATTCCTATATTTCCTCCCCATCTGAATTACCCTGTCATGCTTATTATAACAGACAACCTTATAAAGCAACATTGGTGATAAATTATCCGAAACACGGCAATTACAACACCGAGCATAACAGCGCCTTAATGAGTTGAAATAAATGGCGAGGCGGCCCATCAAAACACTAGAGTTTTCGTGCAAGACTCGATATTTGTGTCAGCAGTATACAAATTATATATATATTCTGACTTACGGAGCCCTGTATGTTAATTTAAGAGTTAGAATTAGAGTTGAAGGAGTGTCAAACTACCCAAGCGGCGAAGCAGACTAGCGAGCGAACCAGCGAGTGGGAAACCAGCTCGTCCGCATACCAGCAAACAAGCCTTCACACCTGCGTGCGTCATAGGGGACCCTGCAAACTACTTTGATGACCCGACGCTATGACGTATGATCGACGCCAGGAGACCCCATTGGTCCACGCACCTGCTATGCAACTCGAGGAGCTATGATAGGGGCGCGCACCATCACTCGCCTCCTGATTCGTTCCTACACCATCATTGTTTAGTATATAAGACCCGAGTAGTGGGCATTCAAATCAGTCTCATTTGGAGTTGGGGAAGGTGAACTTGCAGCTGGAGGAAGACGGGGTGAAGTATTATAATGGGATTGTGACTGTCAGTCAGATTATATAAGTGTGTGTTAAGTGTGTTCGGTGTAAACACTTACGTTATGTTGGTTAGTGAGATATGTGATTGGGAATTAACGTTAACGCTATTATTATGTACTTAACTATTTTAGTTGACTAACTTGTGGACTAAAGCAACTCTTTAAGTAATTGGGTTATGATGAAAGTAATACTATTGTTTTATATTAATACTTACGAGTTCTTTCATTTTCTTTTAATTAAGCTTACATTGCTTAACGGTGCTTAGTACGGTGATGCTATTGTCTCATATTAGTAATATCGCCTTAGACTAACATGGCTGTGTTAATATTACTTCTAGTGATTTCCTAAGCTGAAGAACATTCTTTTAGCTTCAAAATATTATTTTTGCTTTTCATATTATTTGAGTGAGACCTGAATCGAATCTATGAAGCGATCCTGTAACTTTATTTACTCATAATCAAACCTCAATGTTACGTGGTTAAGAAATACATTTAACTAATTATTAAATATATATCTAACTTTTTATGTGACTTTGATATAAATCCTGATGATAATAATAATATAATACTGTTAACGTAAGACAAGAACCAAGAATAATTACATTAAATATAAATAAAAGGACATATAAGAAAACTATCTATTCATTTCAAAAAGGGTAAGAGACAGAAATATTCCTACTTTAATATTTATCTTTCAAGACTTTTTATAGAATTAATAGTCCTTCTTTAGATATAACTTCTTCGGTTCATAACCATAGCCTACTAAGCTTCGGTTAATAATAATTCTTTATAAATACTACAGGACTTTAATTAGTTTCAGTATTTTTCATAATTAAAGAGTATCAGTCAATAAAGGATACTAAGTCCTAAGATCCAAAAGGAAAGGAAGCAACAACAGGAAATAATGTTATTAGATTTTACTTTTGTTTTGCCTTCAGCTGACTGATACCTTAATATATATCTCTGTGCTATCTAGATTCATCAAGTTAACCACTTGAGGATCAAGATACGTAACAGAAGAGTGGCGACCTTGCCAGGATTTGTTTCATACAGTTTCACTCAGTTTTATTAACGTTTCACTACTTAAAAATCAAATATTAATCATGCCTCATCTAATTAATGACTAAGATGCTCGAGTTTTCATAGAATCAGAACCCACAGCCCCTGATATTGACTGTCTGTCAAAATCCAAACTGAAAGTGCTTGCCTCACATCTCCAGTTAACTGTCTCAAACATGTCTAAAGTAGAGGTGGCTCAGACCATAAAAACCCACCTGTTCCCTGTAGAAGGCGGGGAGGGTGACGGAGCAGTTGGTGGGATCCCGAGTAAACCTAGCCAACTTGATATACAATTGCCACCTGGTTTGACCGGTGATCAAATATTCGAACTAGAACAAGCCAAACTAAAAATAGAACTAGCCAGAATAAATACCGAAGAAGCCAGAATAAAAGCAAATATCGAAGAAGCCAGCATAAAAGCCAGAATAAATGCCGAAGCAAAGACCGAACAAGCCAGACTAAATGCCGAACAAGCCAGAGCAACGACCGAACAATATGAATATCAATATCGTACGGCTCAACTAAATGTCAATACAAATGCTCCCGTAATTGCTCCCCCTCTGGGATTGACTATGACTAGTGTCATTCCACCTTTCACTGAGGATAATGTGCAGGATTTCTTTGTTTTGTTTGAGGAAGTTGCTGGAGGTATGAAGTGGACAAGAGATCAATGGCCTTTTATGTTACAAACCGTTTTGACAGGGCAGGCTCGAGCCACGTATTTGTCAGAAGTAGCAGAGGTTAGGCAGGATTATGACAATCTCAAAGAAGCTATCCTAAAAACCTATCAATTGCAGCCTGAGGCTTACAGGCAATCTTTCCGTAAAAACCAGAAGAAAGTAGAAGAAACCCATAAGGTATTTGCCAGGACCATGACTAAAACTTTCAATCATTGGGTCAAGAGTAAGAAAGTCACAAGCTACAACGATCTGAAGGAGTTGGTCCTGTTAGAACATTTCCTATGGAAAATTGATTCTTCTGTATCCTATCATTTAAAGGGGAAAAAGGTAGATTGTCTTGCCGACGCCACTGACATGGCTGGCACATACGTGCTGAACAACAAATTTCGTGGAAAGAAGCCCTACGATAATTCTAGTTCTAAGTATCCCAATCACAAATCTGACAGACCCAGTCACAAGCCTGTAACGTCTTCCCCAGCTAGCCAAAATAGAATTGTTCCCCCAACTAAAAATGCGACTCAGGGCAATGGTAACAGAGGTGGGCCCCAAAGTAATAGTAATGCTCAAAGAGGGAACGTTCCCGTATCCCCTAAAGTATGTACTTTTTGTGGCAAGAGAGGCCACCTAGCTTATCAGTGCTGGGCCAAGGAGAGAACCGAGAGATCGGGGCAGACAGTTGCCGCCGTATCTCAAACTCCATATGTGCCTTTAATGCAGGACTCCCGACAGAAGGAGTACCTAGCAGCAAAAGTTCCTTTAATGCAGGACTCCCGACAGAAGGAGTACCTAGCACAAAAAGTTCCTTTAATGCAGGACTCCCGACAGAAGGAGTACCTAGCAGCTAACGTAAATCATCTAGACAGGGGTGTAGTAGCATGTGTGGTGCAGCCCACTAGGGTTAAGCCAATAATAATTTCACCATCAGTGCAGGACAGTTACCGTCCCTTTATTTCATCTGGCAACGTGAGATTAAATGGTTGAATGCATGAGGTAAAAATTCTGAGAGACACAGGTTCTACTAGCAACCTCATGGTGAATCCTTACACTGAGTGCCCACCTGGCGAACCAGTTGTAATGAGAGGTGCTGGAGGCCAATTTTATGCACACTTGGTAAAAGGCGAAATTGAATGTGAGTTACTACAGGGTGAGGCCACCATAGCTTTGTGTAGGTCCCAAGATATCCCTGTGCCTGGGGTAACACTCCTTTTGGGGAATGATGTAGCAGGTGAGAAGGTCCGACCAGACCCCATTTTGTCACTTTCCCCTGTTAACGAGCCACTAACCGGTGAGCTCGAAAAGGAGATGCCAACAGTTTTCCCTGTGTGTGCTGTCACACGTTCAATGTCTCAAGTAGCAGTTCCCTCAGACAGAAATGTACCGAATGTAAGAGTTGATAAAAGGGATGATGAGAGTGTGAATGACGCTCCAACTGTGCCTGATGATGTGACTGAGGTGGATTTATCTGACACCTTTATGGCTCATCTTGACTGTAACGATGACCATGAAACCCCTCCAAATTGTCCTAGTGGCCTGGTAGAGCTACAGAGAGATGATAGTGAATGCAAGGAGTTAGCTGCCAGGTCCGTGAGTGAAGAGGAATGTGAGAAGGAGGGTGGTGAATGTTTCTACCTCAAAAGAGGAGTATTGTGGCGTAGATGGAGACAGCCACACAGACCAATCGATGACGGGGCTTGGGACGTCCATCAAGTAGTAGTCCCCAAACCTTGTCGTAGAGATATCATGGAAATGGCACATTGTATACCATTGGCAGGACACCTAGGTGTGAGAAAAACTCTAGACAGAATCAGAGCCCACTTTTACTGGCCAGGAATGCGTGCAGATGTAGTGGAGTTTTGTAGAGTGTGTCACACTTGCCAGATGACAGGAAAACCCAATCAGAAGGTGCCTGTACATCCTCTGGTGCCCTTGCCCGTTTTCGAGAATCCTTTTACTCGGGTGGTAGTGGACATTGTAGGCCCATTGCCTAAGACTTCCCAAGGTAACATTTATTTATTAACTATCATGGACATGGCAACTCGCTACCCAGAGGCTATACCCTTAAGGACTACCTCTGCTCCAACTGTCATCAAGGAACTGCTCAAATTCTTCACCAGAATGGGTTTCCCCCATGAGGTGCAAAGTGATCAAGGAACTAATTTTACCTCTAAAAATTTTCAGCAGTCCCTGAAGGAGTTGGGTATCGAGCATGTTAAGTCTAGCACCTACCACCCAGAGAGTCAAGGGGTTCTCGAACGATATCACCAGACATTAAAGGGAATGTTACGTAAGTATTGTACAGAGACCGGAGTTGAGTGGGATTAGGGGGTACCTTTTCTTTTATTTGCTACTCGTGAGGTTCCAACTGAATCCCTGGGTTTTTCCCCTAATGAGCTAGTTTTCGGTCACCAGGTAAGAGTACCTTTGCAACTATTGCAGGATAGCCTAGTTGGCCAGGAGGGGAACCAAAACCTCCTCAAGTATGTTTCAGATTTCAAAACCCGGCTGAGATCCTCATGTGAGTTTGCCGCTCAAAACTTGACAGTGGCTAAAAGCTCCATGAAGACCTGGTATGACAGAAAAGCCCGTGAGAGGGAGTTTCAGCCCGGTGATGAGGTTTTGGTCCTGCTCCCCCTTTTTGGCCAACCTTTATCTGCCAAGTTCAGGGGCCCATATAAGATCATTCGGAGGGTGAGCATTACCGATTATCTAGTAACTACCCCAGACAGGAGAAAGCCCACGCAAGTATTCCATATAATTATGTTGAAACCCTACCATAGGTCCCCTGATTCCTCTCCTCCAGATTCTCCCACTGTGGCAGTGAATGTCAGGACCTGTGGACAGCCTGGTGCGGACGAAGTCTTCAGTTCTCTTACTGACCCGCAACAGACTGTTCCAGAGCCTGAAGGTATACATGCAGACTTTGACTTGTCATGTAGCCTATCCAACTTTCAGTATAATTCAGTAGCTTGGGGGGAATTACCATCTAAACTATGTCATCTTCCCTCTGATCAAGCGAACCAACTAATCTCTGTTTTATCTCAGTCTCCCAGTGTGTTCCGTGATACTCCAGGGCTCACTTCTTTAGCCGTGCACGACATCGACGTAGGGATGCAACTCCCATTAAACTATCCCCCTACCGTGTCTCGCCACAACGCAGGAGTATACTGCAGGTCGAGCTTGACTTTATGTTATCTAACGAGCTGATCACAAGGGCCTTAAGCCAGTGCAGTAGTCCGGTCATACTTGTGCCAAAGCCTGACGGGAGCCATAGGTTATGTATGGACTATAGGCAAGCCAATGCTGTCACAAAGAACGATACCTACCCACTGCCACGGATCGACGACTGCATTGACCAGATTGGTACAGCCACCTATATCAGCAAGATTGACTTAATGAAGGGATATTGGCAAGTAGCTCTCACCCCTAGAGCGAGGGAAATATCATGCTTTGTAGTCAACAATCAAGCCTTCTGCTGTAACGTAATGCCCTACGGCTTGAAAAACGCTCCAGCTACATTCCAGCGCCTCATGAATTTGGTGACTGAAGGGGTACCTGGGTGCGTTGTCTACATCGATGATATTCTTATCTTTTCACAGTCATGGGAGGAGCATCTTTACCAACTTAGATTGCTGTTCTTAAATCTTGCTGATGCCAATCTGGTGGTTAATCTTAAGAAATGCACCTTTGTAAAGAGTACGGTCCAGTATCTAGGATATACGGTAGGTCAGGGGCAGGTTGCACCTCCTCAAGCAAAGGTAGAGTCTATTCTAGAATTCCCAACTCCTAGCACTAAGAAACATATCCAAAGGTACCTAGGCATGATTGGTTATTATAGGCATTTCATCTTAAATTTTTCAAAGTTGACAGCTCCCCTGACAGATCTTCTCCGTAAGGATGTGAAGTTTGATTGGTCCTCTGAATGTGAGGAGGCCTTTATTGCTACCAAATATATATTATCTAATTATCCTGTACTCAGAGCTCCTGATTTTAACAGATCTTTTTCCCTAGCAGTGGATGCGATCAATACCGGGGTTGGTGCAGTGTTGCTCCAGGAAGACGACTGTGAAGTATTGCATCCTGTGTGCTATTTCAGTAAAAAATTAAATTCTGCCCAACGTAACTATTCAGTTATTGAGAAGGAGCTGTTAGCATTAATTTTATCCCTTCAATACTTTGCTGTCTATGTGCAATCTGCCTCTGGTGCCATCACTGTGTATACTGACCATCACCCCTTAAAATTTTTGCATAAGTTCCAAAATAAAAACCAACGACTGACCAGGTGGAGTTTGTTGCTGCAGGAATACTCCCTGGATGTGAAACATATTAAGGGGGTCCAGAACGTGCTAGCCGATTGCCTATCACGTATCTGTTAAAGATTACATTTACTGGGTTGGCCTCATACAGCAGTAAGATAAATTTAAAGAGAGGATTTGGGCAATTAGCTCTCCCTTGTAGCGAGGTAAATATCATGCTTTAGTAGTGCGCTGTCAAGCCTTCAGCTGTGAGATGCCTTGCAGTTCGAATAACGCTCCAGCTACGTTCCGGCTATGTTCTGATGTGGTACCTGGAGACGTTGCCTACTTTGGGTGATATCCTTATTATATCCTCGTTATAATCTTGCTGTTGCCAATCTGGTGGTGAATCTATTTATGTATTATGTTTAATATTATATACTATACTCCTTAAACTCTTTTCTAGGGGGGAGGTCTGACATACGGAGCCCTGTATGTTAATTTAAGAGTTAGAATTAGAGTTGAAGGAGTGTCAAACTACCCAAGCGGCGAAGCAGACTAGCGAGCGAACCAGCGAGTGGGAAACCAGCTCATCCGCATACCAGCAAACAAGCCTTCACACCTGCGTGCGTCATAGGGGACCCTGCAAACTACTTTGATGACCCGACGCTATGACGTATGATCGACGCCAGGAGACGCCATTGGTCCACGCACCTGCTATGCAACTCGAGGAGCTATGATAGGGGCGCGCACCATCACTCGCCTCCTGATTCGTTCCTACACCATCATTGTTTAGTAAAATAAGACCCCAGTAGTGGGCATTCAAATCAGTCTCATTTGGAGTTGGGGAAGGTGAACTTGCAGCTGGAGGAAGATGGGGTGAAGTATTATAATGGGATTGTGACTGTCAGTCAGATTATATAAGTGTGTGTTAAGTGTGTTCGGTGTAAACACTTACGTTATGTTGGTTAGTGAGATATGTGATTGGGAATTAACGTTAACGCTATTATTATGTACTTAACTATTTTAGTTGACTAACTTGTGGACTAAAGCAACTCTTTATGTAATTGGGTTATGATGAAAGTATTACTATTGTTTTATATTAATACTTACGAGTTCTTTCATTTTCTTTTAATTAAGCTTACATTGCTTAACGGTGCTTAGTACGGTGATGCTATTGTCTCATATTAGTAATATCGCCTTAGACTAACATGGCTGGGTTAATATTACTTCTAGTGATTTCCTAAGCTGAAGAAAATTCTTTTAGCTTCAAAATATTATATTTGCTTTTCATATTATTTGAGTGAGACCTGAATCGAATCTATGAAGCGATCCTGTAACTTTATTTACTCATAATCAAACCTCAATGTTACGTGGTTAAGAAATACATTTAACTAATTATTAAATATATATCTAACTTTTTATGTGACTGATATAAATCCTGATGATAATAATAATATAATACTGTTAACGAAAGACAAGAACCAAGAATAATTACATTAAATATAAATAAAAGGACATATAAGAAAACTATCTATTAATTTCAAAAAGGGTAAGAGACAGAAATATTCTTACTTTAATATTTATCTTTCAAGACTTTTTATAGAATTAATAGTCCTTCTTTAGATATAACTTCTTCGGTTTATAACCATAGCCTACTAAGCTTCGGTTAAATAATAATTCTTTATAAATACTACATGACTTTAATTAGTTTCAGTATTTTTCATAATTAAAGAGTATCAGTCAATAAAGGATACTAAGTCCTAAGATCCAAAAGGAAAGGAAGCAACAACAGGAAATAATGTTATTAGATTTTACTTTAGTTTTGCCTTCAGCTGACTGATACCTTAATATATATCTCTGTGCTATCTAGATTCATCAAGTTAACCACTTGAGGATCAAGATACGTAACAATATATATATATAATTCTATGCATTTACCAAATAAACTAGCTAACTTTCATTCCGTTGTTCTGTGTGGTGGACTAGTGTTGCATATACCTAAATACAGCTAATGTTAGCCACTATCATAATGAGATATCTTATTAGACTTCGTTCACATGCTGTACAATTACATTACACATACACCCACCACACGCTATGCACAACAATGGCCGGGTGAGCTAACAACCTTCCCGAAAACCTGTTAGATAATTGAATATGAAGGAGAGTCATTTTTGGCCACCCCCTCGAGGATCAAGGTGTTTTGCAATAAACAGATATATAGATGTTTTCAAATGTATTGTTTATATCACTTTTAATTGATGCCTTCTCTTTTCAAACTATCCTTATCTTTTGTTATTCACTGCCCTCACTTATATTATCTCACAGTACTTCCCATTTTCTGCCATTTGCTTGTTTATTTGTATCGCTCTCCTATTACCCACATTTGTCTGTGTTGACGTGTTTCTTTCTTTCGGTCTCTTTATTTGTACTTATAACTCTCGTTCTCTTCACGTACTTTACAGCTAGTTTACGATAATGCTTCTTTCAACTTTGTATTTTTCCCTTTCATGTTCCACACATTCACACATATTACATTTGAAACGCCATGGTATTAAATATTGAAAATGACACCTGAAAAAAAAAAATGAATTTCATACTCTGCTACCAACTATGCTCTCCCACACACACATACGGTTGAACACAATATCAATTTCCCCACAAACACTCAGCTTATATGTTACTACACAGTTATGTAGGCTACAGTACATAGTGCATGTGCAATATCCTGCATTGAAATGTCAAAATGCATATAACTGTAAAATAAAGCTCTACTGATGCACAATCAAACTTTATATATTCAATAACAACCCGTGCATTAAATACAAGCAAAGAGAGTAATAAAGTCTTATTAACCTTACTTGTATCCTGACATCATACACAATATATTTCCAGAAAGTTAACAGAGAGTTATGTTTCTATTTACTCCGAATGTCATGTTTTTTATCTCTTCGCTCAATTACGACGAGTTACACAATACACAGCTAAAATTGCACTGACCCATTCTATAAACACGAACACGGGCAGCTATCAAGGGATTAAGGGGAGATGGGTTGTTTTTCTATACCACCTTCTCCCTCAGGTTTAGCCCCATTCTTTTTCAGATTTAAGACGTTTGGCCCATTGGTTTGTCGATTTTAAGACCTTTCGCCGCATTTATTTGTCAATATTAAGACCTTTCGTGCTATTTAGGTGTCGATTTTTTGTCCTGGCGAACGATAGTGAGCCTGTCATTTTGGAAGAACCGGCCTTCGGCCGGGATTTTTTTTTACCGAAAAATGTACAACTTAATCTACAAGAGGGATCTAATGCATTTTTTTTTTATGGAGGTCTAGGGAGGAAACGAGAAAAATAATGAATAATTGAAAACTAATCGACCAAAAAATGAATCAAATTAACCCAGCTGTTTTTCAGTATGCTTCGCAGTGTTGCTTACTGGCCTCATATATCAACCACAACACCAGTACGTACGTAGTTCTATAATTTTCAATACATAGCCTATTTTAATTTATGGATGTCCTTGTACCCGCTATAAATATAACGAACTATTTATATTTCAATTAACCCATTAATGATCTAAGTCGACAGCGAGCCTTTGGCCGGAAAATTTGTCTACCGAAAGATGTACACATTTATCTTGAGGGGAGGTCTAGGGGGTGTTTTTTCTAAGTTTGAGGGAGGTTTAGCGAGGAAACTAAAAAATAAATGAATAAATTAATTAATAGATCAAACAAATAATAATAATAACCAATAGCCTCTTAACCCCGTGGACGTCTTTTTTATTTTATACTAGCTATATTTAGACGATTTTGTGCCGCTTATAAGGGATCTGTGGTAGTAAAAATGGTAAATCGAGATAGTTCGAAGCCTGTTAAATTGCTGGAGGCCCTTCGTAAACTGAATATAATCGTCTATTATTCGCCAGTATATAATGAGGACAGAACTGGTACTGAACGGGTTTATTGTGTACAGAGTTATCGATTAGGTGGGGTTTGAGCATAGTTTACTTAAGAGATACATTTTCTGGACCCCTTTCTCCCCCATGTTTAGCCCCATTGTTGTTGAGATATTAACACGTTCGCCCCATTAGTTTGTCGATTTTAAGAACTTTTGCCCCATCTCTGTTAATTTTAATACCTTTCGTGCCATTTAGGTTTTTATTTTTTCCTAGCGACCGATGGCGAGCCTGTAATTTAAGATGAACCGACCTTTGGCTGGGACATTTTTCTACCGAAAAAATTACCAATATATCTTGAAAGGCGATCTAGGGAGTGTAATATTAAGCTTGACGGAGGTCTAGGGAACAAGCTAAAAACTTCCCATTAACAATTTACTTAACATGTTAATTATAATTTTCTGAGACATACACATGGATTGTTTATACTTTTGAATTGAACTTATTGAAATTGAAAAAACTCAACCCATTCAGTACCAGTGACGCTCTTTTCATCATAGTCTGGCAACTGTTAGACGATGTTATTCAGTTTCCAGCGAGTAATAGGTTTTTAAACTTATCTAACTTAACCCGCTATGCTACCACAGATCCTTCTTAAACTGCTCAAAATCCTCTAAATATAGCTGGAATGAAATATACAAGACGTCGCCGGTACAGGAGGGGTTAAGACCAGGACACTAAGCATAATTGATTAATATTTTTTGACTCGCAATAGATATAAATCACACATATACAAAGCGCGTACATATACACATAATTTATGTTCCTCTCCGTGATATTTGATAATGGATATATTACACATGATTGAATTACGAGTCTTTTACTTATGCAGTGGTTAACTCATCTGATTAGTCAACTAACAACTAAAATAAACCACGCACATAATTCATTCATTCTACTTTGCTTCCACACATAAGATCCCAACGAGGAACAGAACTTATATGGCCAACTGTACATATACACATCCTAGCCATGTGTTATATAAGCAAAACAAACATAAACTAGCACTCACAATCCCACACCAGCCCTCCATCGCCGAAAAACATAAAACTCCCAACAAAACCGTAATAAAACCGAGGGAAAAACACTCTGGCCACACACACAGAGGAAGTAAAACCCAGCAGCAGCCCCCCTTCTCCCTCGGTGCCAGAGCTTCGATATTTTACCCGCGGGCTGGCTAGGGTCTGAATTGTGGAGTAGTAGACAGGCTGGGGATATTTGTTAGATGTGGAGGGGGTGGGTGGGGTGAGGGGGGTAGAGAAGGAGTGGGGGAGGTGGGGTGCTGTGGGGGAAGTGGAATGGGGGATAAGGGTGGATGGTGGAGTAGAGTGGAGGTGGGGTGCTGTGGATGTAATTGGAGTGGGGTTCTGTGGAGGATAAGTGGGGTGGGATATGGTGAGATATGAGTTAGATGGTGGCAGGGGGGGAAGTAGAGTGGGGGTAGGTGTGATTCTGTAATAATAATAATAAATACTAGTAATTTATTTAATAAGCACAGACTTATCAAATGTCTGGAACACAATACAATAACATTAACATTTTAAGATACAATTATAGTACATAACTTATCGTTGCGTATATTGGTTTATATTCAAAACAGTAATATTACCTATATAATTTCAACACTTTCCATACAAATAATGAGAGGCTCTCAATTGTATTGGTTTTCTCATTTTCGACGAGTACACATACATTGTACATACTAGGTCTAGAGCTATAGTAATTTGGGATATATTTATTTATATGTCTGATTACGCCAACATTAGTATATTTAAACAATATGTGGTATTCGTCACCAAGAGCATCTAGGTCACAAATAGTACAGTTTCTGTTTTATCTTGGAATACCAATATATCTTTCTTTGACTATTGGCAATCCATTATTATTCGTTCTAAACCTTGTATCATTTATACGAATATTTCTATTCATTGACAGGAAAGGTTCGTATACAGTATATAATTATATATAAATATATATATTTGCATAGTTTGTATGTTGAACATGAAGATTTGGTATCCAGTTCACTGTGCCATTTTTATGGAGGTAAGTGAGGTGGGGTGGTGGCGGGTGGGGAAGTGGAGTGGGGGGAGGTGGGGTGCTGCGGAGTGGGGGGAGTTGGGGTGCTGTGTAGGGGGGGGGGGATTTGGGGTGCTGTGGAAGTGGAGTGAAGTGGAGTGGGTGGAGGTGGGGTGCTGTTGAGGTAAGTGGAATGGGGGGAGTTGGGGTGCTGTGGAGGTAGATAGGTTGGGGTCTGGTGAATTATTAGTTACATTAACCCTTTCTGTATCGGCGTTCTTTTTAATTATATTCTAGCTATATTTAGACGATTTTGTGCAGTTTAAGAAAGATCTGTGGTTGTATAAAGGGTTAAGGGAGATAGTTCGAAGCCTGATAATTGCAGGAGGCCCTATTAAAACTGACTAAAATCGCCTAAGAGTAGCCAGAGTGAAGTTAAAAGGACGGCACCGGTACTGAACGGGTTAAGTAGGGTGGAGACGCATGGGGTGAGGTGATACTATGGCTGCGTTGAACTATAAATTAGGTAATAGTCAACATGATTTGAATGTACAGTTGTCCACATTAATCATAACTACTCCGTGATATTATGCAAGGATTACATAATTAGGGTGAAGGCTGGTCCTGTCCAGAGTGAGGTATGACATCCTCTACCCAACCTTAGCCGTTTCTGCCTGTTTCATTCCCTGTACTACTGTTCCTACTTTGGGGGCGGGAGGCTAGGAATCCTCCTTTCCTTGTGAAATTCATCTGCTAGACAAGACAGAGAAGGGGGCTAGGGAACGCGAAAGTGGTCCCGTACCCTAAGAACTGGAACCTTAGATGTTGTTTCTGTTTGGGCTCTGTCTCGAGTCGACCACCCCCAGCTATGGGGTACGTGCCTGGGTATACAGTATACATACATACATACATTACATAAATACATAAATAAATACAAAATTGATCGTGACAAATTAGTAATATGCTATAAAACCCTTTCTATTTGTATTGTTTTTATTTTTGAATCATATTAATTAATCATAATTAATTAGGAAGGGAAGAGGATGTGTAGATCAGATTTTTACCCTGAATTGTGTTGTGGAGAAGTATCTGGAGAAGAAACAAAAGGTGTATGTTGCCTTTATGGACATGGAGAAGGCCTATGACAGAGTGGATAGAGAAGGTTTGTGGAAAGTACTTGAATATACGGAGTAGAGGGCAAGTTGCTGAAAGCAGTGAAGAGCATGTATGAGGGTGCAAAGGCGGCAGGCAGTACGTGTGGAGAGTGAGCAGAGCGAGTTCTTTGACCTGAATGTTGGTTTGAAACAGGGGTGTGTGATGTCCCCGTGGTTGTTTACTGTATATATGGATGGAGTCATGAAAGAAATACTATCAAGAGCAGTGGATGTTGGTGTATCGCTGAAAAGGGAGGGAATTGGAAGCTACCTATACTGCTGTTTGCGGATGATACAGTTCTGATGAGTGATAATGAATGGGAGTTGCAGGGTCTGGTAAATGAGTTTGGAACAGTGTGCGAAAAACGGAATTTGAAGGTAAATGCGGGGAAGAGCAAGGTTATGGTCTTCGAAAGGGGTGAAGTCACAGAGTGTGAGGTGAAGCTGAACGGTCAGGCTATGGAGATCGTCAACTCTTCTAAGTATCTGGGCAGTGTGTTGAGTAAAGATAGGACTATGGATGAAGAAGTGCGGGAGAGGGTACAACAGGGGAAGAGGGTTGTAGGAACGCTAAAAGCAGTAACAAGAAATAGGGTGGTCAGTATGGAAGTGAAGAAGTCCTTGCATGACAGTGTGGTAATCCCGACACTGACTTACGGAATGGAAGCATGGACGTTGGTTGAGAGACTCAGACCAAGAGTGAGAGCAGTGGAAATGAATTACTTAAAGAGTGCGTGCGGAGTTACATGGAAGGATAGACAGACTAATGAGGAAGTAAGAAGGAGGTGTGGTGTGGAGGTAGATGTGCTGGAAAGTGTGAAAAGGAACAACTTGAGATGGTTCGGCCATATGGAACATATGGAAAGCGAGAGAATGACTAAGAGGGTGTACGAGAGCGAGGTGGAGGGACAGAGAGGGAGAGGTAGACCGAATGAGAGGTGGAAGGATGGAGTGAGGAAGTACATGAACGAAGGCGGTGCTGGTTGGGGAGAGGGGCGTCGACTGACTGGGGACAGAGGTGTATGGGGGCGGTTCGTTCGTGGTCACCCCTTCGGGGATCACGGCGTCAGGCAATAGATAGATAGATATATTACAAACTACAGCACTATCATTACCACTGCAGTATACTAGCCCTTCCCTACCAATAATAGCGGAGTGGCTATACAACTAACTCCCCCAGCGCGGACAACAGTAACTCGGGTAACAAAGGAGACTGCTACATACACAGGCTGTCAAGGGATTACCGACCATAATGCCGTCTGGGGTATATTATATAGTTTGAGGGGGGAAGGGTTTTATATTTATAATTTTTTAGTTTCCTCCATAGACACTTCAACAAGATTAAAAAAACATCCCCAAGATCCCTCGTCTGGATAAATTTATACATTTTTCGGTAAAAAAAAATCACGGCCGAAGGCCAGTTCCTCCTAAATTACCGCCTCGAAATCGCTTGCCATGACAAACATGGACACCTAAATTGCACGAAAGGTATTAATATTGACAAACAAATTGGGTGAAAGGTCTTAATGGGCCGAATGTCTTAAAACCTGAAAACTAATGTGGCTAAACGTGAGGGAGGAGTGGCAGAAAACCCCAACCATCCCCCCTTAAAGGAGAACGTGTGTGACTGCCATACTCATATACGTGTGTGACTGCCATACTCATATACGTGTGTGACTGCCATACTCATATACGTGTGTGACTGCCATACTCATATACGTGTGTGACTGCCATACTCATATACGTGTGTGACTGCCATACTCATATACGTGTGTGACTGCCATACTCATATACGTGTATGACTGCCATACTCATATACGTGTGTGACTGCCATACTCATATACGTGTGTGACTGCCATACTCATATACGTGTGTGACTGCCATACTCATATACGTGTGTGACTGTCATACTCATATACGTGTGTGACTGCCATACTCATATACGTGTGTGACTGGCTGACTGCCATACTCATATACGTGTGTGACTGCCATACTCATATACGTGTGTGACTGCCATACTCATATATTATCAAACCAAAGACAGGGGATATTATGAACAATAATATTACCTCCCAATACCATTTGTTGTACATGTTTGTATATTAAGGAGATAGTGGCCAGTTTTTTTGGGATATTAATTAATGTATTATTTTTTTGTTTTAGTTTCCTCCCTAGACCTCCATCAAGCTTAAAAATACCACCCTAGACCCCCCTTCAAGATAAATTTGTAAATGTGTCAATACATGGAGGCACTGTGCCCTTGTACAGAGCAAGAAGCTGTGTAGGGGTAAAGAACTCCCGGAGGCGGTTGAAAACACCCAGCTTCTGGGAAGCCGTTTAAGCAAGAGTGGTAATATGTTTTTTCCAAGAAAGTTCGGAAGAAAAAGAGACACCGAGAATATTAAGAAAAGATGAAGGGTTAATTTGTATGTTGTTGAAGAGTAAGTGATAGTCTTGTGGAAGGCTGTGACGAGTAGATAGATGGAGAAATTGAGTCTTGGAAGCATTTTAGGAAGGACCTGTCAGAGTAAGATGGTTAATTACAGTACAATTTACTATTTTCATCTTCCGCAGCTGAGAACATTATCTGGAAGTAGTACTGATAACATTAATCCATAGTAGTCTGATTGAAAAGGTTATGAGTGAACTGTTAATCAGGATTAACCCTTTGACAAATATGACGCATTTTGATCGTTTATTCTGGCTATCATTAGACGATTTTACACAACTTGGAAGGTTCTGTGGGAATTATAAGGGTAAAGACTATCTCAATTACCCCTCTGATATCCATATACCCTTCCTAATCTGAATACAATTGTCTAATAATAGCCAGAAAACATGAAAGAAATGCGCCATCGGATCTACTAAAGGTTAATCCAGGATCCACGTTGTGTGTGGATCCTGGGTTAATCGAGATGTTTTCAGCTATTTTACCCACGGTTAAATTTAAAACATAATCTATAATCAATTTGTGGTAGCTCACATGACAACATAATGCAGTCATCGTAGTTAACCCCTTCTGTACTGGTGATTTTTTTTTTTTTTTTTTTTTTTACATTTAGACGATTTCATGAAACTTAGGAAGTATATATGGTAGCTGATAGGATTACTTGAGATAGTCTGTAATCTTGTAGACATCCTTCCTAAGCTGAGTAAAATCGCGTAATAGTTGCCAAAATATAATGAAAAGGATGTCACCGGTACTGACTGGGTTAATAGTATCAACAAGTGGAATATAATACAATACAGAACATCCGAAAATAGTATTCTGGAGAGTATGAATTAGTTACATAGACTAGAGTAAAGAGGATATGCTTCACTGCTCTTAGGGCGGTGTCACAAGAGTTCTTTTTCCGTCAATTTTTACGAGCAATTTGTAGTCTGGCATCTTCAAAATTTAAGTTATATCAGATTTCAGCCCCCTAGCATAATCTACCTTCAGTCTAGTTTCCGATTCCAATGTGAAAAAGCCTCGGAATATTAAGAGAAAAAACTTGCTCATCGAAAATTGACGGAAAAAGCGCTCGTGTGACACCGGCTTTATATTTGCAGCTAACTGGGCATAAGGGAAATAAAAGTTAATACATTGTGAAACCAATAATCAGAGGTGACGCTTTATATCGTAAGAGCGGAGTCAATATTACGCACATTACGCAAATACACAAAGGTATTATAATGTATTGCCTTTATATACAGAAAATTACACATAGCTATGCGTTGAAAGACAAAAATACCCATAATAATTTCATCATAAGAAACATTTGATATTGTAAATCAAGATAGGCAAAATAAACTACAGTATAGGAGAGTGGGTGGAAGGGCGTAGCTAGTTAATAAACTACAGTATAGGAGAGTGGGTGGAAGGGCGTAGCTAGTTAATAAACTACAGTATAGGAGAGTGGGTGGAAGGGCGTAGCTAGTTAATAAACTACAGTATAGGAGAGTGGGTGGAAGGGCGTAGCTAGTTAATAAACTACAGTATAGGAGAGTGGGTGGAAGGGCGTAGCTAGTTAGTGGAAGAGAGCGAGGAAATATTGAAAGGTGATTAATTAGCATAGTTTCCTGGCCCCATCTGTACCGGCGACGTAATTTTCATATTATTCTTGCTATATTTAGACAATTTGATTCAGTTTAAGAAGGATCTGAGGTGGTAAAAAGGGCTAAGTGAGATAGTTCGAAGATTGTTAATTACTGGAGGCCCTTTTTAAACTGAATAAAAGCGTCTGATAGAAGCCAGAATAAAGTTCTAAGAACGGCACCGGTACTGAAAGGGATAGAGGGAATTCGGTACCAGGGATTCTAGACTAGGGATCGGAGTACCATCATCATCATTATCACCCTATTCATCATCATTATCACCCTATTCATCATCATTATTATTAGCCCGAATCAGCCCACAGTTCTCGGAAACATGTCTTTTCTGTTATATTGAGGAAAGGTACAAACAAATGCATGAATGATACTCAATGTCGAAGGAAATACTATAGACATGGTGGAGAAAATATTGTTCAGCCGCTCAGTACCAGTTCTGTCATTTTCATTTATGCTGGCTACTATTAGACGATTATATTCAGCTTAAGAAAGGTCTCAAGTAATTAACAAGCTTCAACCTATCTTAATCAACCCTTTTTACTACTACAGATCCTTCTTGTGCGGTGCAAAATCGTCAAAATATACCTAGAAAAACATGAAAAATACGTCACCGGTACACAAGGGGTCAAAATAGTTTGAGGTCAATAAAATGGTAATATCCTGCCTATCATAAGTCACGGTAGCTTGCTAGAATGGACAGTGGGAGTGGAAGATGCATTCAATAACTTGGCGTTAGAGAGAGCGAGAGAGAGATAATTACATAGCTTTACACAGATACACTGGCCACAAAGCTCTTACAATCCCTGCGAGGTGGCCAGGACTTAATTCTAATAGAGATAGCAACCCTAAGAGAAAGTGGAAGGAAAGGATAGCAAAGATAAGAGAGAGAGAGAGAGAGAGAGAGAGAGAGAGCGAGAGAGAGAGAGCGAGAGAGAGAGTGAGAGAGAGAGAGCGAGAGCGAGAAAGAGAGAGGTAGTGAGTGTGAGTAATTTAACTCGTCCGGGGTACAATTAAAAGCTATTAGTACTGTATATCGGAAGGAAGGAGAGAGAGAGAGAGAGAGAGAGAGAGAGAGAGAGAGAGAGAGAGAGAGAGAGAGGAGCGCGAGAGAGAGAGAGGAGCGCGAGAGAGAGAGAGGAGCGCGAGAGAGAGAGAGGAGCGCGAGAGAGAGAGAGGAGCGCGAGAGAGAGAGAGGAGCGCGAGAGAGAGAGAGAGAGAGAGAGAGAGAGAGAGAGAGAGAGAGAGAGAGAGAGAGAGAGAGAGAGAGAGAGAGAGAGAGAGAGAGAGATAGAGAGAGAGAGAGAGAGAGAGAGAGAGAGAGAGAGAGAGAGAGAGAGAGAGAGAGAGAGAGAGAGAGAGAGAGAGAGAGAGAGAGAGAGAGAGAGAGAGAGAGAGAGAGAGAGAGTGTGAGTAACTTAACTCGTCCGGGGTACAATTAAAAGCTATTAGTACTGTATATCGGAAGGAGAGAGAGAGGGAGAGAGCGGTATGTGTGAGTAATTTGACGCGTCCTGGGTACAGCGAGCGAGCCGAGCAGACAATATCGTAAGTGGTGGAGTAAAAGTAAGTGGGGCTCAGTGGTGGATGTAAGCCAGGTGAGGTAGTAGAGTGGCGGGTAGTAAGTGGTCGGGGCGGAAATGAGGTCGACTGAAATGAGGAGGCTTTAAGGGAGCCCACCTCGCTTTTTTTCTCTTTGGTTTGTATCCATTCGTCCCCATTCAGCCTACTGTTTTAAGACGTTTACCCCCATCCAGCTGTCAATATTTTTTTCTGGCGAGCGGTAGCGAGCCAGCAAATATATATTTGTGTTTACAGCAAGCTAAATTTGTACATTTTTCGATAGAAAAATTCCTCCGGCGAAGCCGGATTTCTCCATACAGTGCTGGCTCGCTATCGCTCGCCATGAAGAAATCGACACCTGGATGGGATAAACGTCTTAAAACAGTTGGCTGAATGGGGCCGAATAAATACAAGCCAGAAAAAGAGAGAAAAGGAGAGAAAGATAAAAAAAAAAAAAACGGTGACCCCCCTTAAGTAGAATGGAATGAAGACAGGGTGGAACGCGTAAGTGGTATGGGAGGAAATTAAGTCGACTGGAATGAAGAGGCTTTAGGTAGAAGGAAAGGAATGACTATAATCGTTAGTAGTAGTAGTAGTAGTAGTAGTAGTAGTAGTAGTAGTAGTAGTAGTAGTAGTAGTAGCAGTAGTAGTAAACTTTAGGTAGAATGAAATGGAGATAGTTAAAAATTGACCTGTGTGTATTCAGTAGGATGTAATGTATGTATGGTTTCTATTTATTACTGTATGCGAGAGCTCATAAAGCAAATTAAATTTATGTTTACAGGACAATGAAGTATTTATCATTATTATCATAAGTAGTAGTAAACTGGTTGTTAGAGTGAAACAAGTTAGATGGGAATATGAAATAAACATTGCGAAATATAATGTCGTATGGGAGGAGATAGATTAGAACAAGAAAGTGCCAAATAGAGTGACGCAGAGTGAAAACTATTATTATAGTTTAGATGTAAGTCAGACGAGATAGCGTGGTGTTTACTGAAAAGAGGTTAACCCATTCAGTACCGGTGACATCCTGTTCCTTATATTCTGGCAACAATTAGGCAGTTTTATTCAGCTTAGGAAAGATAGCTACTGGTTAAAGGATTACAGACCATCTCAATTCATCCTTTCAGCTACCAAATATCCTTCCTAAGTTTCATAAAATCGTCTAAATGCAGCTGAAATATTATCTAAAAGACGTCGCCGGTTCAGAAGGGGTTAAGCGGTCTGGAAGGAAATGAGAGGAAATGAGGACGTGTCAGGTAGTAAGAGATGAGGGAGAGAGTTAACCCCTTCTGTACCGGAGATGTCTTTTTAATTTCATTCTAGCTATATTTAGACTATTTTATGAAGTTGAAGACGGGCCTCCATCAAGAAAGAGCTTCGAACTATCTTAATTATCCCTTTTTACTACCACAGATCCTTCTTAAGCTGCACAAAATCGCCTAAATATAGCTAGACAAAAAATACATAAGACGTCGCCGGTACAGAAGGAGTTAAGGAGGTAGTGCTTATATTCTGGTCTATTTATCTATTTTGATATTTATTATAATGTTTAGTTTAGTAACCTCGCTAGACCTCCATGAAACTTTAAAAAAACACCCCCTAGACCCCCTTTCAAGATAAATTTAAACATTATTCGGCAGAATAATGTCCCGGCCGAAGACTGGTACAGAAAGGGTTAAACATTAACCCCTTCTGTACCAGTGATGTAATTTTCATTATATTCTGGCAACTATTAGACGATTTTATTCAGTTTAAAAAGGGCCTCCAGCAATTATCAGGCTTCGAACTATCTCACTTATCCCTTTTTACTATCACAGATCCTTCTTAAACTGCACAAACCCGTATAAATATAGCTAGATCAAAATTGAAAAGACGTTGCCGGTACAGAAGGGGTTAAAGGTGTGTAAGGTAGGCTGAATTGGGGAAGACTGGTATAACTAAATGTCAAGCAGAAATAGATACTGAGACGAGTAATAGTGGCAGTAGTGGCTCCAATGAGGTGAAATAATCTAATTAATTCATTCAACTCCAAACACCTCACAATATAATTAATGAAAGCATGTGATCCTCCCGAGATTCGAACCTGGGATATCACATGCATATTTTAAGCACTCTAACCATTACACCACCAAGACATGCGCATGCTCAGATTTGGAGAGAGAAACATATAAATAAGATAAGGGAAGCAAAAATGATAGTCGATATAATAATACCATCAAAATTCCATAACAACATTTGGGACGAGGGAAAGCGTAAGGAAGCCAAGGAAGAGAATAATTCGGGCAGCATCAAGGAAAGTAAATCGAATGACAGACCAATTATTGTTTTATGGAGGAATGGTGTATTTTTCTGGTCCTCTTTGTCCCTCATGTTTAGCCCCATTAGTTTTGAAATGTTAAGACGTTTGTTCTACTAGTTTAGCGATTTTAAGACCTTTCGCCACACTTCTATGTTTATATTATTACCTTTAGTGCCATTTTAGTGTCAATTCTTTCCTGGCGAGCCATAGCAACTTGTATGTTTAGGAGGAACCGGCCTTTGGCCGAAAAAATATACCTATATATTTTGAAGGAAGGTCTTGGGTGTGTTTTTTTAAGTTTGATGGAGGTCTAGCGATGAAACTAAAACATAAACATTATAATATACATAAACAAATAAACTAAAAATAAACCCTACCCCTTTAAACACTTTCAGTAACAGACTACTCATGAGTTAAGGGCCTGTCACATATTCACGATCTTTGCCTGCGAACCCTGATAATCCGCCAGAGAGCCTATGCACGTAGGTAATTCTAGTGATCCGTCTCCAGATTATCCGAAACATTTTAATAATGTCGGTGGGCGTGCCAATTACGATTGCCACAGTAACCCAGGTGACGTACCTGTGGGGAGGGATGGTGCCCCTGTGTCATGCACGCCGTCATGCAATGGTATGTGCCAAAAGTGGTCGCCGCTCTAACGTGCTATTTCAAGATTGTCAGAGGCGTCACTGTGGTCACTACAGGGCATCTATGTGGTGACCACAACGATGCCTCTGGCAATCTTGAACAACTCAGAGTCCGTCTCTGCCTTCCCTGCCTGCCTGCTTCCCCTTCCTATCTACCCTCCCTACCTATCCTTGTCTGCACTACCTATTTCCCTACCTTGTCTACCTGCCATTCCTTCCTACCTTACTTTCCCTGCCTACCTGCTTGCCTACTTACCTATCTCCCTGCCTACTCTGTGTGCCTTCCTGCTTCACCAGCCTACCTACCTATCTATATCACTGTCTTGCCTAACTACCCTTTCTTCCTGCCCACCCTGTCTACTTCTGTCTTTCCTGTCTGCCTGTATATCCTGCCTACATACCTTTCCCTTCTACCTACCCAGCCTGCCTGTCTCCCCTGCCTACCTACCTTTCTTGCCTTTCCTACCAATATCTCCATCCTATCCACCCTGTCTATGTTATTTACCTCTCTGCATACCCTGCCTTCCCCCTGCCTGAATGCCTACCTTATTGCCTAACCTGCCTCACTGCCTTCCCATCCTTCTTCCCTAGCTATCCAACCCTATGTCTTCCATACCTAACTTATGCCTTTACCGTTATTGCTTCTTTATCTCCCAACCTAACCTACCTCTCTTTCTACCTTGCCTATCTATCTGTTTACCCTACCTATCTACATTTATATATTGCTTATATACCTTTCTACCCTGTCTGTCTACTATTATATACCGTATATCTACCTGTCTACACTGCCTTTCTATCCTACCTATCTACCTTTCTACCCTGCCTGTCTACTTTTTTACCCAACCCATATACCTTTCTACCCTCCCTATTTACCTTCTTACCTATGCTACCACCCTTTCTATCCTGATTATCTACCTTTCTACCCTGCAATCTACCTTTCTCACTGCTGCTGATTGCCCCAGTCATGCCTGTGGTTGCCTGTGCCTTAATGAAACTAGTCATATACATATGTGCGGGAGAGCTTGGATTTCCGGCGCATTATTAGAGCACTTTCAGGATCCAATACGCACTGCTTTTCTGGCTATTATTAAACGATTTCATTCAGATTAGGAAGGGTATACGGAAGTCAGAGGAGTAAATGAGATAGTCTTTACCCATATAACGCCCACAGACCCTTCCTAAATTGTATACAATCGTCTAATGATAGCCATAATCAGCAGTCAAAAGCGTCAGCAGGTTAATAAGAACGTGACGGCTACATTGTAATCTAAACCCTGTTCCAAAGAGGTAGGACAGAAATCGTGACCCTTCACCTCTGTAACTAAAACGGAGCTTGAGCAAATGGGCTGTAAATGTCCACACCTCTTCCCTGGCTGACTCTTCCCAATTGGTAGAAACATTTGCTCGATTACTCTTGTCGTTTGTGAGTTATAGAGGTTAATGTTGTTGGTCTACTTATTTGGAACAGAGTATAGCCTAGTTAAGGGGGGTGACCTGCTTTTTGTTATATCTGTCCTTTTCTCTCTTTCTCTGGCTTGTATCCATTCGGCCCCATTCAGCCAACTATTTTAAGACTTTTATCCCCATCTAGGTGTCGATTTCTTCCTGGCGAGCGATAGCGAGCCAGCATTATATGAAGAAATCCGGCTTTGCCGGAGAAATTTTTCTATCGAAAAATGTACAAATTTAGCCTGCTGTCAAACAAAAATAAAAAACATGCTGGCTCGCTACCGCTCACCACTAAAAAATTGACACCTGGATGGGGATAAATGTCCTAAACAGTAAGCTGAATGGGGCCAAATGGATACAAGCCAGAGAAAGCTAGAAAAGGCCAGAACAAGAACAGGTCACCCCCCCCCCCCCTTAATGTTGTTGGTCTACTTACTTGGAACAGGGTACAGCCTAGTTACATAACAGAATTAGTATGGTACAATGACTAAGATGAGTAACATAGATAATACGTAATTATGTAATATTGTTTACTTGACGAAGAATAATATATTAACCCCTTCTATACCGACGACGTCTTTTTATATTTTATTATAGCTATGTTTAGACGATTTTGTGTAGCTTAAGAAGGATATGGGGTAATGAAAAAAGTTAATTATAGGATAGTTCGAAGCCTGCTAATTGATGCAGGTAATGTTTAAGCTGAAGACAATCGCTTAATAGTAGCCAGCATGAAATAATAATACGATTGGAAAGTTCGACGAAGGATCACAGCGAAAAACAAAATATATATAAAAACACACACACACAGTTTTGTTTTGTTTCGGTCATTAATAATACATCAACGTGAAAAATCTCTCTCTCTCTCTCTCTCTCTCTCTCTCTCGCTCTCTCTTTCTGTGTACTACGCCCTAACCTGGAACCCGGGCAGGCTAGATCCTCAGCAGATAATATTTAAAGTTTTACTTTACAACCAATTTGTAGTGACACCGCAGCGTAACACAGCCCCTGCACAAACCCGACAGCGTACATGCATAAAACAGAATACATGCATAAACCAACACCCGCGTACAGTCGCGCTAATAAGAGATATCTCAGCACCAAGTATTTTTTATCAATAATTGGTATCAGCAATATCTAAACTTGATTTCTTCATATCGAGTGAAATATACCAACACTTAACCACCCCATTCAACATCTGACAGACATTAATACAGCATAGAGCAAGTCAAACGTAATGACAGCTGGAACATGACTTATTAACGCTACCGTAAAAGCACACCTCATTCATATATGCTACATCAGGTATTTTCGTTTTCAGAATGCACCACATTTTGCCCGGGTAGTACTAGCATGCTCATTTTCAGAACCATTCACATTAAGTGGAGTTTTTTAATGTGTTCCCTAGACCTCCATCAAGCTTAAAATTACACCCCCTAGACCCCCTTTCAAGATAAATTTTGTACATTTTTCGGTTGAAAACTTCCTCTAAAATTACAGGCTCGCTGTCGCTGGCCAGGATATATTGACACCTAAATGGCACGAAAGGTGCCAGAATGGAAAATTCGCCAAATTAATGGGGTGGAAAACTTAAAATCTCAAAAGCAATGGGGCTAAACATGAGGGAAGAAGGGGTCCAGAAAAATATCCCTCAAGTGGAAATCACCCCTGAATTTACTGTAATACTGATATTAATTTATACAGAATTATGAACTGTACAGTATATTAATTTTTGCTACTACATGATACAGGATTTTCTAAACTGTTTAAACAAGTGCATTCATTTAACTTCTACTATACTGTAGTCTATTCGCTGTAAGTAGGCGATAAATCATGACCTCTAACCTCTGTAACTAAAAAATCTACTAGAGCAATCGAGCTAATATTTATACCATTTTGGGAAGAGTCAGTCAAGGAATAGATGTGGAAATTTACAGCCAATTTGCTCTAGCACTTTTTGAGTTACAGAGGATAGAGTTCATGATTTCTTGTTTACTTACAGCGAATAGACTATAACCATTATTATACATCAGTTAACCTATTTTTTCAGAAATATGTACGGTACTTTCGTTAACCCGTTCAGTATCGGTGACGTTTTGTCATATTCTGAACACTATTAGACGATTTTATTAAGTTAAAAATTGGCCTCCAGCAATTAACAGGCTTCAAACTATCTCCCTTAACCCTTTTTACTACCACAGATCCTTCTTAAAGTGCAAAACATAGTCTAAATATAGCAAGAATAAAATGTAAAAGACGTCGCCGGTACAGAAGGGGTTAATGTAGCTATAACTCTACTGCATGCACTTCAGGGGAAGGTATAGTCGCTTTTTCTGGACCCCTTCTCCCTCATGTTTAGCATATTAGTTTTGAGATATTAAGACGTTTGTTCCATTAGTTTGACGATTTTGAGACTTTTCGCCCCATTTCTTTGTCAATATTAAGACCTTTCGTGCCATTTTGGTGTTGATTTTCTTCCCGGCGAGCGATAGCGAGCCTGTAATTTGAGAAGAAACCGGCCTTCGGCCATGATATTTTTCTACCGAAAAATGTGCAAATATATCTTGAAAAAAAAGGGGGCGTTTTTTAAAGTTTGATGGAGGTCTAGCGATGAAACTCAAAAATATACAGGGTGTCCCAAGAGGAAAGGGCATAACTTTGGGAACTGATAAACCAATGTATTCTAAGCCTAAAATGTTCTATAACAAAAAGTCCAAATCTCAACCGTTAAACAGATATTGAAGGTTTTATATAGTGTCCTCCCCTGCCTCACTGTAATGGACTCTTCCATGTCAGATAGTTTCCAACTGGTCCAAAGTGAGCTATTATATCTATAATCATTTTGCAACTTACATAATTATAATATCTTTACAATAACGTGGTAAAATAACCGCAGTTAGATGGAGGTGTGGTAGGTACTAGGACAGCTAGGCCACCCTTATGGAGAAATACTTAAGAACATGCCATTTTTAACATGCAATATCTCTTTACTGCTTGAGATTTGGAATATTTCTTATAGAACATTTTAGGCTTAGACTATTTTGTTTTATCATTTCCCAAAGTTATGCCCTTTCCTCCTGGGACACCCTGTATACATATATAAATACATAGACCTAAAAACAAGCAATATCCCATTACGTTACAGAGGTAAATTAACGTAATGACACAATGCTACACTTTCAAATATTGTTTGCAGTACATTCTGTGTATGCTTTATTATACTTTAATTAATTTCACTGGGGGTGAGATTAATAAAAATAATATAATTTTATAGCTTGTAAAACGCCAATGCCACTATCTCGCCCACATGCTCTCTCTCTCTCTCTCTCTCTCTCTCTCTCTCTCTCTCTCTCTCTCTCTCTCTCTCTCTCTCTCTCTCTCTCATTCTTCTTCTTCTTCTTCTGCTCTTTCTATTTCATAACTTTCCTTATTTTCATGATTTGCACTGTACGCAATAGATATTAAATTGTATCAGCCTAATTAGACCATTACTATAGTTTAGATCAGCCAGTGTTAGTTTTCATATTAAATTCAACATGCGTACAATACATAGATCGGTTGGCATGTGTGTATATTTTGGGTGTTTGTACATTTGAAAATATCAAGATTAAAGTTTAAGCATTCCACAAATATTTGTGTTTACGTATAATTCGACAGAACATTGGAAGTGATTGGTCTTTTAGAACACTTTCAAGCCTCCTTCATTTTCCATGTGTTGTAAGAAAAACACCTTACTGTCGGCTTACTCCAACTCCAGCTGCCAACCTTGTAGCTCTCTGTCGTATTTTGCCAAGTAATGCAAGACATGCCTGTGCTGCTCCTGCCGAATATAGAGTGGCATTCTCTATGCAAAACCGTACTTGAAGCTGATTATAACATTGTCAGCTGTGATAAAGTTAGAAATTCATCTAAGGTAGCATAGTTTTAATCTTGGCCAGTTTTGCTGTGCTTTTCTGTATAATCAAATCTGAGAATTCAAAGGCTACCACTGGAACATTCTATTTCAAATTTGACTATTCATAAACAGCACCTCTCTCTCTCTCTCTCTCTCTCTCTCAGCAGGGAGAGAGTCTTATACTTTGTTGTCCTATTCTTCTACTATAAGCTGTCCCTGTTTATTAGTTGTTGTTGTTCCCCAAGCTGCCTGGCCGAACAGCCCCAAGGCCCGAGCAAGGCCAAGGCCATAACCGAGCGCCCCCACAGAACCCTCCCTGCCGACCACAATAAAGCCTGGGTAACCGAAGCCACTTCATGGCGGGGAGCTGAGGAGGGTGCGGAAACGCCCGGGAAACCAAAGCCCCACCAAGGGCCCTGTGCCCCTCAGCAATTATGAAGAGAAAGTTGAGGGGCAAAGGAAAATTGTGACGCTTTGGCCTCCAAACCATTGGTGTGGTGGAGTGGTCTTGCCACTGGCCTGGTAATCCAAAGGTCCCGGGTTCAAATCCCGATGTATCAATGGGAAGATATTATTGGGATGGAATTTGTGCTGTACCTAGTATCAGTGCATTACCACAAAGCCCACCGAAACGTCAATAAAATACCCTCATTGTTCCCTGATTAAATAGCACTGTATGAATATTCCCATATTCAAAATATGCTATAGGGGTGCAATGCCTGGTGAGTTATCTGCTCAACAGGTGGCGTTGTGTGTGTGTAAGTGTGAGAGTCCGAGTGTAGTGGGTGAGACAGTGAAGCACGGGAACGAGATGGCTTCAGAGATGGGGTCGTTTCGGGTCATGAGTGAGCACCGTGCCTCATGTGAAGGCAAGATGGCAGGTGCTCGTTGTGCTCTACGTGCTCCACATGTCTCACTCCCTAGACTGGAACAAGACCTCACGGGCTTCACTGTTCATTGTAAAGCGGTGAATGTTAAGGCTCTCAGCCTATGCCCGAGAGGAAGTAAGTTGGAATATAGAAAAAAAAAAAAAAAAAAAAAAAAAAATCTTGGTAGATTGGGAGGTCAATCCACGGATGAGACGCCGTCACTTGAGATCTAGAAAATATATAAGTAAAAGGAACAGTCAGAGTAAGCTATGGGTATGGCAGAGATCGCTCAGTTCTCACTCTGATAGACCAGCCCATCACCACCCTGTTTAGTAGTATTAAAACCTTGTAGGGAACGCAAGGTTTGTGTGGTCTCAGTATCTGTGTGTAACTCTCTCTCTCTGTCTCTCTCTGTCTCTCTCTCTCTCTCTCAGCCACAAATCCCGGCTGCCCCAAAAGGTGCTACACCCGGCAGATAAAACTGCTTGTCGCGGTGAATTTAGCGACTGTAGGAGGACGTGTCTGGCCGAGGGACATACTGCCGCATCCATTTGAGGGGAAAAATAGAGCAAGAACCCCCCGGCCCTTAAATTTCCGGAGCCAGGCGAGGGGAAGGGAAGGGAAGGGAAGGGAGGGGGGGGGGGGGGGGGGGTAGGGAGAGAGAGAGAGAGAGAGGGGGGGATGAGGGAGGGAGGGGTTGGAAGAGTAAGGAGGGGAGAAGGTGAACGAGGAAGGAAATGTTGCGATAGGGAAGGAAGTGAGTGTTTAAGGGAGAGGGAGACTGAGGAGGAAAGGAATGAGTGTTGAGAGGAGGCTGGTTGAAATGAGTGGTATGTGAGGGTTAGTACAAAGAAGTACACCGAAAAACAAGCAACAACCGATATAATACTAGGTAGGGCATTCCATAAGTATACCACTCTATTGAAATAGAAATGCTTTGCTTCATGAGAGTGAATATATTTTCCAATTATCTTACAACCATTTCCTCTAGTTTAATTTGAATGATCAAATGTGTAGTATATGTTGACATCCATATTGTCAATACGTTTGCTAATTTTAAACACTTGAATTAAGTTCCCTCTTCGCCTGCGCTTTGTTAAACTAAACATATTTAACACTTTTAGTCGTACTTCATAGGACTTACTTCTTAATCTAGGAATAATTTATGTTACTCCCCGGTTGCAGCAGAAGTTAGAAGTGTTGTGGTGAGAATGGAAGGAAAAGAAGAGAGAATGAAGCAATCGAGGATGATGTATAGGTGAACAGATATAGGAAAAAGGGGGGATTGTCGTTAAAGTACAGGGCGTGAGGTGAGGGAAGGAGTGGTAAGGGGGCTGACGGGAAGAGTGAGGGATGGGAAGGGAGAGAGGAGAGTGAGATAAGTAGAGAGGTAAAGAGAGGAATGAGGGGAAGCAGAAGAGAAAGGGAGATGAAAGGGGAGTAAGGGCAGGAAGTGGAATAAGAGAGTGGTCGAGGTGAAAAGAGGAAAACAGGAGAGGAGAGAAGGGGAGCAGAATGGAGACGCAGAGAACATAGATATGGTATACTATAAAATTATAGTTCGATAGAGAAACGAATGAACAAGATAGGCAAGTAATCAGGAATGCAACAGATGGACAAGAGGGACGGAATATGACAGGGAGATGCATATGTAGGGAAGCAATATGGGTGGACATTAGTAAGAAACAAAATGTAAGAGGGACGGAATATGTACACTAGTGAGCTGTAAATAATCTAGTGTGAACGGAATGAATCGGGTGAAACATACGTCTGTGAGGTATTATCATAAGATTTCGACCCACTTCCAGAATGTTTAGAGCGTTTTTGGAAAGATTGTATTTTGGTCGAGTGCACGAGTGTACGTAGGGGGTTTGAGATGAGTGATAACAGATGTTAAATATATTTGAAGAACATGGACACATAAGGAAGTTAGGAGATAAACGAAGGGTGGGAGCACGGAGTAAGATCTAATTAGCTTGGGGAGATTATAGACACCAATCGAGCAGGGCAATACGCAGAGGAGGACTCATAGGTATTTGATAAAGAGTTGCTGGAACCCCAGTTTCATTTGTTTGGCATTCCTCACTATCTGATTGTGCCTCACCTACACAGAGAGTAATCCAGATAGCTCTCACAAACAGCTTCTCTTCCAATTAATTTCACTACACTAAACAAGTACAACACACTTCTTTTCAATGCACAAAAAAAAAAAAAAAAAAAATCCCTAAATTTGGCTCTGTCATTCTTCCAACTTTGGGGGTGACACTTTTTGCAGGCAGCTTTGCCTTTTGCTTCCCTCATACACTTACTGTCTCCCTAATACACATAGGAAATAAAGCTACAGAGACTAAAGGAAGAGTAACACACAGGGGTAAGGCATAGCATAGGAAATAATGTGCACACCAAGAAAGAAGGTAGTAAGGGTGTGGTTAACCCCTTATTCGTTTTATTCTTGTTATATTTATACTATTTTGTGCAGTTTAAAAAGGGTCTGTGGTAGTTAAATGGGTTAAGGGCGATAGTTTGAAGCCTGTTAATTGCTGGAAGCCCTTTTGAAACTGAATAAAATCGTCTAATAGTAGCCAGAATAAAGTTAAATGAAGTCTCCGGTACAGAAGGGGTTAAAGGAGGAAGAGCTACAGCAGGATAAAGAAGATGGAAATCAAATGATGACAAGTATGGAACAGGGCAGATTACAGAGAGGTGAAAGGGGGAGGATTATGAGAAAAACTATGGACAACTTGAGAAAAAAAATATATATAAAAGAGTGGGTAAATATAACTAGAACGGCCTAGTCATACGACATAGTAATATTGGTAGGCCTACTTGATAATATTAATATTGATATTTATCGAAGGAAGCATCAGATGTGAACGCAGTTATTTCTTATATTGGTAAATTAATTCGCTAGTCAACTGCATCAGATATAATTTAACTTAAGAAGCCAAGGAGTTCATGATAAGGACAAAAGTGAGAGTCAAAAAGTAAGCAAAAGTAAACGTTTTAATGGATTAACATCTATAGATTGCCGTGCCAAAGGATACATGAAACGTAAGAATTAAAAGAGGAAGTAAATTATTAGAGAAGGATAAGACATTGGAATTTATGTGAGATAAATATCAATGGAATTGTAAGTATAGGCGAACAAGACCAGAGTGTTTAGGGTGTAGAGAATTGCACGATCACTCACCTCGTATTTTCATCGACAATTCTACTCTAGCCGACACTGTCGTGAAATAATGAACAAATCAATCTAGACATAATAATGTATCATTCGTCTATAGTGGGTTTAATTTCAGTTGACGGTCAATTGAATCCCTTAGCAACTCGTTTATCGAGCATTAATGGTAAGATATGAAGCTACTATGGTAAAACATTTATGTAAAACCCCGACAGCAAATGTAATTCAAGCTAAATCAAATATATTTTACGAGATGGGAATGTACACTTTGCCGAAGATTACTTTAAACAAGAGGTGCAAATTAAAAATTATAAATAGTAAGGAGAGAGAGAGAGAGAGAGAGAGTCTGTAAAATAATAAAACATAGAATGCGAGATGAGATGCACACGATAATGAAAATGTAATTATCAATTTCAACTGTTCTTACTTTTGTTCTGAAGCACCAGAGACACTAAGACATCAATATATCACGACGCCTTCTTTCCTTTACCTTGGACTAACAGTTATTGATGTACGTAGATTTTGGAAGGATCTGTGATCATTCATATAATTTGAAACCCATTTTATGTTTAGTGTTTCATAACTGAATAAAGATGTTCAGAGGTAACACTAATAAAAGGGAAATATATCCATCGTCTCAAAGAGTTAAAAGGCAGCAGACGTTCTTGGTTCATTCGACAATCGACTCCACATTTATTCTCTTACAATTCTTACATTATTCTATTACCATCAACTATCCATCTCTAATTGTATTGTCTTCATAAATACTCTCATTACGCATACTATATTAGAATCTGCTCAACACTCTTTGAAAGTATATTTTTCATTCAACATATACAGAAATTGATAAATTGTCTTTTAAATTTTCGTTATCGTAATGGCATAACGTGTGTTTGTTCTTCCATATATTTCGAAATCATCAGAACAATAATGCAACTGAATCTGAATTCAACGAATTCCAGAAATATTTTATGCAGCTGTTATTCAATACCCTTTCTCCCATTTCCCTCGGTATTACTTCGAGCCTTCTCAGAGCTCAGTCCGTGCATATAATAATAAAGGCTTACTATATATCTTACCTAAGCCTAGATGTGTGTGAATTTGTATTTTGTTTGTGTGTGTTCGTTGTGTTTTGTTGTGTTGTCCCTATTCTGGCTCTGTTTTGAGTGCCCCCCCCCCCAAAAAAAAAGGAAAAGGGGGATTGGGCCTGATTATATAGATAGATAGATGTATAAGCCTAGATATGACTAACAAGCAACTGTAATGCATGTTTTACCACCATCAGTAAAACTTGTCATTGAATACAACAATGCCATTAATAATATATATGTATTTGCATATGTATTTGTGTGGTACATAAATAAATATGATGTACACATTATGTGGAGTCATGTAACATACTCACTCAGATTACTGGCATCCTCTATAATCTATATCAACAAATTCCACTAGGAAGCATCTTGTTATATTATAATTTTGTTTTACCGCATCGATCAGTACTATTGTTTATGCAATATGCACTTTATGACATGGATAGGACAGGAATATAGGAAAGTTGAGGCAAGCAATCAAATTTACCCTGTCTTGATAGCGTGATGCATAAATGCGCGGAATTTCGGTGTGAGTATCCTAGGTTGAGTCCTTGGAGTGCCGCATATTTTTGTTGATTTAATTAATTGAGTTTAGAAGTTGTTGTTGTTGTTGTTGTTCCCCAAGCTGCCTGGCCGAACAGCCCCAAAACCCTGAGCAAGGCCAAGGCCATAACCCAGCGCCCCAACAGAATCCTCCCCGCCGACCACAATAAAGCCTGGGTGACCGAAGCCACTCCATGGCGGGGAGCTGAGGAGGGTGCGGAAATGCCCGGGAAACCAAAGCCCCACCCAGGGCCCTGTGTCCCTCAGCAATTATGAAGAGAAAGTTGAGGGGCAAGGGAAAAATGTGACGCTTTGGCTTCCAATCTTGGTAGATTGGGAGGTCAATCCACGTTAGAGACGCCGTCACTTGAGATCTAGAAAATATATAAGTAAAAGGAACAGTCAGAGTAAGCTATGGGTATGGCAGAGATTGCTCAGTTCTCACTCTAATAGACCAGCCCATCACCACATGACTAGAACCCAATCCTCTCAGCATCAGCTAGGAAAGGCCCTAGAAAGCCGCCTTTGGCGGGGGGATAGCTCCCCTATTTCAACCCTTTTCGGGGTTGGGCACCCGCCCTGAGTTTAGAAGTAAAGTTGGTTGGTGAAGAAATATAAATACTACCAAGGATAGTAAATACTAATAGGATGGGGCACTCAGCGTTAATTTTTGTTATTGCCCGGGCTCGCCGCTACGGTAGCACCTCTAGCGGCCAATAGGAAACACTACTCTTGCTGGCGTACACTTCATCTCAATAACCATACACATTACTCTTTATGCTGAAGATAATATCAGTATGATAATATCACTTGTGTATAAAAATTTATAAGCGATTTTGAATACATAATAAGATAAACAGAAAGGAAATAATTAAGAAAACTAAATTATACAAAGAATAAAATTATACAGTTGTAGGCTACTTCATTGTTTACAGCTGTATTGCAGATCACATCTTATATATGTACATATTCATGAAAAAGAAACACAAGTATATAGAGTTTACAATATATTATATAGACTACAGAACATAGTGAATATGTAATAGTGCAGTACAGAAGACCACCACCACCACCACCTTGTATATTTATTCTTAACACTACAGAACATTGTGATTATATACTGTAGCCTAATACTCCACCACCACCTATAAAGCCATTCTTATGACTATGTAACATTGTTTGTGAATACACCACCACCACTACAACTGCTACTACTACTATACCCTGTTCATTATAGTTAGGCCAGAAAGTATTACTTCTAATCTCTGTAACTAAAACAGGGCTGGAGTAAATGGGCTGTATATTACCACACTTATTCCCCGAGCATCTTAGGCCTGATGTGAACCTGTTAGCACTACACACGTTTCAAAATTTAAGATTTCCTGCTTTGTTTTTTTCATTTGGGAAGCTCGATAACTATTATTTAGTTTGTGAATTTTCCAGTATATTGCTATTCTGCAATACACTTGCGCAATTTTAAACAAGCAATCTCTGCAGAGTGAAAGGTGTGACAGAGTATTTACAACACATATGGTCAACCTGGAATTCACATTCGGTCCAACCAGATTTGTCATGTCAGACAGGAATGTACCATTCCTTCATAGAGCTGTGAACAGAGTGAAATGATTGCACCAAATCCTCTGATGGTACTGTGAGACCACCAAAGTCTCTGTTCGATGTTTTGAAAGCTTTCATGTGTGTAAATATCTGACTAGCTTCATTGAGTAAATCAGAATTGTTTACAAATGAAGTGGAGCAGGTAGCACAAGAGATATTTAGCTTTTTTAGTACATAGCCTAGAACATAACTGACACCATTAGCATCCAAGTCATCAACTTGGTAGTCATAAGACAAGTCACACATTCTCACTCTCTCTCTCTCTCTCACACACACACACACACACAACCTCACTTACCAAAACAGTTTCTGTATGTATGTATGTCTGTGTGCATACGTGAGCGTTTGTGTATACGGACATGTGCACACTTACTGCATGTTCTTATGTTCCTATATATGTATGTATATGTATGTGCGCACGTACGTGTATATACGTATGTTCTGTATATGAGTAAGTTAATAAATGTGTAAATGTACTGTATATCACTTACTCTCATGGTTATTTTATGATAATTTGTATTCTGCACATGCATCATTATTGTATTTATTTATTTTGTTTGTAAACTAAGCTTACCATCCTCATATCTGTACATCTCATGTTCATCCACTAAATTGTAAAATGTGTATTTTCAGCTCATGAGGCTGCCATTCTTTAATAAACCGTTTATTATTATTATTATTATTATTACAAATGTGTGTGCGTGTTTCCATTCCTTTGCTAATGACGAATATACCCTCCCCTAGGATTAAAGTCCCTACTGAGGTGTCAACCCCTCCCACACTCTCTTTCTCTCTCTCTCTCTCTCCAATATGAAATGTTGAGAATTAAAATATTTTCTTAGTGTATATGTTATATATTTGTATAATAGCTATCATCTATAACATATTACCTCATATTTATGGACATTTAATTGTAAAATATATTAAGCCTTAAAATAACATATTATAGCACCAGTTACCATCATTATTTGTACCATTAATCACTAATATAATTAGCCTAACACAGTATCACCATTACCACCAGTGTTCTATAATTATTATAATCACCATTTCCTCTAACATCATAGCCTATAGTCGTCACACCTTGATGCAATGCGTTTTTATGACTAAACTGCGTTCATAATTATGTGGCACACAATAGTGAGACCGAAAATACCTTTAGTAATTATTAATACCTAGTATAGAGAATCCTTGTTAATATATTTTACGTATTAACAGCAAGTGATCTTGGAAATGTGGCTGAAAATCGTATTCACTCTGAACTCTTATGGACGGCAGCAAATAGCCTTCAGTTTCCATATATATTTTTGTCAATAGGCCTAATGATCATTATAGTGTGCCATTAAAACATCAGGCTGGCGCATAATTCCTGTTAGTTAATAAACCTGAAGACTGGTACACTATCAGTGTCACAGACATCAGATACATTATGATATGATAGTACAAAATTATGCATTTCCTAGCTACAAAACTCACCTTTTAGGATCCTTTGGAAAGCGGAAAAAAGACAGGTCTCTATTCCATTTTGAATTATTGGAGCAGTTTATAGCTGAACATCCTGTAATCCCCATCGTGGCAACAATAATAAGCCATCAATATCCACGTGTACGAGAAACACACACCTCTCCCACCTCTCCAGCTTGAATGAGGCCGCCAACTGCAGTGTTTATTCCTATCAGCCGCTAGGTGGCTAGTCTGACCCATGCCGACTGGGCCGCCCAAAAGACAGGTCTGTCTTCCTTTCTCTAGGGTCTTTGATACTACTGAGCCAGAGATATTTACATCACAGGTCCTCATTAAAGTTTGAGTGAGACGCAACACCAAGGGGATGGAGCTTGTGCAGTACACTTCATGGGCTGTGTCACTAAAAACTAGTCAGGACCTCACGCTACCCCCTTGTTTAGATTGGCGACATCTTGATTCGAAAATTTTATGACTTGAACGATATCCTTCCAATTAATACCAGACCACTGGATTCGATGGCTGGGTGACCTCAACGATACCCTTCCAATTAGTACCAGATTGCCACCCTCAGATGGGACTTCACAACAGTCGGCTTATACCAAGATCCCATTTATATTGATAGATGAAACAGAGACACAGGGTGTAAGAGGACTTGTCCCGAGGGCGAACAGAACCCCAATCCTCTTGGCTGTGAACCAAGGAGGCAAAAGGCAAGGCTTCCTGTATGTAGAGATCCTATAGGATGGATAAAAAACACCATCTGAGGAAGAGCACTTTATTGACAACGTTTCGCAGATAGCTTCATCAGGTCACTAACAAATGCTGGTACATAGGAGGCCTTAAATATCCGTCCAGACAGGTGGCGGGGGAGGAGTGGGAGGTGGGGGTTGGGAGGGAGGAAGGAGGCAGGACAGGGAGGGGGCAGAAGCATGGGGGGAGGGGAGGCAGAGCCTATATATGGGTCAAATACATCAGTAGGAACTAGCAAAAACAGACATACAAACATGCGTACAGGGTAACAACTCTACTAGTACAAAATAATAAACTAACTATAACAATACTAGTAATAATTAAAGTTGCAAGCAACGTTGTCCGGGGTTCGAGGGGTTTTGCAAGCAGGGTATTGCGTTGGATACAAAAGCTGTGTCACAGATATCAAAAGATAATTTAATTTATCGGGCATGGAGAAACTACAAAAGGAACAGATTGTGCAAACAAATAAGAACGAGAGAGGGAGAGATTGCATGTATAAGGGATCTGCCTCTATTCGTTTAGTAACAGAGTTGTAGATATGTTGTTGTTGTTGTTCCCCAGGCTGCCTGGCCGAACAGCCCCAAGGTCCCGAGCAAGGCCAAGGCCATAGAACGCCCCCACAAAACCCTCCCTGCTTACCACTAACAAAGCCCGGGTAAGCGAAGCCACTCTAAGGCAGGGAGCTGAGGAGGGCGCGGAAACGCCCGGGAAACCAAAGCCCCACCCAAGGCCCTGTGCCCCTCAGCAATTATGAAGGGAAAGTTGAGGGGCAAGGGAAAAATGTGACGCTTTGGCTCCCAATCTGCCAACTTTTAGGTTGGCAGTAGGGAGGTCGATCCACGGAAAAGACGCCGTCACTTGAGATCTAGAAGATATATAAGTAAAAGGAACAGTCAGAGTAAGCTATGGGTATGGCAGAGATCGCTCAGCTCTCACTCTGATAGACCAGCCCATCACCACATGACTAGAACCCAATCCTCTCAGCATCAGCTAGGAAAGGCCCTAGAAAGCCACCTTTGGCGGAGGGATAGCTCCCCTATTTCAACTCCTTTCGGAGTTGGGCACCCACCCTTGTAGATATGTGGAATAGGATACCGAGTGCTATAATGGGATCAAGAACAATAGAGCTTCAACTTGAAATTAGATAGAACGAGATGGGTTGGGTGTGAAAGGGATCTGCCATGTGTAGGTCAATCGGCTCTCTGCAGACTCCCGTTTTCTTATTTTGTTTATGTTCTCATTTGTGAGAGAGAGAGTATGGCAAGAGAGAATAGGATGTCATAAACGTAAGGAAGATAGCGATAAATATGAGAGAGAGAGAGAGAGAGCGCGGGATGGGTTGGGTGTGAAAGGGATCTGACATGTGTGGGCCAATCGGCTCTCTGCAGACTCCGGTTTTCTTATGTTCTCATTTGTGAGAGAGAGAGAGAGAGAGACTAGGATGTCATAAATGTAAGGAAGACAGAGATAAATGAGAGAGAGTTGTTATGAGATGGGTTGGGTGTGAAAACGATCTGTCTTGTATGGGCCAATTGGCTCTCTACATACTCCCATTTTCCTATGTTCCTATTTCTTACAATTGTGTTTTGGTTGTAGGTATATAATAACATGGGTGTATAGTAAGTAGTGTAAATAACAGGTAGCGTTTATGAGATGGGTTGGGTGTGAAAGGGATCTGCCTTATGTGGGCCACTTGGCTCTCTGCAGACTCCCCTTTTCATCTTGGTTGCATGTGTGAGGGATTTGCCTCATTTGTACCGGTGTGCAAAACAAACAAGAACAAGAGAGAAAGAGATTGGCTGTGTATAGGATCTGCCTCTATTCGCTTGGTAAAAGAGTTATAGATACTGTATGGCACCGGCACTAAAACTAATAGAGTTTTCCCATGCTAGAATAAGAAGGGCTATAGAAAAAAATTAACAGAAGTAAGTCACCGGGGCCGGATGGGATACACCCAAGAATCATAAAGGAAGGAGGTGAGATGTTAGTAGAGCCATTGAAAATGTTATTTGAGGTATCGTTTAATACAGGACAAATCCCGATGGACTGGAGAGAGGCGAACATAACCGCTATATTTAAGAAGGGAAAGAGAAATGACCCAGGGAATTATAGACCAGTCAGTTTGACAAGTGTTGTGTGTAAACTAATGGAAACGGTAATTAGAGAAGGAATAATGGAGCATATAAAGTCAAACCAACTTTTCAGTGGGAGACAGTTCGGATTCTTGCCGGGGAGGTCGACGGTACTACAGCTAATTAAGGTGGTAGATGATTGGATGCAAATTCTAGAAGATGGTCATGTAATAGACGTGGTATATTGCGATTTTATGAAGGCCTTCGATAAGGTCCCACATAAAAGGTTAATAGAGAAAGTTAGAAGCTATAATATAGGGGAGAAATGTGTGAAATGGATAGAAGCCTTCCTGAAAGATCGGAGACAGAGGGTACTGGTGAATGGAATAGGCTCGGGGTGGAGGGAAATTACAAGTGGGGTACCTCAGGGATCTGTGTTGGGACCACTGCTGTTCGTTATATTTATCAACGACTTACCTGAAGTTATAACTAATGGAAGTGAGGTATACCTGTATGCGGATGACACTAAGCTGTATAGAAGAGTGAGGAGTAAGGAAGATATGGGTTTGCTTCAAGGAGATGTGGAGGGCATGAAGGGATGGTCTGAGCATTGGTTAATGCCTTTTCATCCAAAAAAATGCAAGTACATGCGGATTGGGACAAGCAAGATAGACAAGGTAGGATACAGTATGTATGAAGCGAAGGAGGAAGTGAATGCAGAAAAGGATATAGGAGTAGTGATAGACAATAAGTTAAATTTCTCAGAACATTTAGCGGAAAAGATAAACAAAGCCAATAGAATTGTAGGACTGATAAGGAGGACATTTGTGTCACTTGACGAAGAAATCTTCAGGAATCTCTATACAGCGCTGGTTAGGCCGCACCTGGAATATGCGAACCAGGTGTGGGCTCCATATATGGTAAAGGATATAGAAGCAGTGGAGAAAGTGCAGAGGAGAGCTAACAAGCTGGTACCAACGTTGAAGAACGCGGGCTATGAGCAGAGGTTGAGGACACTGGGGCTTCCGACACTGACATATAGGAGAAAGAGAGGGGATATGATAGACTTTTAAGATAGTGTCAGGAAAGTACGATGAGGATGTGTGTGAAGGTATCTTCTTGATGCGGGAGGGAACAAGAACGAGAGGACACTCTAAGAAAATTTACAAAGAAAGAAATAGGCTTGAGAAGGCAAAGAACTCATTTTGTGATAAGTGGTAAATGAGTGGAACGCACTGCTAAAGTATGTAGTCGATTCCGAATCAATAAGGGAGTTTGAAAGTAATCTTGATAAAGCATGGGGAAGACAAGATTTGAAGTTTGATTATAAAACAAAAATACAGAATAGTAAAAATGTTGCGTCTGCTACCGCCGCCGCCAACACCGTGAACGACCGCAGCAGTGCAAGTACTGGTACTGAGCTGGATACACAGGCCTAGTTTGCCTTTTTCCATAGGATCTACTGTAAGAAACTGTAAGAAAGTATGTGGAATAGGCTACCAAGTGCTATAGTGGGATCAATAACAATAGAGCTTCAACATAAAATTTGATAGGACGAGATGGGTTGGGTGTGAAAGGGATCTGCCGTGTGTGGGCCAATCGGCTCTCTGCAGACTCCCATTTTCATCTTGGTAGCATGTGTAAGGGATCTGCCTCATTTGTACCAGTGTGCAAATAAGAGAGAGAGAGAGAGATTGGCTGTGTAAGGGATAGATCTGCCTCTCTCGTAACAGAGTCGTAGATATGTGAAATAGGCTACCTAGTGCTATAGTGGGATCAAGAACAATAAAGAATTTCAAGATAAAATCAGATAGACATATGGACAAAATGGGTTGGATGTGAAAGGGATCTGCCTTTTGTGGGCCACTTGTCTGCAGATTCCCATGTTCATCTTAGTTGCATGTGTAAGGGATCTGCTTCATTTGTACCGATGTGCAAGCAAACGAGTGACAGAGAGAAACTGGGTGTGTAAGGGATCTGCCTCTATTCGTTTAGTAACAGAGTTGTAGATATGTGGAATAGACTACCAAGTCCTATAGTGGGATCAAGAACAAGAGAGTTCAACATAAAATTAGATAGGACAAGAGGGGTTGGGTGTGAAAGACTACCACGGGTGTGTCTGGCCACCATTTACAATACCTCTACAGATGGGACCAAGAGAATCACCTCTACACTCTACAGTACCTCACTTGAGGAGTGGATATAATAGAAAAGGAATTAGGAGGAACAAAAGCATGGCCTGCAATATAGAAAAAGTCAAGAAGAGTGAATCAAAGAAAAACATTTATCATGCAGCCATGCAAGCCTTTTATATAAAGAGTATAATCTTAAAATATAGAGAACAACCTGGTACATGTATTATTAGGGTAAGTGTTTTTATAGAATAATGATTGCCTTCACAATAAGGACAAAAATGAAATTCCCATACTACTATTTTGAGATAGGTCAAATTGAGTTCAAATTATCATCCAAATATAGCCTGACTGAAATTGAGGGAAGGTATGCAAACACGGGTAATACCTTCCACTGGTTCAGCTTTTAGTGGGTAGAGAACAGTGTTGGCTATACTTTTCTATAGGACAAACCTGTCCCTATATACAGACCTATTTCATATGGACTTAATTATTTTAGAGTAAATTTAAGTAATTTGCTAAATGAACTAGACAAATACTCAATTAGTTGCAGTGTGAACACATCCAAACTAGCTCTTCTATTGCAAATGTAATGGAAAAGCGTGGATACTCTCAACATGTAACACAACCAAGAACTGAAAATGGCACCCTAATTGATCATGTTTATGCTAAGAGATGAGGAAATATGAAGGTGAAAGTTATTCCCACATATTACAGTTATCATAGTGAATTTCCATTGAAATTTGAATGCCCCTTTTTGTATGTTTTTCCCCTTCTATTCTTATTCTGTCTAATTCGGTTGTCTTCCGGACGGCCTATATCATATGCCACCTAGTTGCATATGCCTGGCTAGTTTATTGGCTCCTGACTTTATTTGTGTCTATGGTCGCTGGTGCGGTCAAGCTGACTCGATTCCCCTCAGTGGTGTATTATGTGTGTATCTCTGTGTGATTTATTTCTTCCTTAGACCTGACTTCTCATTCTTCGCCCTTGATCACTTCTTAATTGGTGCTGCAGTGTAGCAGTTCTTGACTCACCCTTTGGCCCTACCCTATAAGAGGAACTCTGGTGCGGCTGAATTGGTGAAATGGTGAGAAATATGTGCGTATCTTCACCTTCCTAGATTTGTTCACCTCTTGCCCTTCCCTACCTATCATATCTTGATTGGTTGTCCATCTTGATCTAATCCTTCAGGCCAGCCCTATAAGAGTTTTTTTGGGGAACTCAGTGGTCTGGTTAAACTATTTTAATAAATATCATTTTAACCCTTAACCATCGGCACTCGACATATGTCGAGTTAAAGAAAACGTGCCCATATGCGGGCCTCAACATATGTCGAGTGCAATTTTGAGCACGTAATGTGCTCTGAGAGAGAGCTGAGCGGTGCTAGGAGCAGAGATTGCTTCCTGACCGCTCGCCACCACCGCCGTGGGTCGACTGAAATTTATTACACCCTCCTACACCCTCTCTCACTCGCTACACAGGGAATTATGTAAGGAAATTACCTTATTTTACGGTTTTTTGACTCGTGTTGCACGATCGTTGCAAGAGAACCAGTGGTCGTAGAAGGATGGTTCGGATGTCATTCGAAAGCTCTGTTTACGCCCTTTCAGGGATAGATACTTGTATTACACTCTGGGTCTTGTTTATGCATGAAAAAGAGCACGGAAACAACCCCATTTCGGGTAAAACCACCCGCTTGGCGGGTAGAAGATACCGACCCACCCGCTCTTAAGGCGTTAAATATGTAAGATGTGCAATAAATTATGTAAAATATATTGTTTTTTCTTTATATATATATAATTGTCATTATGAAGTTAAATTGGTTTCACAGGGAAAATATATACTTGAACAATTGTTTCCGCTGACAAAGAAATTATAGATTCTTGGAAAATACCGTACACTACGAAAGATTATTCAACATGGAATTTGAATGGAATAGAGAAGCTTAGCAACGGAAAATCAATACTCCCCCCTCCCTGTGATTGTGCCAGCTTTTGTAAGCAGTGCAATAACTTAATGAAGGACAGAAAAGCTGCAGGATGCTCTGGCATTCTAGCTGAGATGATTAAGGCCTCAGGTGAGAAAGGAGTAGGTGTGTTCAATGAGCTAATTAACTTCATCATCAGAGAGGAAGGAATCTCTGATGAATGGCACAAAAGTACATTATATACTGTATACGAGCAAAGGGGACTCATTGGATAGGGAAAATTATAGGGGCCTGAAAATACTTGATCAAGTCATGAAGGTCTGTGAGAAAGTCTTTGAAGGTATGATATTGACGATATGCAGTTTGGTTTCATGCTAGGACACGGCACAATCCAAGTCATGAAGGTATTTGTGTGATAATGAAGATGTATGAGGACTCACAAACGGCAGTGAGGGTGAAAGATGTACCGGTACTGAGTGATGAGTTTTCAGTTCGCGTCGGAGTCCACCAGGGCTCTGTGTTAATGAAGCCCTTTCCTCTTTTTTTTTTATGGTTCTGGAGGCACTATCTGGTGATTTCAGAGTTGGGCTCCCCTGGGAACTGCTATAAGGGTCCTGAAAATGCTTGACTAAGTCATGAAGGTCTGTGAGAGAGTCTTAGAAGGTATGATAAGAGAAAGATACTGTATGTACTATATGTACTTAAAAGATAGGGATCTGATGTTGTGTTTGCAGACCGGGAGAAGGCCTTAGATAAGGTGGCCAGAGAAGTTGTGCAGTAGGCTAGGAGAAAACTTGGCGTTGAGGAGTGGCTGGTGCATGTGATAATGAAGATGTACGAGGACTCACGAACGGTAGTGAGGGTGAAAGGTGTACAGCTGAGTGAGGGACATATACAGTACGGTACTAGATATTTGGTAAGGGTTAGCTTTATATCCCATGTACTGGTTAGTAGGGACATATACTAGGTGTTAGGTGGAGGTTAGTTTTGTATCCAAAGTACTGGGTACTAGGGACATATACTAGGGTTACGTGAGGGTGATGAGTTTTCAGTTCGCGTCGGGAGTCCAACAGGGAAGTGTGTTAATTAAGCCCTCTCCTCTTTTTTATGGTTCTGGAGGCACTATCTAGTGATTTCAGAGTTAGGCTCCCCTTGCAACTGCTATAAGAGGCTTGAAAATGCTTGGCCAAGTCATGAAGGTCTGTGAGTATGAGAGAGTCTTTGAAGGTATGATAACTTCATAGTCAGGCAGCTGCAGGAAAGATATCTAAGAGGTGTTTTTCCGGTCCCGTCTCAAGACCACCGTCGCAAGATCTACCCGAAAAACTGTTTTTCTGGCCCCGTCGCAAGCCCACCTTTAGCAAGCGAGACACCAATATTCTCTTGCGACGGCAAGAGAGCTCCGGAGCTGGGTTGACGGCAAGCTGAAACATCTCACTCAACTTACTGTTTCTCCATTCTAATTTATTTCGGTATATTTGTTTATCCAAACATTATGTTATAATTTACTTGCCTATTATTAGGAAGTAGAGTAATAAGAGCCCACAGTAACGTATATCCAATTGTTGATAATAAATTACTGTGGGACAGTACGCTTGGTTAAATTTTGTCCACGAAACAACAACAAACCCCAGCTTTGACTAGGCCTAGGCTATGCTATTTACCGATTGTTTTTTCATATCAGAATTGCATTTATATAATCCTTATGATAATTAAATTGGCGGTGAATGTTATTCCGATGAAATGGAAGTTGTATAGCCTAGCCTATATATTTGTAAGATGTGCGCTGGCTTGGAGCAAGCCTGTGTTGTTTTTCCTGTCCTGTGATGATCTTGCGACGGCTCGGTTGAGACGGTGCTCTTGCGACGGGCCCGGAAAATCACGTCTCTACTGAAAGTAAGAAGTTGTGCAGTAGGCTAGGAGAAAATTTGGCGTAGAGGAGTGGCTGGTGCATGTGATAATGAAGATGTATGAAGACTCACGAACGGTAGTGAGGGTGAAAGGTGTACTGAGTGAGGGACATATGCTAAGTGAAGGTTAGTTTTGTATCCCACGTACTGGGTACTAGGGATATATACTAGGTGTTATGTAAGGGTTAGTATTGTATCCCAAATACTAGGTACTAGGAACATATACTAGGTGTTATGTGAGGGTTAGCTTGGTATCCCACGTACTGGGTACTAGGGACATATACTAGGTGTTACGTGAGGGTTAGTTTTGTATCCAACGTACTGGGTCTAGGGGGCGACAGCCTCCACCCATAATACTAGGATAGGTTAGGTAAGGTTGTTAGGTTAGGCTAATGGGGATGGATGTAGTTTCCGAGTGTACGGTCGTCATGTTTACATTTGTCGATCGCCGTTGTTAACCTGCCCTTCCCTACCTATCATGTGTTGATTGGTTGTCCTTCTTGATCTAATTCTTCAGGCCAGCCCTATTAGAGTATTTTGGGGGAACTCAGTGGTGTGGTTAAACTATTTTTAATATATATTTGTTTAAATATGTAAGATATGCAATAAATTATGAAAATATATTGTTTTTACTTTATACCTATACATATAATTGTCATTATTAAGGAAATTCCATTGACTATTTACATCGCTAGGCCTAGCTTCCTTATTTCTATTAATTTCCTCCAGTTCACAATGAAACCTATTGCTAACTTCCTTGTTCTTCAGCAGCCGCGGCGGTGTCGGCGTTGGACGCTTGGGATAATGTTCCCGTCTATTTTGAATGCCATTCGATACAATAATATGTTGAAAGGCCCCCCCTCACCCCCCCATGACATGTTATCATCATATATATTGCCAGTAGGGGGCAAACAACCAACAAAATTTCCGCAAAGCCCTTCCCTCAACATATTATTGTATCCAATGGCAGTCAAAATAGACGGGAACATGATCGCAAGCGTCCACCGCCGCCGCCGCCGTCATGTTTACATGGTCGATCGACGCAGTTTGGTTAGGCAGGCCTATTTACCCCCTGGTGGCAAATTATATGATGATGACAATATGTCATGGGGGTGTTTGCCCCCCTCAACATATTATTGTATCCAACGGCATTCAAAATGGACGGGAACATGATGGCAAGCATTCGTCGCCGCTCTGCGTAGTGTAAACATTACATTCTCTACATTCTGCCCGGTTAGGCCTATATTATAGGCTACAATAAATGAGTAGGCTGAGCTATTTTATCTATAGGCTAGGCCTAGTCTAATATTACAATTTAAGGTAGCATTCAAGGAGACTACAGCAGGACTTACCTTTGACCGGGTATAGGCTATCCTAGTGTTTACTAGGCCTATACCCCTTTGAAATGACATTAGCCTAGCCTAACCTAACCTATCAGAGTAGGCTATTATGGGTGGGGGCTGCCGCCCCCACACCCTGATTTTTGGTGTATTTGTCTATTTTGCCCCCTGCTGGCAATATGACGATGACATGACATGGGGGGTGGCAAAGCCACCCCTCAACATATTATTGTATCCATTGGCATTCAAAATAGATGGGAACATGATTGCAGACGTCCGCCGCCTCCGTCATGTTTACATTTGTCGATCGCCGTTGTTAAGTTCGCGTCTATTTTGACAGATTTATTTTGGTTATTTGCCCCCTGCTGGAAATATATATTATGATGACAATTATGTCATGGGGGGGTGAAGGGGGGCAAAGCCCAACCTCAACATATTATTGTATCCAAAGGCAGTCTAAATAGACAGGAAAAGGATGGCAAGCGTCCGACGCCACTACGCGTACGCGTAGTGTAAACAAGGCTGGCGATACACCCGGTAACTACATCCTACCCGCCTAATGTCCTTTCAAAGGGGTAGCCTATAAATTAGTAAACACTAGGATAGCCTATACAACGCAACTCTTGCCGATAGGCCTAGCCTAAAGGCTAACCTATTCATAAAGGTGTCTATTTTGACGGCAATGTTTTCGGTTATTTGCCCCCTGCTGGCAATATATATGATGGTGAAAATATGTCATGGGGGGGGGGGAGGGGGGCAAAGCCCCCCTCAACATATTATTGTATCCAATGGCATTCAAAATAGACAGGAACTTTATTGCAAACGTCCGACACCTCCCCCGCCACCGCCATGTTTACATGTGTCGATCGCCGTGGTTAAGTTCGCGTCTATTTTGACGGCGATTTTTTTCGGTTATTTGCCCCCTGCTGGCAATATATAAGATGATGACAATATGTCATGAGGGGGGGGGGGCCTCAACAATGACCTCTAACCTCTGTATCTCAAATAGGGCTAGAGCAAATTGGCTGGAAATTTTCACATCTAGGCTATTCCTTGACTGACTCTTCCCAAATGGTAGACATATTAGCTTGATCACTCTAGGCCTAGTTCTTTTTAGTTACAGAGGTTATAGCCTAGGTCATGATTTCTTGCCTACTTACAGCGAATAGACTAGGCCTATTGTAGATTGGTAAAATATTTGCTTAATAGGCCTAGGCTATGTTGGCTGTGCAATTGTCTCGATTTGACTATTTTTACCTAATTAGGCCTAAAGCAGCCTGAGTCTATTCCCAACCCCCAAACAGTATCCCATGTTAAGCCCTAGGCTAGGCCTAGGGATAATCCCACTCTCAATCAAAATTCGAACTGATAAATTCGTACCTAACGGTAGCAGCGCTGCCTAGGTTAGGCCTATATTTTTCGTGAATAGATATAGAAAATGGTTTAACCCGTACAGCCCCAGCGACGCGCCTGACGCGTCGGCGATGTATGTAACGCACAGCCCCAGAGACGCGCCTGGCGCGTCACCCTAATTGCGCCGACCGTAACCTCAGGTGTAGCCACTCAAGAGGGCTCAGATTTGTATGGGAACTGTGTACGTATCCCACGCAACCGTGCCGATGGTTGAAAACTCTCAAAGTCCACGTGTGTGCGCGCGAGCGCGCAAAAACCTATTTTTTTGGGATAATTGCCTTCAATTTTTTACTCTTATAAAATCCTTTTTCGGGGGCTCTGTAGGACCATTTTTTAAGCTTTTTGAGCGGTTTTTCGTGGTTTTTCCTTCATTCCTAACCCATTCGCTATTGTTTCTGGAATAAAACCATTTTTTGAAAACCGGCCGGGTTCTGGTGCGCAAACATTACAAAACTAGCCGGGGCTCCACGGGTTAAAGGAAAGACCATCCTATATTTTGTTCAAAAAATATGTAATAGCACTGTGTATGGTTGTATTAAATTTAAATAGTGATAGATGTGTATATTAATGGGATAAATACTCCGAAGTTCGCATACGTTCAGAAAATTATATTGCAACACTGTTGCCAGATACTAATCAATCCCATTATCATTATATCATAATGATGGATTTTACTCATTTGCATAATTTCAAATACCTAGGACATTAATATAATATTTTCCTATCTTTTTTGTAGTGTCATTTGTCTGATTTAGTGGTATATTGGTGTCTGTCTAGGGTTATAATGCATTGTGAAAGTTACCTCTGAATCTCTGACTTGGTAACAGTTCGGTATGGGTAACCCTGCTTTCTTTGAGTACTACACGGCAAGAGAAGCTTTCGGTTCTGTCATTACTGTTCAAGGTAAACAGCAACTGCTAAATTCGACATCATGTTTAAATAATATGTAATAGCATTGTCTATGGTTGTATTAGACAACAATCGTGATAGGTTTCTATTTTATGTGGATAAATAGTATTAAGCTGAATAAACTAAATACCGAAATTTCACTAGAGTGGTTGTGGATACATTTGCTAGATATGAGGGAGGAGGGAGGTAGGAAGGAAGGGCTAGGCAGTGTTGCCAGTTGTATCGCTACATATTACCGCTAGATGTAGAGCTATTTACTTCAATTTAGAAGCCATTTTTTCATATCTAGAGAGATTTACTAGGGATAATTTAAAAATTTCAGACATTCTAGTCATATTACATTGTAAAATTTGCAAAACAAACAAACCAAAACTCTTTAGAAATTGCAGCATTATTCTAACATTGTTTGACTATGTAGCAACATGCTAGCGACTTTTGAGAAAGGATCTAGCAGTATTTTGTGGAGACATACTGGGAGGGTGGGAGGGAGGTGGTGGTTGCAGTGTTGCCAGTTGTAAAGCTACATATTACCGCTAAATGTAGAGGTATTTACTTCAATCTAGCAGCCATTTCTTTTATATCTAGAGACATTTACTAGGGATAATTTGAAAATTGCAGACATTCTAGTCATACTACATTGTAAAATTTGCAAAACAAACAAACCAAAACTCTATAGAAATTGCAGCATTATCCTAACATTGTTTGGCTATGTAGCAACATGCTAGCGACTTTTTAGAAAGGATCTAGCGGTATTTCGTGGTAACACTTTAGGAGGGTTAAAATACGAGTCACACGGGCAATTGCCAAAACTTTAAATGTCCATATAATTGTTATTAAACTAAGCATTTGGCAAAGGGAGGAATTGTTAAAAACCTTAGCCAATACTCTGTCATTCACCAAAAATAAATTTGAATTTATAATTATTATTTGGTAGGGTAGGTATGTATAGGTAGGTTAGCTAAATAATTGCTGGAATTCGTAGGGACTCGAACTGTTTTGAGAGAGTTAAATAAAAAAAAAATTATAGATCTGAATAATAAAGAGATTATGTTATTAAGCAAAACTGGGGGATGCGTGGAAGCCTATAGACTGTAGACGGTAAACTTTGTGTGGGTAGCGAATGCGGTTTTAAAGTCATTTAAGAATAGACAGTTTTCAATGCTGCGGCCAAACTATTCCACCCATTTATATTTTTTTGGTATCAAAACGTTCGGAATCGCGAGCCTCACCCAACTACGCAAGCATGGTTTTGATCATCGGCGTAGTTTTCAAGATGTGGAATTTTAAGTGGAATTTGAGTTTTTTTCAAGATTGCCGGAAAAAACCCCACGTGCAAAAGCAAAACTTTCTCTATAAAATTTGCGGAGCATTAGTAGGGGAGTGCATATGCCAAAGCCCAGTCGTTTCCTGTGAGTGGGAGAGACGGTATTTAGGCGTCAAGTTTTTCAGGAAATCGGCTGCCACGGACCTGTTTGGCCGCCATGCCGGATGTTTAGCATATCAAAAGTTGCCCAATACAAAAACGCACCTCCTGTGAAAGTTTGATCCCGATCCAAAAAGCGGTTCTGGAGTTATTGCATCGAAACCGGCGCGTAAAAAGAATTTGGATGAAATCCCAGGTTTAATAATTACAATAGGGGTTCCCCGTAGGGGACGAACCCCTAATACAAATAATAATAACAATAAAAATAATAAAAATAATAATAATAATAATAATAACATTAATAATAAAAACAGATGATAATATTAATCGTAACAATTATAATGAAAACAGTGAATATAGCGCTAATTTAAACGTTTTTTGGGTATATTGGAAAGAAGTGTGGTGTGCTTGTTTAGTGAAGTGAAATTAATAGGAGGAGGTGTTTGTGAGAGCTAGCTGGATTACTCTGTGTGTAGGTGAGACAGAAACAGAAACAGTGAGAGGAGGCAGACAATGAAACAGGAGTTCCAATAACTCCTTATCACATAACTATGAGTCCTCCCCTGGGTATTGCCCTGCTCGATTGGTATCTACAATCTCTCCCCCAATAGCCACGGGACACCAACGCACCTCAGCCAACACATTATTTGTGTTATATGACCATCTGATACTTGACTGATGACATGCTACAGATTATATGTTTATATTTGAGTCTTCTTTGGTATTGCTAAAAGACTTAATAAATAAATATATACGAATTTGAGTACCCACTCATTAATTGGTCAATATATCCTTTTCAGCTAGTGATATACAGTATGTGAAGCCCAATTGAATCATCATGCATAATTCATTGAAGGTTGTTTTTGTATCTCCATTGTGTTTATCATGGTCCTTCCTGCATTTATGTTTTTTCTTCCTTTGAAATTGTGTATTAATACCTTTACTGCAGGCGGCGTACTTATACGTCCCATGTAAAAAAGGCCCATACTGCGGGCGATGTACCCATACGTTTTGGTGTTACCGACTGAGTTGGTAGCACCGAGCTGCTCAGTTTGTTGCCAGATGTTTCTATAAGCTTCTAAGCTCCCATCCCATACAAATAAGTAACACCCCATTCTTAACATTAATCATCAATTACAAACCCCAATGTACTTGAATAAACTAATGAAAGCATATGGTCCTCCCGGGATTCGAACTCGGGACACCACACCCACAACATAGCACCTATCAATCTTTTCCAAGCATCGGTTGAGAGAGGTTCTGTGTCCAAGCAATGAGTGTTTTAGAAGCTGAAATTCAAGGAAAACCGATCCACTTCTGCATGTACGGTCGAGGTTAATAAGTGTTGTCAAATATTTCACAAAGTTTCGGACACTGACTAATACTTTGAGGGATAACCACTTTTTCCAGTAACTATAAAGATACCAATAACACTTTTTGAGCGAACACCACTAGAATCTATGACAACACTTAATACCCCCAATTGCACTTGTGACAGCTATGTTCCAGGTACGAATGTAAGATATATTTCTTGCTATAGGGCATAATTCATATTGTCTTCTACAAACAAAACTTGATAAAATAAGTTAATTTCATAGTTATAATTCCAAAAAAGATAGAGAGAGAGAGAGAGAGAGAGAAAAAGAGAGAGAGAGAGGGAGGGAGGGAGAGAGAGAGAGAGAGTGATAATATGAGAACCCAGCCACTCACTGTAAACAATGAAAGTATTGCGCAATACTGTCAAGGCCACGAGAGCGCGCCTAAAGAATGAAGTAGATTTTAACACTCCACAAGCGGGTAGGTCGGTAACTTCTACTACCTGCCAAGCGGGTGGTTTTACCCTAAACTAGCTTATTTCCGTGCTCTTTTTCATGCATAAACAAGAGCCAGAGCGTAATACAAGTATGTATCCGTGAAAGGGCGATAATTGAGCTTGCCAATGACACCAGAACCATCCTTCTACGTCCACTGGTTCTCTTGCAACGATCATGCAACACGAAGGAAAAAACGCTAAAATACGGTAATTTCCTTACATAATTCCCTGTCTAGCGAGGTAGTGAGTGTGGATGTGTGTGGAGGTGGGCCCAGTGCCGGCGCGGGAGCCGTGCCGAACGGTCAGAGTCAACCTACGCTCCTCCCACCTCTCGGACTCTCTCTCATAGCCAATTATGTGCTCAAAATTGCTACCGACTTAAGGCGGTCCCTGCCACATTGTCCTTGGTTCTCTAGACCGCCTCAAGTTGGGCCCCGCCAATATGGGGTTAAGGGGAGGAAGACCGTTTTTCTGGACCCCCTTCTCCCTAATGCTTAGCCCCACTGGTTTTGAGATTATAAGATGTTCGGCCCATTAGTTTGGCGATCTTAACACCTTTCGCCCAATTTCGTTGTCAATTTTAAGACCTTCCGTGCCATTTAGGTGTTGATTATTTCCTGGCGAGCGATAGCGAGCCTGCAATTTTAAGAGGAACCGGCCTTAGGCCGGGACATTTTTCTACTGAAATATTTACAAATTTATCGTGAAGGGGGTCTAGGGGGTGTTTTTCTAAGCTTGATGGAGGTCTAGGGAGGAAACTAAAAATATATATGAATAAATTAATTAATAAACCAAACAAACGGTCAGTCTCCCCTTAATAGGGAGATTTCGACCTGATTGTTTCATTGGAACTTGTTTGAATTTGGTCAGGGCTATGGATATGGTGCTAGAGCGACGTACGTTCGACTAAAAAGCAATCTTTTCACTGGTGAGCTGTAAATAATCTAGTGTGAACGGAATGAATCGGGTGAAACATACGTCTGTGAGGTATTATCATAAAATTTCGACTCACTTCCAGAATGTTTAGAGCGTCAGTGTAATGATTGTTTTTTGGTCGAGTGTACATTGAGCGAAAAAAGCGAGGGAAACTACGCTAGACTGTACAATTCCCTAAAACAGTTGTCGCAAATGATAGTATTTCAAAGAACTCGTCTTACTTTACCAAAACTCTTAATATAGTTATTGTGTTTTTCATTATAACTTTTATGATACTCACAGTACGGAAACAATAATAATACTAACTGACCCTAATCTATCGATCTTTTCCTATTAATTGAAATACGGATGCTGTACAAAGCTTCCAATCTCCATTAATCAACCTTATTTTACCTTCTATAAATCCTGCTATAATCCCGCAAACATTTATTAATCCTTGCACAGATCCATCCATCGTTTTTGTATAATTTTACATATCAGTCCATAAACTCTGCCAAATCCCCTATACTGTAAATCCCTTTGAATTAACACTTAAAACTTCACCAATTCAATGCATAAATCTTATCAAATCCGTGTATACTCACTGCAAATGGTATGGGAGGAATATATGTGAAATATTTATGCGACTCGGGTATTTTCTCAGCTAATATATATATATATATATATATCTATCTATCTATCGCCTGACGCCGTGATCCCCGAAGGGGTGGCCACGAACGAACCACCCCCATGCACCTCTGTCCCCAGTCAGTCGACGCCCCTCCCCCCAACCAGCACCGCCTTCGTTCATGTAGTTCCTCACTCCATCCTTCCACCTCATATTCGGTCTACCTCTCCCCCTCTGTCCCTCCACCTCGCTCTCGTACACCCTCTTAGTCATTCTCTCGCTTTCCATACGTTCCATATGGCCGAACCATCTCAAGTTGTTCCTTTTCACACTTTCCAGCACATCTACCTCCACACCACACCTCCTTCTTACTTCCTCATTAGTCTGTCTATCCCTCCATGTAACTCGGCACGCACTCCTTAAGTAATTAATTTCCACTGCTCTCACTCTTGGTCTGAGTCTCTCAACCAACGTCCATGCTTCGCTTCCGTAAGTCAGTGTCGGGATTACCACACTGTCATGCAAGGACTTCTTCACTTCCATACTGACCACCCTATTTCTTGTTACTGCTTTTAACATTCCTACAACCCTCTTCTCCTGTTGTACCCTCTCCCGCACCTCTTCATCCATAGTCCCATCTTTACTCAACACACTGCCCAGATACTTAAAAGAGTTGACGATCTCCATAGCCTGACCGTTCAGCTTCACCTCACACTCTGTGACTTCAACCCCTTTCGAAGACCATAACCTTGCTCTTCCCCGTATTTACCTTCAAATTCCGTTTTTCGCACACTGTTCCAAACTCATTTACCAGACCCTGCAACTCCCATTCATTATCACTCATCAGAACTGTATCATCCGCAAACAGCAGTATAGGTAGCTTCCACTCAATTCCCTCCCTTTTCAGCGATACACCAACATCCACTGCTCTTGATAGTATTTCTTTCATATATATATATATATATATATATACTGTATATATATATATATATATATATATATATATATATATATATATATATATATATTGTTTTTGTTTTTTTGTTTTTTTAGGAAGGAGACAAACGACAAAGCTGCCTGTAAAGAGTGTACACCAACATTGAAAGAGTGACAAAAAACCTAATTCAGGGTACATTAGAATAAACATATCTGGACACACATAGTTTGCAGCAGAGTAAATCATAGGATGAGTGAAAGATTTCCAGAGTTTACTTGTTGAGTGGAAAAAACAAATGACACATTGGTTTAATCTTGGGTTAGAGAGATGGACTGAATAGGGGTGGGAATGTTTTGAATGGCTGGTGCCACATACTCTCCATATGAGAGGAGGCATACCCTGAGAAAGCTCTGAAGAAAGCTGATTATCTTACTAGCGGTAGAAGAGAAAGATGCAACACTGCAACATATAGAGAGATTTTATATAATTAATAAGAGGAGGAGAGTTGATGGGACAAAAGGCTTTTGAATCTACCCTTTCAGGAACTGTGGAACGGGCGAATCCTCCCCACACATGCGAACAGTACTCGATACATAGGGGCTCGGCACCTTTTTTCTTTTCTTTTTTCTATGTGGATGAGGGAGACACAAATTAAAACTGCCTGTGACGAGTGCCTCCCCCCGAGTTGAAAGAGTGACAGGGCCAAAATTAAGGAGCGTTTAAGACAAAATGCCTGGACACACAGAGTATGAAGCAATGTAAGTCATAGGATGAGGGACAGATGGATTCAGGGAGAGAGTTCTAGAGCTCAGCTGTTGCATAGAAGAAATATTGGAATATCGTTTCATTCTAGGGTTGGATAATTGCACAGAGTAGGGATGGGATTGTGTTGCAAGACGGGTGCCACATGCTCTGCGTAGAGGGGGTGGCATACAATGAGAGAGCTCTGAGGTACACTGATTATTGTAATGGCGGTAGAATAGCGAGAGAGATGCAACATTGCAGTCAAGAGAGATTGCAGAGAATCTGTGAGTGGACGTGAGATAGTCGAAAGGCTTTCTTTTCTACTTTGTCTAGAAGTGCTGTGTGAGAGGATCCTCCCCACACATGCGAACAATACTCAAAACATACCCTTTTACAATGCAAGAAGCAGTGGGGGTAAATAACCCACAGAGACGGTTGAGCACATCTAACTTCTGGGAAACTGTTTTAGCAACAGTGATATTATAGTCTTTCCAAAAAATACCATAAGAACAACGACACCAAGAATATTGAGAAAAGATAAGGGTTGATTTGTGTGTTGTTGAAGATTAAGGAATAGTCGTGTAGAATATTATGATAGGTAGCCAGATGGAGACCTTGAGTTTTTGAAACACTGAAAGCAACACAATTATCAATGCCTCAATTGGAAATAGCTGATAAATAAGAAGATAGAGATACTATGGTTTCATCATGTGAGCTTTGAAGTGATTGGATGAAGAGTCGCTTGGGATAGCTAGTTGCGTAGTGTAATAATAATAATCTGGTCTTTTATTTCTCGTAAGCACCAGTTCTTCCAGAGGAATTCACTAGCGCAAGGTAGAGTCATTGCCCTACGAGTGAATAGGACTAGAGGCACAGTTGAGAAGGTCACTAACCAATATTTGAAACAGAACTGGAGATAGTACAGAACCCTGAATAAAGAAACACCACGTTCTTAACATTAATCATTAATTAAAAACCCCAATGCACTTGAATAAACTAATGAAAGCATATGGTCCTTCCGGTATTCGAACTCGGGACACCAAACCCAGAATATAAGCATATAAACCATTACACCACCAACATAGTTAAGGGAAGACTGACCGTTTGTTTGGTCTATTAATTAATGTATTCATATATTTTTTAGTTTCCTCCCTAGACCTCCATCAAGCTTAGAAAAACACCCCCAAGACCCCCTTTCCAGATAATTTTTTACATTTTTCGGTAGAAAAATTTCCCGGCCAAAGGCCGGTTCCTCTTAAAATTGCAGGCTCGCTATCGCTCGCCTGGAAATAATCGACACCTAAATGGCACGAAAGGTCTTAAAATTGACAACGAAATGTGGCGAAAGGTGTTAAAATCGCCAAACTAATGGGCCGAACGTCTTATAATCTCTAAACTAGTAGGGCTAAACATAAGGGAGAAGGGGGTCCAGAAAAATGGTCTGCCTCCCCTTAACACCAAAGTTGATAGATTTAGGAAGTGCGCAATGGTCGTCCACAACCACAGCAATAAAACAATCAGAAATTGGGAAACTGAAGACAAAGGCACATATACTGTAGATACATACAGGGTGTCAAACGAAAACCAAGTCCTTTCTCGTTAGTCTTCATTATTGTATAGGTGTAGATAAAATTGTGTTTTTTAGTTTAAATGATGTCTTTGGAAGTGATCAAGTAGCCAAAACAATGCTCATGTTAATTTTCTTATATTCCTTCTCATATCCATTCAAGTCTTTACACAAAATTGCTCCAGTTTGACATCCTGGAGGGATAGAAACCAAAGGATGGACATTTAGAAATATGCAATTCGTGCTCGACTCTATTTTCAGCTTTAGATATGTCTAGTACAATAGAAAAGGTCTCACCAAAGTCCAAAAATTAAAATGATCAAGAACTAGTAATATAAGAAAGGAGATTGCCTGTAGAGCAGTCTGTAACGCAACCATACTGGCTGTCTGTAAGTAGATTATGGAAAGACAAATGTTTAACAACTTTTGAATTAAGAATAGATTAAACAAATTTAGATATGCAACATATGAGGGCAATTGGATGTTAGCTGGAGGGTTGAATGCAGTCACTCTTCTTTGGGACAGGTTGAATCAGAGCAAACTTTCAGTAAAAAGGGAAACTATTGAAGGAAAGACACAGCCGGAAAAGTTTGCCTAAGGCAAGGAGTCAGCACGGAAGAACAGTTATTGAGTACACCAGAAGAAACACCATCTGGTCCATATGCCTTCATAGTATTTAGCCCAGAGAGAGCAGAAAGTCCATACTTGGAAGAGATGGAGATATTATGCATATGTAAGAGAAAGGGGGTGAAGAGGGAGGAATAGCCCCGGAATCATCACTCAAACAAAAGATTGAGCGAAAAGTTAGAGGAAGAAGTGATGGAAGTGACGTCATAGTTAAAAAGTGGAGGGAAAGATGACAAAGTACCATTGTTGGTGAGGTTTTTGGCAAGATGCAAGAATGCCTGAGAAGATCTAGAGTTAGAAAGTTGTTGATGATAGAGATAATGTTAAGTTGAAGGATATATTTCGCTAAATTTTTGGCAAAAACATAAAGAGTACGAAATTCATGAGTTTGATAGTGATAGTGCAGCTTGATTGCTTTCTCCTTATTGCAGAAAGTAATTGAACAACGTACGTAAACCAAGGTTTTTTACATTAGATTGAGAGAGAGAACATTGATTGCATGTCTCCATACACAAGATGATTGCCATAGTCATGCGTTTGGTACACTCCAAGGGTCCCCGGCCATGGCAGCAAAAATCATTCCAAGGGAAATAAAAGAAGTATTGCCTAGGAACCTCCCAATCAGCAGCGCCAAAGTGCCATAAGTGTCGTGTCGCTGGCTGGCAGGATCAAAAGGCCACACTGGAGAGATAGGACATCTAACAGAGAAAAGGTTATGATCGGAGGAGCCCGACAGATTGAAAAGATTTACAGTTTGAAAAAGCTGATTACATCAAAATCAAATACCTCATTTGAAAACAAGTGCTAAGATCATGTAATAAAACTTGGTCTCCATTAGTAGATAAATAACTGCTGCAGATAGATTCTCTCTTTGCTGATTAAGACAAACATATAATCTAATCTCTGAAAAAAGTTCCTTTGTCCGAATTCTAAAAGCTCAGTATAGCATTTGGAGACAATCTGTCAGCATTATGTTACGTCGCATCAGACATATTAGCTAGTGATTATGTTTTACATACTCCTGCATGAATGGTAGCTGATTCATAGTTTATTTACAATTTGTTTAAAATATAAACGATGTCCATACATGCATAGAGTACCATCAGACCATGCATGATTACTATCACTATGTTGTAATTTCCAAAAACGTAAAACGTTCTATTGAAACGAGTATATATATATAACATCCATACATGATTATAATAAAAAATAAAAATTGCAAAAGTGGGGATTGGGCCTGAGGAGAGAGAGAGAGAGAGAGAGAGAGAGAGAGAGAGAGAGAGAGAGAGAGAGAGAGAGAGAGAGAGAGAGAGAGAGAGAGAGAGAGAGAGAGAGAGATAGATAGATAGATAGATAGATACATGATTATGTAGCTATAGGCCTATCCCTATACATTACTGCCTAAATTTCACAAATTCCATGTTTTAGTAACACACATTTCACATCGTTGTTGGAATAGTACACAGATAATACCAGTGAGTACAGTGGCGTAATGTTTGTAGCTTTCGGCTCACAAGCGAGACAATGCCAATTGTATTTCTGAGCAAAACGTGACGGATGGGCAGTCTCCTCTCACCTGTGGCTTATGTTCACCAAGTAGTAAATAAGAAAAAGAGAGTTATTGGACATGTCTGACGTCCCATCTTGGGAGGTAAACTAAGGAAGCTTGAATAATCTGACGTAACAAAACCACCATAGGCTTCAAAAGGTTAAGGGGAGATATTCACTTGAGGGATTTTTTTCTTGACTCCTTTCTCCCACATGCTTAGCCCCATTGTTTTTCTAATTTTAAGACGTTTGCCCCATTATTTTGACGATTTTAAGGACTTTCAACCCATTTCTGTCAATTTTAAGACCTTTCATGCCATTTACAGTACAGTAGGTGTTGATTTTATCCTGGCGACCGATAGCGAGCCTGTAATTTAAGAGGAACCGGCTTTCAGCCGGGAAATTTTTCTACCGAAAAATGTACAAATTTATCTTGAAAGGGAGTCAAGGGGGTGTAATTTCAAGCTTGATGGAAGTCTGAGAAACACACTAAAAACCTCCCCTTAAGAGACGGAGTTGAGGGCCTCAGCAAAGCGCAGCACAGCATTATGTTCCAACTTAACTCTACAGTTAGACATATTTGGGAACCTCAATGTAATATGAAGTCGATATAGAGCTAAACTAAACAGAGAGAGAGAGAAAAAAAAACCCCATAAACTTGGTGTACGAAGTTTCAGGGACAAATGGAATAGGATAATATCCTCACACACTGCTGAAAGTATAATATCCTCACACACTGCTGAAAGTATAATGATCAATTTCAGCTTATCGTAATATTTATTATTTTAATTTTCTTTCGGAGAAGCAAGAGACACAATGATAAAACATATATAAATTAAAGTTCAAGGATACTAAAAGGTCTTTTATTGTACAAGAAATTGTCAAATGCTACCATCAATCAATCCTTATAGTTTAAACAAAAATATATAGACAACTATCATCATCATATCAAGCCACCTACCACATGTATTGCATGTGTTCTTCTGCATAATATATTCTGTCCATTATTTAATTATTCAATGACATATAAATCCATTTTCGGACTAATTCATCACTAGAAAATATTACTAAAAATATTAACTGATGATCCATATATCTCAATTTATCTTTATATTTTTGAGTTTCCATTAATTTGTCAATAAATCTATTTGATTTTCGAAAGCAGTTTCGTTTTTACCGATGCACATATACCAAGAACGTAATTCATTCTGGTTATCGTTTGTCGTTTATCACATATATTGCCAATCCCCTTGAGGTCATTTGAGGCTTCTGAGAACTCTACCCAGACAAATATTTATGCCATGATATTATCACTCACCCAAGTCTAGCTTCAATATTAAGGGGAGATGGGTCCTTTTTAGGTCGATTTTTTCATATATTTAATAGTTTTGTAGTTTCCTCCCTAGACCTCCATCAAACTTTAAAAAAATATCCATTAGATCCTCCTTCTAGATCAATTTGTACATTTTTTCGGTAGAAAAATGTCCCGGTCAAAGGCCGGTTCTTCCTAAATTACAGGCTCACTATCGTTCGCCAGGGCAAAAATCGACACCTAAATAGCACGAAAGGTCTTAATATTGACAAAGAAATGGGGCGCAAGGTCTTAAAATCGACAAACTAATGGGGGAAACATCTTAAAATCTCAAAACTAGTGGGGTTCAACACGAGGGAGAAAGTGGTCCAGAAAACCGGGCCATCTCCCCTTAACAATACATGTGTTACTCATTATACAATTTGCACTAATATATATGTGTTGCTCTTATCATCAACATAACCATTAACATTATACCTTTTGATCAACCCTTTGAGTAACAGCGACGTGTTATATTTTATTTTTAGCAATAATTAGACGATATTATGCAGCTTAGGAAGGAATTTAAGGAGAGGCAGGCCGTTTTTCTGGAACCCCTTCTCCCTAATGTTTAGCCCCACTAATTTTGATATAAGACGTTCGGCCCATTAGTTTGGCGATTTTAACACCTTTTGCCCCATTTCGTTGTCAATTTTAAGACCTTTCGTGCCATTTTGGTGTCGATTTTTTCCTGTCGAGCGACAGCGAGCGTGCAATTTTAAGAGGAATCGGCCTTCGGCCGGGACATTTTTCTACCGAAAAGTGTACAAATTTGTCTTGAAGGGGGGTCTAGGGGGTGTTTTTCTAAGTTTGATGGAGGTATAGGGAGGAAACTTAAAAAATATATGAATACATGAATTAATAGACCAAACAAACGGCCAGTCTCCCCTTAAAATGGTTGGTTTAGATAATTTGAAGCCATATTAAATTGTATAGTAAGTTCAATCCACATTAATGTATGCCAAACACAGTACACATTCTGTCGAGCTATTTTTACCCTAGCTGCAAAAAACAAACGAATTCACTATCTGAACCTAAATGCATCAACACATTTTATCTCTGATCCCTATTTCAGCTTATCAATTTGTAGTGTTGGTTATGCTTTAAGCACAATCATCAACAGTATTAAAATGTCTTAGTCTCGTAATATATTGTTACGACCGGGGCTCGTATAAAACAAGGGCTCTTAATCATTGGACTAGGAAAGCACACAGCCACAACGGTAACACTAGATCCAACCCCTCAACTTATAATGCCGGCGCACAAAAACACCTATACCCTCCAGAGTTAAATCTGCGATAACGGGGTATCCTATAACTCAGTATAAGTGCACTACTACTACAGGCTGATGATCTCTGATACAGCCTGAGCACAACAACATACAATTACGGTAATAAGGTATACTAGGAAAAGATAGAGATCTTAATTAAATCACTGCAATGATTTAATGCAAACTAGAAGAAGGTATATTTAAAGTTTCTCTAAACAATAATGAACTGTCACTCCTATACTAAAGAAAGTGAACGAAAGTCCCAAAGCATCGGGCAGGAATCTTCTGAAGAAAGTCTGATGCTGGGGTAAGATGATCGTATCGGATTTTGAACTGTAGTATAAAGCAGGAACAGGATATGACAATTGTAAGGACATATAGGGTTAACTGGCACGGGAATAATAACTGCGCAATAGTAGGAACTCAAACAGCAAAAGAAGTACTTCCTCATCAACGAAACAGCCTACTAGGGTTGTGCAACTCAACAACAACCTAGACTAATAAATGCCGTGAATAATAATGCATACATAACAGAAAGAGTTTATAATCTAAATCTGGTGTCTGCTAGGCGAATAAAGTCTAGCTGGGATGTAGTAGGCTAGGAAACAATGGCTGAGCAAGCGGCTCGTAGCCTAGCGAAGTCCTTAAGGCTGTGCGGCCAAATTACGTTAATTGACGGGGTGCTCTCTTGAGAGATCCAGATCGCTAGTATCTGGTTCTCTCCTGGCGACCCTCTCAAAGTCAAAGCAAACGAGTTAGCACAGTGTTGGGTGGCAGAGGCAAAAGCCCTCACTCGCAACACAGCGCTAAACTCACAAGGTACACAGTCAGAAAGACCACCTAGGCTTCCCACGTCTCCGTTGCGATTGTACAGGTTCAACAAAATCTAGTACACATCGGAAATCACAACACCAGTAGCCTTATCCCAGTCTAGCATTAAATCCCCCAGCAGACCACCACGATACAGGAAGGGAGACACCGTGAGTGTGTCAAACCTCTACAGACAAAAATGGCAACCCCTCCAAAATGCCTAACTAAACATGGGTTATCGGAGAGCTTCAGCATATAATACGATGGCCGATATATGAAATCGTGCAGAACCAAAGGGAAGTTATGATATTAAATAGAGTAGAAGAATGAGAGGTAAGAAGTTGAGAGAGAGAGAAAGTGCTCTATAGGTAGAAGTCGGGAGACAGGGGGGCAAGGGACATGTGAAGGGTATGCTAGTCAGGAAAGCTCTGAGGAAGGAACTCCTCGGGACCCCTCCAGGATCACACACAAAGGCATGGTGGTCAGCCAATCACAGGCCGCTACGTCACCAGGCAGCAGGGCTGCAGAAGGAGCCAGGAACCACCAGCCAATCAAAACCAAGAGAAAAGACCACGCGGGCCAGCAACTCCTCCGGGAGGGAGGAGGGAGGAGGAGGAAAAGCAACATTCACCTCCCCCACCCTGCTCGCTCGCTCTCTCTCTCTCCTTCACTACAATGCATCTTATGTTCAACTCATGATATAAAATACAATGCATTGTCACAGGCGAAAACAAAGACCACTTCTACCCTGCCTGTGACATGACGATTCACAAGAAAGAAAGTACAACATTGTAGACAGACTGTAGCCCATTTCACTGCCCTGGCGAGTGCTAGTGGCTACCGGGAGGCGATTCTGCCAACGCTGGCAGGCGTCACAATATATATATATATATATTGTATTCATTCGAGTAGTTAATTAATAATTTTTTTTTCAATGTGGTCATCCGATCGATTTTTCGTAATTTATTTGTCTTGATCACATTTCCATTATTTTGACATAATTCTCTTTCTACTAATACAACAATGCCTAATTAAAAATAGAAACATTAGTGTATTCCTAAATGATGATTTGAATTACTCATGTATATTGTCTTATACCACTTTTTGAAGATCCAAGTTACGTGAAAACTATTCGCAGGTTCTATTGTACTAAATATTTCGCTGTTCTTTTTTAAAACAATACGTATCGATCAGATCAGATGAAGGTATTGAGGGATAAGCCTTTACAATGGCACCTCGTATCTACATGCTACTTTTCCCATTTTTCTGAAGAGTGTAGAGAGGGGAGAAGGGGTGTTGGAGAGAAAGGAAGCTGTTGAAGTGACTTTGTTATGTGTGTTTAGTCTGTATCGAATTCAAAAGTTCTGAAACCTACTGTACAACAACACTATTAACCAATCTCACGATCATCTTATAACCTCTTCATTTATTTGGAACAATCCCTGCATATACCCCACCGAAAAGGATTCATTGAGATAGTTTTTAGCCTTTTAATGTGCAGACTTTCTTCCTAAGCTGAATAAAATTGTCTAATAAGTGTCAGAGTAAAATTAACAGATGTCACCGGTACTGAATGGGTAATTTTTTAGTTGCACAGACATTCAATTACGTTTTAACTCTGAAGTATAAATGCTCTTTGTTGCAATAGGTGGTATATGATATGGTCAAGGAACAGTATTATAGGTAATATTATTTATTTGACAAAGGCATACCAGTCGCGACTATATAATTATATATATATATATATATATATATATATATATATATATATATATATATATATATATACAGTATATATATGTGTGTGGGTGGGTGTGTGGGTGTGTGTGTGTGCGAGAGAGAGAGAGAGAGAGAGAGAGAGAGAGAGAGAGAGAGAGAGAGAGAGAGAGAGAGATGACATATAGACGAGGATAAAAAATATCAATAAAATAGGAGATAAGACGCACACGCCATTTAAATAATAATGATCAATTCCAGCTTCTTTCTTTCATACATATTAGACACGAATTCCTTGATAAAGACTTTCAACTTCAAGGGCACCACATTCTTGGAATTTCGCACAATACTCTCTATATTTGTCATTCGATTCTTTTATCACCACTTAACCCCTTCTGTACCGGCGACGTCCGTTTCTGTCAATTGTTGGTTTGTAACAGTGGATTAATGTTAAGAACGGGGGGAGATGGGCCGGTTTTCTGGACCACTTTCTCCCTCATGTTTAGCCCCATTAGTTTTCAGATGTTAAGATGTTTGCTCCATTAGTTAGTCGATTTTAATACTTTTCGCCCAATTTCTTCGTCAATATTTAGACCTTTCGTGCTATTTAGGTGAGTCTGTTATGTTGGAAGAACCGGCCTTCGGCCGGGAAATTGTTCTACCGAAAAATGTACAAATTAATCTAGAAGGGGGATCTAATGGACTTTTTTTTTTTTTTTTTTTAATGGAGGTCTAGGGAGGAAACTAGAAAAATAATTAATACATGCAAAAATCTCCCAAAAAGTGAACCATCCCCCCATAATAACTATTGGCTATTTTGTTTTGCTTAGGAAGGACGTCTACCAATTGAAAGGCTACAGACTATCTCAATTAATCCTTTTAGCTACCATATATCCTTCCTATAAGTGTCATAAAATTGTATGAATGTAACTGAAACCAAATAAAAAACGTCGTCACCGGTACTGTAAGGGTTAACTATTCATGTATTGTGTATACTAGTTAATGAATTCAGCATATAATTTGTTCTACCTTATAAGCCGTACTGTACGTGTTATTCTACTTTTCGCATTATTTGAAAAATAATTTTGTATCAATGCATTGGTTAGATGCTATGGTAATTTATTCCATATTATAAATTTCAAATATATATTTTTTTTTAAGAGTTAGTACGCGTATGAGCCCCTTTAAACATATTAATGGTTAGAATCCTATTCATCCTTGGCTGAACTACTCAAATTATTTATTATAACTAGTGCATTTTTTTTTCTAAGTCTTTCTCAATCCATATAAACTAAACCCATTATCTAACAAAAATACCCAGCGTGAAATTAATCGCATAATCACATACATATTGCCGCAGAATACGACTGGATAAGTTAAGGGGGGGAAGAGTATATTTTTGATCGATTTCTTCAATTATATACTGTATATATATATATATATATATATATATATATAAATATATAGGTCTATATATATGCGTGTGTGTGTGTGTGTGTGTGTGTGTGTGTGTGTGTGTGTGTGTGTGTGTGTGTGTGTGATTAGTTTCCTCCCTAGACCTTCGTCAAACTTAAAATATAATTCCCAAGATCCCCCTTCTAAATATATATGTACATTTTTCGGTAGAAGAATGTCTCGGACGAAGGCTGATCCCTCCTTAATTACAGGCTTGCTATCGCTCGCCAGAAAAATAATCGATACCTAAATGACACGAAAAAATAAAGAAATCGGGCAAAAGGTCTTAACATCGCCAAACTAAATGGTCGAAGGTCGTAAACTCTAAAATTAATGGGGCTATTCATGAGGGAGAAGGGGGACCAAAAACAAACAACAATCCTCCCTTAAGGTTTTGTGATATATCCAAGTGGTGCACAATTATGAACTACCTCATCCCTAAGGCGGGTGCCAAACCCCGAAAGGAGTTGAAATAAGGGAGCTATCCCCCCCCCCCCCCCAAAGACGGTTTTCTAGGGCCTTTCCTAGCTGATGCTGAGAAGATTGGGTTCTAGTCAATATAGTAGTCAGCATAAAATAAATAGGACAACACTGGCAGGCTACATAAGAGGTCAATACATATTCAAGCTTATCTCATTACTATTTACCATACAATTCTTTATAACCAATCCTTAAGGGGAGGTTTTGAGTCTGTTTCCTACTCTTCCAGCAATCTAAACATTTCACCCCCTTGACCCCCTTTCAAGATAAATTTGTACATTTTTCGGTAGAAAAATGTCCCGGCCGAAGGCCGGTTACTCTTAAATTACAGGCTCGCTATCGCTCGCCAGGATAAAATCGACACCTAAATGGCACGAAAGGTCTTAAAATTGACAGAATGAGTCTTAAATTCTTAAAATCGCCAAACTAATGGGGCGAACGTCTTAAAATCTGAAAAGCAATTGGGCTAGACATGAGGGAGAAAGGGGTCAAGAAAAAAGTCCCTCAAGTGGAAATCTCCCCTTAACCATGATAATATTAAAAATAATTTCACTTTATCATATTTTGAATCCCTCATATAATTCGTACCATCACACTTCATAAACATCAAATGTCTAATCCCACCCTTTCCCAGACTCTCTTAATCCCTTCTGTACCAGCGACGTTTTTTTTTTATTTGTCTAGCTATGTTTAGACGATTTTGTGTAGTTTAGGAAGGATCTGTGGTAGTAAAAAGGGTTAATTGAGATAGTTGCAGCCTGTCAATTGCTGTAGGCTCTTTATGAGTTGAAGAAAATTGTTTATTATTAGCCGGAATAAATCTAAAAAGCCGTCGCCGGTACAGAAGGGGTTAAATCCTACTTCCCAATCCCAATGTCCCGTTATAATCCTTTCAGGTTAATCCTACCTAATTCCAATACATTTTAGGCACATCCAATCCTTCTAAGTTTCCCAAATGTCTAATCGCTCTGAAAACCCCAGCCAATCCCAATTACCACATTAAGGGGGAAGAAATTATTTTTTGGTAATTTTTTGTCATATATTGCATATATATAAGTTTTGTTTTAGTTTCTTTCCTAGACATCCATCAAACTTATACAAAAATAAACATCCCCAAGATCCCCCTTCTAGATATGATTGTAAATTTTTCGTTAAAAAATATGTCCGGCCGGCGAAGGCAGGTTTTCCTTAATTACAGACTTGTTATCGCTCGCTAGGAAAAAGTCGACTCCCAAAGGACACAAAAAGTCTTAATATTGGCAAATAAATGGGACGAAAGGTCTTAAAATTGCCAAACTAATGGGTCGAACGTCTTGAAATCTCATAACTAATGGGGATAAACATTAGGGGAAAGGGGGGCCAGAAAAAACAACCAATCGCCCTTGAAAATCCCATATCGAAAACTAAATTCATCTAAATACTATACCCAATCCTCCTCTACCCCACCAAACCCATCCCATCCCCAAACCCCGGAGGCAAACGAGCAGCGAGATTTACAAGGGGCAGTGTTCAGTGTTTTAGCGGCCTCCTGCAATCTGAAGAGGGCCATATATAACGGAGAGAGAGAGAGTTACAAGGAATATTTAGCATCTCGGATCGATCCGCAAGCCCTTGCGATCCATTCCGGGGAGATACTCGAAGTGGAAGGAGAGACTGTTTTGTGCACTACACTTATTACAGAGTGTGTACAATACTATCTAATATTTTCTTGAACTACTCTACTGAAGAACTGAGAGAGAGTTGTAAGTTGGGGGTTATTGGAGAGAGAGCAGAGGGCGTAAAAAGGGTAGTGGAGCAGGTTATTTTGAGGGTGTAGTGGACTCTCCAGTTGTTATCTCAAAACACATTGCGATTCATTCCTAGAAGACACTATAGCCTAAAAATATGATGTGCATCAAGCTAGTGTGACACAAGCGACTTTTCGAGCAATTTTGTTGGGCAAGTATGGTTTGGAAGGTTCAAGATTTAAATCTTAGCAGAATTCAGCCACATATCATAACCTAACGTCAGTATAGTTGCCGATTCCAATGCGAAAGATACTCAAAATAATGCTAGAAATAAACTAGCTCATTTAAAATTGTATTTTCCTTCAGTGTCTATTTATATTTGTATCCGTTCCGCGTCGTACAGCGCAAGTTTCTTTGAGTTAGTCAAAAAATAGTTCGCGTGCGCCCGTTCTCACCCAAAGATGCTGAGCCATAATACAGAAGGGCAATATCAGGCCCGTTCTCTTGATGTCCCAGAAACACTCATACCAGCTTCCTCCTCATCTGTGGTGTCCATATCAAAGATGGGGGTAAGCTGGGTGGTGTTGGTGTCTGCTTTACTGAACTACAATAAAACAATATGGAAAATATACATGGATATACAATGTTCTCTCTTTTCAAAGTCTAGTGTGGCGTTAGTGGGCCCTGTGTGGAAGAGCAGTTGGACAAGAAGTGTGGCAACAATAGGTGACAAATATATTCAGTAAGTGTTTGTGACAGTCATAGAGAATAAGTGCAGGTGACAAATATATAAATCATATGTGTTGGTCCATAAACCACAGTAGATCTGGACTTGACACGAACATGGAACTTTGCAGTAAGGGACCCAAAATCGGAAACGACCCCCCAGTTCGAACCTCGAATCAGCGAAAATGATATACAGGACTGAGTCAGAGGGGAGAAAAGCACAAAGATATAACTAAATGTATATTAGCCCCTTGAGGATATGGCGCGTTTTAGCATTTATTTTGGCTATCATAAGACAATTATATACAGCTTAGGAAGGATCTGTGGAAATTAAATGAGTAAAGACTATTTCGATAAACCCTCTGAATTCAATATATCCATCCTAATCTTAATAATATCGTCTAAGAATAGCCAGACAACAGAAAAGAAGTGTCATCAATCCTCAGAGGGTTAACTGTTGTTGATACAAATATAAATAGGTCCTGGAAACAATTCGTTAAAACCCAAACATTATATTTTGAGATATCACGAGAGTGTACAAAGAGAATGACAAACAGAAGTAGGTGAATACTCTACCCAACGGTCTCTGGCGGGTTAGAGAGAGAACTACGAAATGGGAAGGAAACAGACCGGATGAAATAAGTAACACCCCGTTCTTAACATTAATCATCCATTACATACCACAATGTACTTGAATAAACTAATGAGAGTATAAGGTCCTCCCAGGATTCGAACTCGGCACACCACACACATAACATTAGCATCTAAACCATTACACCACCAACACAAGACAGAGGTACGCTATGGGAAGGAGTCAGACAGGATGAAAGAGAGAGGTACGAAATGGGAAGGAGACAGACAGGATGAAAGAGAGAGGTACGAAATGGGAAGGAGACAGACAGGATGAAAGAGAGAGGTAAGGAATGGGAAGGAGACAGACAGGATTAAAATGAGATGTACGAAGTGGGAAGGAGACAGACAGGATTAAAAAGAGATGTACGAAGTGGGAAGGACCCAGACAGTATGAGAGAGAGAGGTACGAAATGGGAATTAGACAGACAGGATGAAAGAGAGGTACGAAATGGGAAGGAGACAGGCAGGATGGAAGAAAGAGGTACGATATGGGAAGGGAGTCAGACAGGATGAAAGAGAGAGGTACGAAATGGGAAGAGAGTCAGACGGGATGAAAGAGAGGTACGAAATGGGAAGGAGACAGACAGGATGAAAGAGAGATATACGAAATGGGGAGGAGACAGACAGGATGAAAGAGCGATATACGAAATGGGAAGGAGACAGACAGGATGAAAGAGAGAGGTACGAAATGGGAAGGAGACAGACAGGATGAAAGAGAGAGGTACGAAATGGGAAGGAGACAGACAGGATGAAAGAGAGGTACGAAATGGCAAGGAGACAGACAGGATGAAAGAGAGGTACGAAATGGGAAGGAGACAGACAGGATGGAAGAGAGAGGTACGAAATGGGAAGGAGACAGCCAGGATGAAAGAGAGAGGTACGAAATGGGAAGGAGACAGACAGGATGAAAGAGAGAGGTACGAAATGGGAAGGAGACAGACAGGATGAAAGAGAGGTACGAAATGGGAAGGAGACAGATAGGATGCTAGAGAGAGAGAGAGCGAAGTAAAGCAGGATTTAAAAGAAGGGAGATATACCGGTACATTGGGGAGAACAGGAGAACGGAAGAATACTTGCTGAAAATAAAGAAAACAATTATAGATAGAAAGAGTATAAGGAATGAGGAATATAGTTAGAGGTGGTGGGAGCGAAGACTAGCATGATCAAACAAAAGGGCCATATTACACGAACATGCAGTGAAAGATGAATAAAAGAAGAAATTAAATTGCTGTGTTACTAGACAAGATGACAAAGGAAGATGACAGTTGCTTGAAGACAGGAGAGGGGCCAACAGTACAGATTGGAAGGAGTAAGGAAAGACATAAGATTAATACAAGAGACACAGTAAAATGGGATTGTTGAAGAAATCGAATAATAAGGACCATGAGCTGAATAATAGATGATTTTATACAAGATAATAGCAGATATACAATATGATGGGGAAAGGAAAGGATATAAGGTGAGACTAGAAGGGGGGTTACAGAAAGCAAGTGGAAATTAGACGGAAAGTACAGTATATTGAAATTATAGTCAACTCCTTCTTTACCGGGGACGTCTTTTTAGCTTCTTCCTGACTACTATTAGGCGATTGTATTCGGCTTAATAAGGGCCTCCAGTAATTAACATGCTTGGAACCATCTCACTTACCCCTTTTTACTACCACAGATCCTTTTCAAACTGCACAAAATCGTTTAAATCTAGCTAGAATAAAACTACAAAGACGTCGCCGGTACAGAAGGGGTTAAAGGAGGAAACATGGTGGAAACAGGCTATACAAATGAGCTTATAAGAGAAGGTAATGCGTGAGGGCTGGTCCTGCCCAGAGTGAGGTTTGGCATCCTCTACCCAACCTTAGCCGTTTCTGTCTGTCTATTTTCCTGTACTACTTTTCCTACTTCTGGGGCGAGAGGCTAGGAACCTTACTCCCCTTTTATAATTTACCTACTAGGCGAGCCATAGAAAGGGGTGAGGCTACGCGAAAGTGGTCCAGGACCCTCAAAATTGGAACTTTAAATGTTGTTTCTGTTCGCGCTCTGTCTTGAGTCGGTCACCCCCAGCTATGGGATATGTGCCTTTGTATATACATGCTGTACATACATATATACATTATATTACAATGAACAGTGTTGAAACATAAATTGCTAACAAGAAAAATATCATGTCAGCGATATACACAAAGAGTAGAAGAATGTAAGTAAAGAAACGGAAAAGGATGGAAAATAAGAAGAAGAAGAATACCGTAAAGGAGGAATCATGAGAGGTAGACGATAGGTGGAGAGGGCAGGGAAATGTACACCGAAGGAGAGAATAGGAGGGAGGACAGAAAAGAAAGGAAGAACAAGATATAAGAGAAGGGAACAAAAATACGGCGTGATAAAGATAGGCAGGGGGAGAGGGGAGCAGATGAAACGAACGGGAGGGAAGGAATACGCGAAAGGAATGAAGGGAAGAAACAAGACAAGAAATTCGATACCTAAAACTTAAAAGAACATGTTAAAAGGAATCAAAAACATTTGCAGTCATGGGGAGCTTAATATTTGCTATAGGTATCATAATACAAACACAAAACCGCCAATATCGATAGTAAATATTATTGTGTTTTGGTTCTTTTGACTACCAACCAGTAATGGCAGTCGTAATTGTTATTAGAGTACCGTCGATGTGGATAATCATCAGTAATGATATTGCATGGGCACGATGGGCCCACGTTCCAATATTCTAATCACTCGCACTAATCCAACCAAGTACTGTGAAGACCACTATATTATATGAAGTACTGTTCTTTATAAAAATCAGGCTATATTTAGCAAAGGCGGATTCACACTTTTATTTTGAAACTTTTGTCTGTTAACATGTCAGGATTTTTGCGAGGCATCGAAGACTAGACTATCGGTATATACTGTATAATATTTGTTAGTATTTTGTTTTTATTATTATTATTTTTTTTTTTTATTTTTTTTATAACAATAAAATAACTACTACATTTTAGGTGGGTATAAGACAGCTAATCGGTAACAAACTCCGTGTGTCTATACATTTTAGCTCGAACGTTCCTCCTAGATTTTGACCCTGTCACGCTTTCAACTCTGGGGGAGATGCTCGTCACAGACAGTTCAGCCTTTTGTCTCCCTCATCCACATAGAGATAACCCCTCTATTTTCACAATCTGTTCCTATAAAAATTAACACTTCCTTTCTATTCTAAAATCATCTGAACCTATAGTCTCATGGGGTCTTAAAACTGGGCAATTCCTCTTCTTGAATGAAATAGGCTGATCAAGAAGAATGATTTCCTGTAGCTAGCGAACCCGCAGAATGCCGGAAAATATTATATATTTTTGTGATGTATGTACACACAGGAGCGTCACGGTTACGCAAAGTACGACAAATGTGCATTTTGTAAAAATGTTTGGAGTACATTTTTTCATTGCAAGCACACTTTGAGAGTATTTGGAGTATATCAGCATTAACCCGGCAAGCGCGATAGGCCTTACGGAAGGCTTCCTATAGGGAACGCGATAGGCCTCACGGAAGCAAGACCATAAAAAAAATCTTCCAAAATAAAAAAGGGCCTATCAAAACAAAGGAATTTGTCTCTAGGTGAGATAATTCCCCTCCAGTACTCATCCATGTAAATCTCACCCACCCCCCTCCCCTCCTTCCCCACCTTATTCCCCCCTCCCTCCCCTCCTCAATTATCACCTATTTTTCCTCTTATTATCATCATTTATCGGTTATTTTTCTCTCCCGCGATAATGTAGCACAAGTGGGTTGCAGAAAAGATCGTTATGTAACACCCAGACACCGGCCCACACCGCCCCGCTCGTCTCAGTTACCTCACAGACAGCGAGCCTGTGGCTCTCTCTCGCCTGAGATTATGACCGGGTGGCCAATATCTTCGTTTTTCACCACCCAAATGCTTTTCCCACTTATTTTAGCACTCTTGAAGGTTCATATATACATCATATATGTAAAATAAAAGCATACCGAAAACAAATAATGCTCTATATTGTAAATATAACGAATTCTGTCAGAATCCAAGGCTAGAAATGCACAAATAACTACCCTAGCCCCTAGGTCTATTTCGCGCTTGTCAGGTTAAGTATGAATTGCTTTTTCGACGCACAATTGTTATGGAGATGTAAGCACACACAGGATATGATCTACGGGTTTGCAAATTTGATAGGTGGCAGGGGGGTGGTGGGAGGGTCGTAGGGTAGGGTACTAGTGGTATGAATATTGGAGGTGTGGGTGACCTAGTTTCGGCGATATCAATTTTTTTCTCAGCAACTCCGTATATTAACGGACTTGGCAGTAGGTCTGACAACACCCTGGTCAGTATATATACGGACCTGGCACACTGGGAGTAAATATCTACTGTCTAAATATCATCTATTACTATGCAAGTTCTCTAAGTTCGAATCCCAGTAGGAACACGTTTTAATTAATTTTATTGGGTGGTTTTTGGTGTTGGGAGTGAAATATATATAGAGATTATTATTTATTATTATATATTATTACTCTCTCCCCCCCCTTTTTTGTATTTTACACTCACAATAAATCAAGGCTTGTGTTTAGAAGACAGTATGAGTTATGGACTATAATATAATTGACCTCACATTTGTACCAAGGTATGTAGCTGTCACAAATACATGTAGAAGTAGTCCAGTTTTTGTTTTATTTTAGCTTTTAAAACATCTTTTCTTTGGACAAACACCCTCTCTCAACCAATGCATGGAAGCATCTGGCAACAAGCAGGGTGGGTTGGTGTAACCAACTCGGCCGGTACTACCAAAACGTATGGGTACGTTACCCACAATATGGGCATTTTATTGCATCAGACGTACCAGTACGGCAACCGTAATGAATGGGTTAAACAATTTTCTACACTGTGATGGTATCATTTGCATGAAATATTTGCTTGTGACAAATAGGGGAGGTTAACTCTCTACCCTGTCGCTTAGAATACCTTCTGGAATGCCAAAAATAATTATTTCCCAGTTTAACAACACCTGAGCAACTGTATTATTTCCCTGGTGTCGTGTTCAGCACTGGGGGTTCAGTACCTTTTTTAATAATATCAAGTACTTAACTTTGGCCTAGGTGACCACCTGTACCATTCATATTATAAATACAAAATCTTACCAAAACTACCCAACGGTTAAGGCGTGCGAATCCGACTTAACCCAATCACTACAAAGATGTTTCCATACATTGTATTCAAGCCCTCATGAGATTACTGTACATATTATATTAATACACTAGCAGCGCCATGTAAGTTTCAAATAATTTAAATTGGATAGTATTCCCCTCACAGTCTGAAGGTTCTTCGCAACTTAAATACATTTCCTTAAATGCCAGCAAAAATATATCATATTAAAATTTAGGTATATAGAAGAGGTCAACTTTTGAATGCTTGATAAAACACACATCACTGTTTTACAGATATTTCGTGGTATTAGGGTCGTTTCGGAATATATATACAGTATAAATAAAAGGTAATTATGAAATTGTTTATAATGCACTAGGTGAGAAGGACTGAAGTGATGTGGGTGAGGTAGGCTGGGTGAGGTAGGCTGGGTGAAATAAGCCAAGTGAGGTAAACTGAGAGAAGTGTGGTGTGTGGAGCGGGTAGGTGGAGTGGGCCGAGTGAAGTAATGCAGCCTGGATGAAGTGGGCTATTAAAAGTGTACTGGTACGTACAAGTGGACCGAGCGAGGTGGATCAAGTGAGGTGGGACGGATGGAGTATGTTTTTATTTATGTATTATTATTATTTTTGTTTATGTGTACGAATGAGACGCAAAGCAAAGCTGCCTGTAACAAGTGTCTCCTTCAAAGTTGGAAGAGCGACAGGTAGCCAAATTCAAGGTATGTTGGAATAAAAGCAAAATGTTGGAGTATTGGAAAGAAGTGTGGTGTGCTTGGTAAGTGGAGTGAAATTAATAGGAGGAAGAGGAGTTTGTGAGAGCTAGCTGGATTACTCCGTGTAGGTGAGACACACACATAAACAGTGAGGAGAGCCAGAAACAAATAACACAGGAGTTTCAGCAACTCCTTATCACATTCCTATGAGGCCTCCCCTGGGTATTGCCCTGCTCGATTAGTGTCTACAAATTGCCCAATCTTAACCCTTTCCTTATTAGGCCATGTTTTTTTAGTGTTATTCTGGTTATCATTAGACGGTTTTATGCAGGTTTAGGATATACGCAAGGCACTACCAGTTGTACAATTGAATTCAATTATCCACTTAACTGCCACCAACCCTTCTGAAGCTTCATATAATCGTCTAATAATAGCCAGAATTTAAAGGGAGAATGCGTCGTGGTGTACCGAACGTGTTAAGGTAAACTTGGTTAAGGGGAGATTTGTAGTTCAGTATTTTTGTTTTCTAGACCCCCTTCTTTCAAATGTTTAACCCTATTAGTTTTGACATTTTAAGACGTTCGCTCCATTAGATTTGCGATATTCAGATCTTCTGCCCCATTTACGTCAATTTTAAGATTGTTGGTGCCCCTTAAGTTTTTTTTTTCTGGCGAGCGATAGCAAACCAGTAATTTAAGAGGAACCGGCCTAGGGCCGGAACATTTTTCTACCGGAAAATGTACAAATGTATCTTGTTTTTTTTTTTGTTTTTTTTTTTTTAGCTTGATGGAAGTCTAGCGAGGAAAAATAAATAAAACAAAAATAGACAAGAAAACAAACCCTACCCCCTTTATCCCCTTTGTTTTACAACTTTGTCCCATAAGCCAACCCAAAAACAAAGATTTTAAGACATCCATCCATCTGCCTGCATCCTGCGACGGAGAAAAAGAGAAAGACTGAGAAGTCAAAAAACAAAAAGGCAAGGACTGAAAGGCAAGCAATACGTCAGGTATTCAAATTCTCATCCTCTCGATGGAGCGAGAAAAGATGGAATCGAATGGGCGGATGCAAGAGGTAGTAAGAGGAAGAGGAGGAGGACCAGAACAAATAAATATATGTTTAGATTCGCAGTACCGTGGTAGTTAAATCTCATCTAACGAAATCAGTGTTTATTGTACAGACAACTTCAATGTGTTTGTCCTTGGGTTGTAGGACCCCCAAAAGAGCTAAAGTTGAAGTATGATGTGTACATTCTTTCTATGTGCACATTCTAATTTGTCCATTCATGTCTTCACAACACGACACTGTATACATTGTAACATAAGCAATGCTACAACATATCTGCATTTTATTAAGAGATAGTAAGTAGAGGAAGGAAAAACAAAGAAAAACAATCTATCATTCACACTATACACTCAGAAAAGATTTCCATACCTTACAATGGGCAGGCAATTGGTATATAATTAGTGTTATATTACAATGGACCAGAGTCAAAGCTCTCGTTCCAAGAGTGACAAAGGGGCTTGGAAATAAATATGCCTGACGTTAACCTGCCTGTGGGAAGCGATTTATCACGTATCAAAGTAGGTTTTGTTTTACCTACTCCATAACTGTAAGGTTAATTATTCAGGCATTATTGTACAGATACCAGAAACACTAAAAGCACATGTTGTAACTTGGATCGTAATTATGTGCAGAGATTTTAAAGATGTTCATCTATCTATCTATTGTCGGACGCCGTGATCCCCGAAGGGGTGTTCACGAACGAATCGCCTCCATGCACCTCTGTCCCCGTCAGTTGACTCCCCTTCTCCCATCCAGCACCGCTTTCACGCATATATTTGTTAACTCCATCCTTCCACCTCTTCCTCGGTTTACGTCGCCCTCTTTGTCCTTCCATCTTGTGCACTCTCTTAGTCATTATCTCGCTTCCCATACGTTCTACATAGCCGAACCATCTCAAGGTGTTCTTTTTCACACTTTCCAGCACATCTACATCCACAACACACCGCTCTCGCACTTCCTCATTCGTCTGTCGATCCCTGCATGTAACTCCGCATGCACTTCTCAAGTAGCTCATTTCCATCCCTCTCATTCTTGGTTTGTGTCTCTCCAATAATGTCCATGCTTCACTCCCGTATGTTGATGTCGGGATTACCACACTATCATGCAAGGACTTCTTTACTTTCATGCTGACATGGAAGTACGTGAGACTAAAAGTATGGTTGTAATAGATACTAAACACCACCACTTATCTATGCTTGCATAATGTTGGTCGACATTACTTAGCCTAATATCCAATGTTCTCGAGAGCATTACACACACACACACACACACACACACACACACACACACACACACACACACACACACACACACACACACACACACACACACACACACACACACACACACACACACACACACACACACACACACACACACACACACACACACACACACACACACACACACACACACACACACACACACACACACACACACACACACGCACACACACACACCTACACACACACACACACACACACACACACACACACACACACACACACACACACACACACACACACACACACACACACACACACACACACACACACACACACACACACACACACACACACACACACACACACACACACACACACACACACACACACACACACACACACACACACACACACACACACACACACACACACACACACACACACACACACACACACACACACACACACACACACACACACACACACACACACACACACACACAAAATAGGCCTATTTGCAAAATTAAAAAAATCCTAGACATTTTGCAAAATTACATTTAATGTCTGGACTACTTACAAAATGTCCAGTATATTGGTCTTCTAAAATTACTCGTGCCTTTATGCAAAATCGCATCTAACACATCTTCACGACATACAAATCTTCTCGCAAGAAAATTAGATCGATAACATTTCCACGCATTCCCTTCTTATGCAGCTTTTGCTCGGTGGTACATTTCAACCGTGACTTCCAGCATTTCATATGTCCGCAACAGATGATAGTACTTCTAAGTCTTTTGCACGATAGCTTGTGTAAGTTCAGTCAAAAGTTTAAGAATATATTTGTACTTCTCGCTGGGTAGCAAACTCCAATATGTTGCTGCTTTGTTGTGCTCTGCCTCGGCCAACTAGGCACAAAAATAAATTATTTTTATCATTCATTGTAAAAATTTCAGGGTATAGTTTAACACTGGAATAGTAAGAGGAGCAGTATGAATAGCTCCGCCCTCACTTGAGCTGGAGTGGTGGCTGAATGAAAATTTAAAGTGGGTCACCGGCTTTTTGTTTAGCTTTCTCGCCTTTTCTCGCTTTCCCTGGCTTGTATCCATTCGGCCCCATTCAGCCAACTATTTTAAGACGTTTATCCCCATCCAGGAGTTGGTTTCTTCCTAGCGAGCGATAGCGAGCCAACATTGTATGGAGAAATCCGGCTTCGCCGGTGACATTTTTCTATTGTCAAATTTACAAATTTAGCTTGCTGTCAAAAATATATATATGCTGGCTCGCTACCGCTCACCAGGAAAATATTGCCACCTGGATGGGGGTAAACGTCTTAAAACAGTAGGCTGAATGGGGCCAAATGGATACAAACAAAATTAGAGAGAGAGGGAGAAAGAGAAAAAATAGCTGGGTGGGTTCCCATAAATGGGTGCACCAGTGCCCTCCCCCTTCCCCTTCCACTATCCTGCCACCACCAAGCTATATATAATTATCACCCGGCCGCTTGTTTATACTTTTTGTTTTCTGAGAACATAGGCTGCATATTTACCATTTTCGTTCCTTCCATGTCTGTTGATGTTATTGCCCAGTATATCTTATACTGGTAAAGTTGATAACATAAGAAATTTATATTTTTCAATTATTTAGAATGGTACACAAAGGCAAATATGCTAGGCTTTTCGTAAATTGGCCAGACGTTTAGTATCATTTTGAAAACAGGCTAGGGTACTGGTTATTTTGCAAATAGGCCGTAAATTGTTTTTTGTTTTTCTATGTGGATGAGGGAGACAAAAGGCAGAACTTCCTGTGACGAGTGCCTCCCCTAGAGTTGGAAGAGTGACAGGGCCAAAATCAAGGAATGTTCGAGCTAAAATGTTTGAACACACGGAGTTTGAAGCAATTTAACCCGTACAGCCCCAGCGACGCGCCTGACGCGTCGGCGATGTATGTAACGCACAGCCCCAGAGACGCGCCTGGCGCATCACCCTAATTGCGCCGACCGTAACCTCAGGTGTAGCCACTCAAGGGGGCTCAGATTTGTATGGGAACTGTGTACGTATCCCACGCAACCGTGCCGATGGTTGAAAACTCTCAAAGTCCACGTGCGTGCGCGCGAGCGCGCAATAACCTGTTTTTTGGGGATAATTGCCTTCAATTTTTTACTCTTGTAAAATCCGTTTTCGGGGGCTCTGTAGGACCATTTTTTAAGCTTTTTGAGCGGTTTTTCATGGTTTTTCCTTCATTCCTAACCCATTCGCTATTGTTTCTGGAATAAAACCATTTTTTGAAAACCGGCCGGGTTCTGGTGCGCAAACATTACAAAACTAGCCGGGGCTCCACGGGTTAAGTAATAGGATGAGGGGAAGATGAATTCAGGGAGAGAGTTCCAGAGCTCTGCTGTTGAATATATATAGAGTGAGACAGACACATAGTTATATAGATATGCTGACAACACAGACCTTGCGTTCGCCATTAGGCAATCCGGCCTTTATATATATATATATATAGGCCTATACAGTATATGTGTATTTTATTTAAAAAAAATTCACTCACTCTTTTAGTTTCCCACTACACTGTCGAAGAAGAAGGTCTTTGTGACATCAAGGTTTGCCTTCTTCGTTTATTATTCAATTCCATTTCCGCGAGTTTGAGTATTATTGTTAAATGTAAATAACATATCTATTGCCTTTGTCAAAGCCTTTCAGCATCTTGGAGCACTCAAGAAGTTGACCCCTCAGCCTTTTTTTTTTTTTTTTTAGAGGGAACATTCTTTAATAATATGAAGATTATTAGGCTTTCAGAAATTAGTATCCCCAGGTATCTAACTAATGATGTGTTATATATTTGTTGGCCATTCGTTTCAGAGAGAGAGAGAGAGAGAGAGCTGGAATGCCGCGAGGGAAGCAAAACAGATACATCAAGGCGGGAGGAAGGAAGAGGAGAGAAGTGGAAGTGAGCGGTGGAGATGAATGGGTAAAAGAGTGGAAGGAAAGACCGAGATGAACGAGCTATATAAGAGAGTGGAGGAGGAGGAGGACGAGGAGGAGAGGTGGGAGCAAGATGGTGATGGTGGTGATGATGATGATGATGATGGTGATGGTAATGATGATGATGATGGTGATGAATATGATGATGATGGTGATAATGGTGACGATGGTAATGATTATGAAGATGATGGTAATGATGATGACGATGATGATGGTGCTGGTGATGATGATGGTAATAATGATGACGATGATGATGGTGCTGGTGATGATGATGGTAATGATGATGATGGTGAAGATGATGGTAAGGATGATGATGGTGCTAATGGTGATTATAATGATAATGGTGACGATGTTAATATTGGTGATGGTAATGATGATGACAATGATGATGGTAAAGATGGTAATGATGATGATGATGATGATGAAGATTATGATGGTGATGGTAATGATTATGATGGTATTGATGATGATGATGGTGATGATGATGGTAATGATGATGATGGTGATGATGATGGTAATGATGATGATGATGATGGTAATGATGATGATGAAGATGATGATGATGGTAATGATGATGATGCTGATGATGGTAATGATGATGATGGTAATGGTAATGATGATGGTAATGGTAATGATGATGATGATGATAATAATAATATGATGATGATGGTAATGAATGATGATGGTAATGAATGATGATGATGATGGTAATGATGATAAAGATGATGGTAATATTGATGATGATGATGATAATATTGATATAATTAAGAAGAGGTGAAGGAGAAGAAGAACATAACAGTGTGCAAATAAACCCTTTCTGTACCAGCGACGCCTCTTTACATTTTATTCTAGCTATATCTAGACGAAGTTATGCAGCTCAAGAAGGATCTGTGGTAGTTAAAAGGGTTGATTGAGATAGCTCGAAGCTTTATAATTGCTAGATATCCTTCCCAGACTGAATAAAATATAAAGGATGTCGACGGTACCGAAGGTGTTACCAATACTGCTCAAAATGCAAACCAGTGATGAATTAAATCCAATCTGCTTGCATTTAAGGGGAAACCAATAGCCAAATCTATTACATGTAATTACTTATACCTTTCTAAGTGCAGTTGCCGAAATTTTGTCTGTACATAGTTTATACACTATGCAAATAATATATGTGTGAAGTAAAGCAAATCATTAAGGGGAGGTTTTAGTTTGTTCCCTAGCCTCCATCAATATTAAAATTACACCCCCTAGACCCCCTTTGCCCTTTCATGATAAATTTGTACATTTTTCGGTGGAAAAATTTCCCGGCCTTACAGGCTCGCTATCACTCGCCTGGAAAAATGCAACACCTAAATGGCACGCAAGGTCATATAATTATCATGTTTTCTCCACTAACCAACTTTACTCCTAAACTCGATTAATGAAATAAACAAACACATGTGACAGTCCGGGAATTTGAACCCAGGACGCTCACACCGAAAATCAACACACTTATGCATTGCACCACGAAGACAGTTAAAGAATGTTGCACAAACCTACGATTAATTATGCAGTTTCGAATCCTGCATACCAATCTTAGCATGTACAACCATTCCAACAGCGTTATCGGAGGCTATGCATAATTATAATTATGTGAATGGAAATGGTAATTAATGGGGCACTTAACCCTAGAGAAGGCCTCTCGATAAATTACTACTGAATCAGAATGAATTATCATGTTTTCTCCACTAACCAACTTAACTCCTAAACTCGATTAATTAAATTAACAAACACATGTGGCAGTCCGGGGATTCGAACCCAGGACGCTCACACCGAAAATCAACACACTTATGCATTGCACCACGAAGCGGGTATCACACGAGCACTAATCCGACCAACCAATTGACCAACCAACTTGCATCGGGACGATCGACGTTGGTAATAATTAGCACACGGCATCATACTATCACCAACCAACTGCAGACGACACAGTGTTCTCCTAGCTTCAAACCCTGCTTAAAACACGCAATACTTTTTTATGTAATTGTAATAACTATACATAATCATATCTAATAAATAAAATTATAGAGAAAATGTAAAATGTAAATGTTAATATCGCTTACGGGAGGTTAGTATTCAGAGTTTGAAAAATTGAAGGATTGCGCATCTACGGTTCCTTAGCCTATGTACTGCATTTTATAAGGTGTGTACATAGTTCAATAGTCAAGGCCGTGGATGAGTAAACTAGTTTATTAGAATGACCACCTAACTGTATTATTATTATTTATTATTATTATTTATTATTATTATTATACAGTGGTTCCCAAACCCATGGTCGCGACCCAAACAAGGGTCACGAGGGTTATTCTGAGGGTCGTGGGAGGGTCTGGTGAAATAAAGTAAAATATAATGAAAAACTACTATTTGTGCAAAAATTCCATCGTGAAACTTGGGAATGTATAAAATTATGATAACATTATCAAATGACATTGGACTCAAGACTCAAGTCTTAATAGTGTGACGCCTACCAGCGTTGGCAGAATCGCTTCCCGTTAGCCACTAGCGCTCGCCAGGGTAGTGAAATGGCCTACAGTTATCAGAGAATGTTGTTCTTTCTTTCATAGTACTTGCATTGTTACAGACAGTCCCGTGGTGGACTTTAATTTTCGTCTGTGACAACGGGAAGCATTTTATATCATGAGTAGAACATAAGATGCATTGTAGTGAAGTTGAGAGAGAAAGAGCGAGCGAGCAGCGTGGTGGCAGTGCGTGTTGCTTCCCTCCTCCCCCCCAGAGGAGTTTTCCCGCCCGCGTGGCCTTTCTCTCGGTTTTGATTGGCTGGTGGTTCCTGGCGCCTTTTGCAGGCCTGCTGCCTGGTGACGTAGCGGCCTGTGATTGGCTGACCACCATGCCTTTGTGTGATCCTGAGGATCCCGAGGAGCTACTCTCTTTAGAGCAGGCTAGGGGCGCACATGACTAACATCCTTTTTACCACTGTCTCCCATATCTCCACCATTCTGATACTGTCTCTCTTTCTCAACTTCTTCTCTTTCATTCCTCTTATCTTTTAACGTCACAACACTCCCTTTGGGTTCTGCACACGATTTCATATCGGCCCATCGTATTATGTGCATCGCTCTCTGAGATATTTACATGTACTTAGAATAGGTTTTGAGGGTTCTTAGTTAGTAGAGGTTAAGAACTCGTTGTGTGTCTCATTATTGATTTAGTGCTCTGTTGGGTTATTTAATGCTAGACTGGGATAAGGCTTCTGTTGTCGTTGTCAGCGATGTGTGTACGGTTCGCTTATACCTACACGACTTCCGACGGTTTCTGTGGTAGCCTAGGTTGTCTTTTTGGCTGTACCTTTTGCGAGTGCAGCATCGTGTGGTGAGAGGGCATTAGCCTACTACCTTGTCACACAGTGCTGCCTCTTTGCTTGACTTTTGAGGGATCGCCAGGGTAGAACCTGGATCTACCAAGAGAGCATCCCCGTCATTAACGTAACTTTAATCATACCGCCTTATGGTGGGTTCACACATTCACGTATATTGCTCCCGTCAGCTCCCGTCTGTTGTAAACGAAGGTATATTGGTAGTTGGCAACCGATTACGTAAAACGTAATGGCATAATACGCAAAACGTTAATGAAATTACGGCCAGTCGGTGGGGTACTCTCGCATGGCGCGAGTAGAAACGAGTAGCCCACGTGGGTCGGGAATGTTGTGGGTGCGGCCAAGGCCGCGCGGTTGCTGATTCGAGTCGAATCAGGAACGTGGCTCGCCTTCACGTATGTCAAAAGACGGGGAAACTTACGACCGACCAGGCCACCACGGTCGTCTGACCAGAGCAGCCTCGTCGGACGTAGCAGCTACCACGTGAGACGAGAGCTGCTCTCGTCCATCGTAGAAAGTTCTCATCGAACGTGGAAGTATACGTTAGTTAGGCCGCATCTGGCAGAACCGCCCCACTGCGGGAAGACGCGGCATCGTTGTACGAGGGGACAACGGGACCAGCGAGGGACCCTCCAGTCACACCTCTCACCACACCGGAGCAGCAACCAACAAGCCAACCCTGCCACCCTCTGCACCCTGCCGAAAACAAATCGTAGCAGCGAAACGACTGCACCTATGGCTTTCATATTTTTACCACATGTACCTTTCCCTTTAGGCTACCCACCACCACCACAAAAATCCCAAATCCCTCCTCCCACCCACTCACTGACTGTCGGTCCCGTCAGAAGGAAAAAAAAGGAAAATCTGTGGCGGCGAAACGACTGCACCAATCGGTTCCATATTTGTGTGACAAGTCTCTTACCCTTCTGCCTTCCCCCTACCACACCCCCAACCTCCTCCCACCACCCACTTCTAGCGTATCCGTACGAAGAAAAGGAAAAAAAAGGAAAATCTGTGGCGGCGAAACGACTGCACCAATCGGTTCCATATTTGTGTGACAAGTCTCTTACCCTTCTGCCTTCCCCCCACCACACCCCAACCTCCTCCCACCACCCACTTCTAGCGTATCCATCCGGAAGGAAAGGAAAAAAAGGAAAATCCGTGGTGGCGAAACTACCTCACCAATCGGCTTCATATGTGTAACACAAGTCAATTACCCTTCTACCTTCCCCCAACCAACCCCAAAACCACCCTCCCACCCATACATTCCGATACCATAAAAGTCTCTGTAGTCTATAGTGTCTTTTCAGCTACTTTCGGACCATCGGGGACCTGATTTCTGGCGAGGGGAGTGTTTTTTTTACCATTTCTCTCCCAACTTAATAGATTTAGCCAAAAAAAAAAAAAAAAATGGCACTGGCAGAAGCACACCGTCAAAATTGGCTGGCACTCAGCGGGTTACTCCTCCAGGATGAATTCCTCGATGTTACTCCTCCAGGATGAATTCCTCGATGTTGTTCATGGTGCCGATGAAGGACTGGGAATGGTGTGGCCATTCCTGCCCTTTTGTAGTTCCCAGATTCCAACCCAGATCTACGTGGTTGACAAAGACTGTCTTTGTCTGTGTTTGGTCAGACGGGGTGTGCCTACGATTGGCCAGAACCGGTCCAGGTACGACCTAACAAATCCCAAGACATGCGGCCTCATCTACGCCGGTCTTGAGGGGGCGTGGCATGGGCGTGGCCTGTGTTCCCGCAAATCGTGCAGCCCATGAGGTCGAACGGGGCTATGCTTACGCACGTCGCAAACACGTACGTAGTTCAATACGACTCCATTACGTCTGACGTAACACTGGCCCCGTTACGCTAAGTCTGTCGGGAAGTGCAATAGACGTGGAAGAACGGGCGTTCAACGGCAGAAACTACTCGCGTCTTTACATAAATTGGCGATACGCCGGACGGGAGCAATATACGTGAATGTGTGACCCCACCATTAAGGACAATGCTAGGCTATGAGCCAGTCTTGCTCAGCCACCGTTTCCTAACCTTGATATCCCTGCTAGATTTTATTCGCCTAGCAGACACTAGTTAGGAAATGAGCTCTTTATGATATGTATGCATTATTATTCACGGCATTTATGAGTCTAGGTTGTTGTTGAGTTGCACAACCATAGTAGACGGTTTCGTTGATGAGGAAGCATTTCTTTTAGTGTCGAACATTACTGCCGTTGCGCATTAATAATATTCTCGTGTCAGTTAACATTATAATTATGTCCTATCTTTTTGTGTACTCTGTATACACGTTGGGTGTCCTGCCTCCTGCCTTTCTATAATTTAAGATATGAGCATCTTATGAGCATCAGACTTTCTTCAGAAGTTTCCAGGTCTATGCTGTAGGACTATACTTCACTTTCTTTCAGATAGGAGTGAAGAGTTTATTGTTATTTAGAGTAACTATATTGAAGCATCTTTTCATTGTATTAAATCTTGCATTGATTTAATTGATCTTTCCATAGCTTCCCTTTTGTGCATTTTAACGTAACTTGCAGCTTGTGTGTTATCAGGCTATACCAGTGTGGGTTAGCCTGAAGTAGAGTACATTTATGCCCAGTTAAGCATACCCCGTTATCGCAGATTAACTCTGGAGGGTATAGGTATTTTTGTTAGCCGGCATATAAGTTCAAGGGTTTGGATCTAGCGTACCGTTGTTGCATAGTGCCCTATTACTAGTCCAATCTTTAAGTGCCCTTGTTTTATTCGTAGCCCCGGTCGTAACAATAGTAAATACTCCTATATTTGAAAACCTAACAATAAAATGTCCCATCACATGAAGAGTTTCGTTCATTAATTATTCCGTGCGACTACTGTAAGTTATGACCAATACTCGTACGCCGTACGGTACTGGATGTTGTGTGCCTGGGCTGGAGTCTGAACTGTCTGATGCCCAGTGACCCTCACTCACTCAGTTACTCTCTCCACTGTAGCGTTGGCAAGTCTTATGATTAAGTGTTATTCATGAAGTTTTTTTAATGAATGGTTATTATTGTCTGCATCGTATTTGTTTAATTGTATATCCTGTATATACAGTGTATACTGCAATTTAACATATCTTAAGATTTTGTTTTTGTTTTGCCACGATGTTCAGTAGTGCGTGTTTAGGATATGGTGATGAATGGTATACGTTTGGGAGGTAAATTTAACAATTTCTAACCTAGATCTGCCACCCTTTTGATATATTGTCGTATTATACTACTAGCCATTAACACTTTCATCTTTAACCCAGCGAAATGAACTTATTTGTTTGTTTACGTATTGCATGTTGCTTATAGTAAAAATTTCTTATAACATATACTTGTTCTTATTGCAAGAAGTAACAATGACATTATACTTACTTTTTACTTATTACCCGTGTTCACACCGCAATACAAGACTGTAAAATGTTATATTATATTTACGTTTCATTTGTTGCAAGAGGTAACGTGTTTTTTACTGATTGGAAGAAATAACATTGTCATTATAGCATATATTTTGTTTTACTTACACCGCGACCTACAACCTAAAATTGCCCATACATGTTAATATGATTATGGGATTTTTTATGTATATATTTTGTTCTTATTACCCATTTTCACTCCGCAACCAAGAACCCAAAAATTATTGTAATGATAATAGTAACTATAATACATTGATATAACAAGCAAGATCAAGAATATTTTTGAGCATGTGAGTGATGATGTGTTTGATGGAGCGAAGCCATATAATGTACTTTAATAGTAAATATTATACATATAATGTTCATTGTATGTGGATATTACGAATATATCCTTAAATGCATGTATTATAAGCCTGTGAGTGTGGATTAGTTAGTGAATGAGGGGGGTTTGGTTGAATGAATTTCATTGGGAATAATCTATCTTTGCATGTCTTTAAGCTTAATGTTGTGGTTGGCATATTATTATTCATATTTTAGCAAGTCATATTTCCATTTTGACTGCCAGATAGACTGTTTGGGTAAGCGAGTGTGAGAGAAAGATGAGTTGTGCAATCAACTATACGGGTTATCATGATGTGTGCATTAGTGTGAAATAGTATCATGTTGAGCAACTCTGTAATTTTCCCTTGAAATATGACTTATTCGAAGTATTTTTTTCTTCATAACTACTTTATGGCAAGCATTTCAATGCAAATTACAGTTACAGTATAGTTAGTTATGTAGAGCAGTATAGACCAGCTATTTGTAAGTATGGCTTCACTGAGTATAGAAAACGCTTTGTAAATGTCAGACCTCAATGTTGCCAGTGCCTTCAAGTCCTAGCTTTCGAATCCATGAATGATAACACATTGAAGTGCCATTTGAGTTCAGTTAATTCAAATCTCACTGGAAGGAAAAAAAGTGTTGGTAAAACGAAGGCGGATTGATGCTCCCAGATCATCCTCTTTTTTCTCTGGAGAAGTCTTAACTGGCGTCCTTTGAAGTAGCATAGAATATTGTGAGATGCAATAAGCCTCATGTGCCAACTGGAGAAACCAGCTGCCATGGCAATGGCGAAAACTCTTTGTGGAACAGATGTTAATAAGAAGTTGGAATCAGTAACACTTTCAAATAGTAGTATTAAACGTCGAATTGAACTGGTGTCAGAAGACATATTATCTTAACTTATTGTGGCTTTGAAAAAAGTAGGACATATTTCACTACAAACAGATGAATCAGTGGACATTGCAGGTAAACCCCAACTCATGGTTTTTGTATGGTACCAAGGAGAAGACATACTAGAAGAGTTTTTTTTTATTGCAGTGCCTTGACATCTACCACCACTAAAGAAGACATTTTTAGTATGGTGATTTTTGTTTTTTTTTCTCTTAAAGATACATGACCTAGATTGGATGAACTGTTTGGCTGTATGCACAGATGTTACAGAAACTTAAATTATCGAGTTTTACATACTATAATGTAAGAATATATATAACTATCTTGTAAAATAATTAGGAATATAACAAGAAATACAAATATAAACGTACTAATGCAGTGTTTCAGGGTGCAGGGTCGCAAGGACCATTAACCATTGTTTTAAGGGTCGCCATCAAAATAGTTTGGGAACCACTGAGTCCTAACACTATTTACCAATCTGAATACATTGATAACTATGGCATTACAAAACTGAGTTCTCGGCGACGTAGATATGCTTTTTGTGTTGTTGCGAGAGGCTTGCATAGCCTACTCATGGAGTTTAGCTGATCGCGCAAAAACCCTGCCTTACTATATTATTTTGTAATCATCCTTTCACTACTGGTCGATCAAGAGCGTATTATGGTTAATAGGTCTACATGAAAACACACATGCTGATAACTCAAAGGCAGGGAATAATAATAATGCGATATTAGTCACTCCTTACATAGGGAATGCTTATAAAATATCAATGCCTTTTAATTATTTTGTAATATATGATATATTGTAAATATATATGACATAGCCTAACAATTACTCGGTTCTGTCTACATAACAAATGCATATATGAACTATATAAGATGATGGTTACAGTGTGCATTCGGCGATGAAATGTTTGGTAGACTACTAATCGCACATTTTAATAGAATAACGCTATGCATATTCATCTTATCTAGACTAATTTGTACCCAATGCTATAATTATATAATATCTATGTGGGTTTTAGTTTCTTAATTTCTATTACATTAAAAACAAACTAACCTAGAGAAACCTATCCCAATTTTGGTAATCTATCCTGTAACGTACATTATACAATTACTATTACAACGTACACTATTTAAGTCAAACGAATGTATGTATAAAAATGAATGAACTAATATAACACTGTCATAATTATGATGCATTTAAATTTATCTGCTGGTATTGTGTAACAGAAATGCAGCAGCGAGTGAAGCCTAGATAGGGTGCATGTATTAGGCTATAGCCTAATAACAAGCAGTGCATTATGTATGAAACTACTGTATAGGAAGTCAATTAACGACATCTGCTGCAGATATAATATCACTATATATCACTATAACATGTCTCCCAGGTCACAAATAAAAAATAAAGCATTTATAATTTTAAATAAGACAATATACCCTGGCAGTTGTGGCAATGTTTGCCGTCTTTCGTGATGTGACGAGCTTAATCATAGCCTATTTTCCCGAACGTTCGTACTAGATATATTAATATTTACGCTGTGTACTTCGACAGACTAGGCATTATTTCGTTAAAGTGAAGACTGAATTGCTTAGCATAGCATAATATATCGGTAAATAGCAATGCTAACCGATTTATTTGACTACAGGTTGGCGACTTGGCCAACGGTTTTCGCTCACGACCGACGACAGTTGGTTGCTCCGATTGACGTCGGAGCAACACAATCTCGGCAACAGATTGTCCAGATTCCAGTTGGTAAAATACGCCTACGCTGGCGGAGATATGTGCTTTACTGATAGCCTCCTAAATTAAATAACTTTTTTCGTGTCGTATATCCTATCTACCCACCAAATTTCGTGAACATCGGTTTATAACTTTTTGAGATATTGTTTACAGACAAACATACAAACGTAGGCAAAAACATAACCTCCGTCCAACTTCGTTGGCGGAGGTAACAATACGGAAGACGTGGAAAATGCTGTAACAGAAACATAAAACAAATAAGATGATATCGAAACAATAAGGAACATGTTGGTGAATGCTGCAGGTTATGAGAAGCAAGACAACAATAACGAAACACTAAGGAACACGTGGATGAATGCAGTAAATACATAACTATCACATTTCCTTCTTAAATACGCATAACTAAAACGCTACGACAGTTTATCCTTCAATATCGTCTATATGGGCCTAGCCTAATCATTATAGTTTACACGTCAAATGAAGCAGCCCGTTAATAAAGAGCAACATCAAGCAAGGGTGGATTTGGGTACCCGCTCATGTGTCCAAAATCATCTGGTAAAAATCCTTCAATAAATCGCTAATGCAACTTACCATTCCAATTCTCCATCACGTGACACCACCACTGCATCGCCGGCCCGCCCCCACGCCCGAAGTTCACCCGTCGACGATAGAAGCACTAGCACAAAGTAAATAAAACATAGAGAAAACACCGCACGTCCTTATACTACCGAGGCCTGACAGAGAAGTAAAGACAGAGAGAGATGAGCTGATAAGGGTCAATATTACGCAGACACTATTATTCAGCCCTCGAGCTGTATAATTAATATTGGCTTTTAAAATCACCAAAGACAACCGCTTTCTTCCCTCACCAGATGCCCTAATGCACAAAATTACATGAACAACTCCAATATGTCCATCAATAGAGTAATAATTAATATTTTAGAAGCGCGCGAGATACCTTGCTATTTGGAAGATCCAGTATGACAAGACCCATCGGACACACATCCTACAGAAGCCAATATCAATGCATAACGCACATGTCTTGACCCGTACATCATTATGGACATATGGTGTAAACAAATTAACAGGGGACGATACCTTTTAATCTATTAAATCCCACTTTAATTAATAGCAAATACGCCATATCTATCATCATTAGGTGCAAGGAATGAACATAATAGTGTTAGCAATTTCATTATTATTACTCTATGAAGGTGTTTATGGTCACTACGGTGAATATTGGTGCAAGCATAGGTCATCATACGTCTGGCAACACGGCGCGGCCCAAGTTTCCTGCCCTCCTCCTCCCTCTCCTCCCATTTCCCTCCCCACTCCCTACAGACTGTTTTACCATCTTTGCACTTTTGAGACGTGTAATTATGTATTCCCATGTATGTATGATTTCTCAATAAAGAATCAAATCAAATCAAAATCAACTCCCTACAGTTCACCCCCACTTCCATCCTTAGGGCCTTGCTTAAACAAACTACTTGGTGGTGCCCTTCGCCTTCGGTAGCGTCCATGTATTTTCGTTTTTAATAGGAAATGTTTGAATGCTTTCACACGAGCATCAGCGGCAGAGCTTTCCACACAGACTACTTTGTTTTGTAGTTTGTTTGTTTTGTTTTTTCCAAGCCGAATCATGTTAAAACTAGAACAACGATCAGCGGATTTCGGACTCGAGGTGCAATAAGATTGTAGCAGCAACTGAGTGGCTGCTACTCGCCACTTTATAAGGGGCGGTTACACATGCCCGAGTTGCCCGAATCGGTGACAAAAGTTGCTCCGTGGAGCAACTTTTGCGCCCCAAGCAACTTTTTCGGGACCCATTTGTCACCCGAATAGGGCAACTTATGCGTCCCGAACGTACGGGATGCATCGCCTGTTGCGGCAACTATAAATATGGGTTGCATGCAATAGTATTAATGTGATATGTATGATGTGCAAGCATTAATATACTATAATAATGCTTAATCCTTAAATATATATGTCATCACAGTATATTATTCAATAAATTGGGATGAGAGAAAACGGTTTAATCAAGAAGTAGGCTACAGTATGAATGCGCAATTTTAAGTTTGTACAAATAGCCTACAATATCTTTAGGCAAGAATGGGAAGAATATTCTCTCAAGGGATTAAATGAATCATATATCGGTTATCATAATCAACTTACAATTATAATTTGCAACAGTAAACGATTTGTTATAACTAAATATGAATAGTAGCTTCGTTACTGCAATGGTTAGCCTAATACTTCCTTCAGTATTACAAATTATATATTCTGTATGCTTTGTAATCTTGATAAAGTACCGTATTTATGCATTATAGGTTCGGTTAATGCGACGTTCTAAATAGTAGGCTACTCTTTAAATAACTTAGTAGCCTACATTATACAGTATACGGTAATAGTGTTTGGCGTGAATTAGTAGGCTATGTCGTGGAAATATATTCCATATGTAGCCTATAGCCTAAATATATATTGATATATATATATATATTCCATAATTATACAGTAGGCTATATTTATATAAATAAGTTTTAATACTTCTAATGATAATGTGGCAGGTTATATCCGAACCTTAAGAGCTATAAAATACCACATGGAACACATACAATCGTACATATAATACAGTAAACACAAGCAAGGAAAGAAATACTGTCACTGCCTATTTTAAATGTGTAAAACGTAAAGCAAGGCCTGTGATTGGCTAAACCGGGTCAGCCCGGGTCAGCCAGTCTTCTCTCTCGCTTACTTCTTGGTTTATCATTTCTTTATCTTGCTTGAGTTTACTTTATGATATATACGTTATTATTGTGTTTCCTGTGTTCTTTAAGAGCTCTTTAGATTCGGATAGTACTGTAATTTATTAAGTAATAATTAAAATTACTTAAACATATCTAGTTTAACGAATAAATAAGGAACAATACAGATAATAAATAAATTATCAGGGTAATGATAAGATAGCCAATCATGAGCGTGCTGCTGTTTCAACTGACTTGCACTTTTACCGACAGACGTGGATTCATGTCGCTTGTTTTATGTAATGGCGATCAATATAGTCTTGCATACCTTGGCTTTTATAATGCTCAGCTTTATCATAGGGATTGTGATGTATTAATAGCGTGACGGGAAGCTAAAACGGCCGAATTAAGACCAATTAATTTCGAAGTGAAAACGAAAGAGTGTACGGGAGATAGTGCTACGAGCAACTCTCTTCCTGCATGTGTAACCACTTTTTTTGAGTCTCAGAAAAGTTGCCCGTAGCGGTGACAAAAGTTGCTTGGGTGGCAAAAATTTGGGCATGTGTAACCGCCCCTTAAGCTGTATTACTCGGTAGTGCTACTGAGTTAACTCACCGAAGTAAAATTGGAACCTCCGACATCCAGTGTGACGTCACGCCTGGGACAGTAGCGCTATATTTCATATACAAACCTGAAGAATCTAAGGATGTGTGGCTTTGAAAAGCTGAATAACATGTCTTTCATTGAAGTATACTATATTTAGTTGAGATTAAGTCTAATGACAGTATCTTGTGAGCTTGTCACCACTTTAACCCTTAACTGTCGGCGCGCAACATAAGTCGAGTTAACTAAAGCTGGACTATGTGGCGGCGCTCGACATAGGTCGTGTGGCAATTTCAGCACGTAATGTTGCTGAGAGAGAGAGACAAGTGGTGGCAGGAGAGTAGCGAGCGTATGACTACTCCAGACCACCGCGGCGAACCTACTGACACGAATCCCACCTCCTCCCTCCCTCTCTCACTCGCTATATACAGAATTGTATGGGGAAAGTGCCTAATTACATGCTTTTTGCACTCGCATTGCACGGTTGTTGCAAGAAAACTAGCCATCATAAAAGGATCGTTATGGTGTCATTCGAAAGCTCTGTTTATGCCCTTTCAGGGATAGATACTTGTTTTACGTTCTGGGTCTTATTTAGGCATGAAAATTATCACGTAAACAGCCCTATTTTGGCTAAAAACACCCCGCTGGGCGGTACATATAAATAAACCGCCTAGGCCGCTAATAAGGTGTTAAGGAGTCATTATTATATCATTTTCGGGATAAAATCGTTGTATGAATATCATAGCCTAGGTCTCTGTATACTGTCTGCATGCAGTTTTGGTCAGTTATCAACTCATCATGCTAACCTATTGTGTTCCATAATGAGGATTATGGTGAATTGTCTTAAAAATGGGTTAATGTTGCAATATATTGGTCATGGGGGTGTTTACTGTGTCACAAGATAGTGAAATATACGCGGAATATAGGCTACGTGGTGGCAGCCAAGAGCCAGAGGGCGGCGCAAACTAGGACAGCTGGCTCGTACGATAATTTAAGTGTCTTCATTATTATTTTCCCATTAACATTCTCCCACTAACACATAATTGCCTGAACAGTATAAACTTCCTTTAAATGTAGTCACCACAACGTACCCCGGGTACATGCAGTATGATTGTACTGTAGGTACTGCACAATTGAAAAAAGAACAAGAAAACAAAGACACTTTGAAATATGGCACCACCGTTAAGCCACTCGGGAACACGGACACACACGAACCCCGTTATCATGACGGACATATTCTTTAATTTGTTTTCTTTTTCACCACTATCATGAGTACCTATACAATTTCCAGCTTTTGTCTGGTTTAATTATTAAAACTTTCACCAGCATACAATAATAGACCTGGGTAATGTATTAAATGCTCTATAAGAGAGTTCGCTATGACACCTGAGCTTTCGTCTGCGGGGAAAGCATGGCCGCAGCCGCTATGCCCTGACATTTACACCGAATCACGATTCTATTTCGATGTATTTGAAATACTTTAATGATAAAAACTATCCCAACCAACGTAACCAAACCTAATTCAAGACATACAGTAAACATACATCGACATATACTTGTACTTGGGCGTGAATATAGTAGAAGTATAGCGGCTGCAGGGCATGAGCTTTCTTCGTCTGCATATTTATATCGAATATAATTACAAAATTAATGACTTGATTGATTTTTGTTCATATTCTACTTGTTCTTAATATAGTGCTTTCTTGAATTTCTAGCCATAAAATATACCAGTATGAGTTAATAATGGAAAAACAAAGTGGAACGACATTTTCCCTATGTTGTCGTCAACATCTACATCCCATGCGTGACGTCACGATTTTACAAGACTAACAAATTTCGGCGAGCTACCAGAAATTTTATTATCTGGTGGGTGTACTTGTTAGTGTATAATTATATACTTTGACTGAGTGGTCCGTCTGAACCCCCCCCCGGTCGCCCACTGCATAGCCAGTAGATGCGCGCTACACCTTATGCCTTTATCCTCCGCCACATAGGTTTCCATCTTTCCATTTCCTTTCATCTCACTACCTTCTATCTTTATTGCGTGTTTGTTTCTTCTCTCCTCTTCTTTAACCCTTAACTGTCGGCGCGCAACATAAGTCGAGTTAAATAAAGCTGGACTATGTGGCGGCGCTCGACATAGGTCGTGTGGCAATTTCAGCACGTAATGTTGCTGAGAGAGAGAGACAAGTGGTGGCAGGAGAGTAGCGAGCGTATGACTGCTCCAGACCACCGCGGCGAACCTACTGACACGAATCCCACCTCCTCCCTCCCTCTCTCACTCGCTATATATGGAATTGTATGGGGAAAGTGCCTAATTACATGCTTTTTGCACTCGCATTGCACGGTTGTTGCAAGAAAACTAGCCATCATAAAAGGATCGTTATGGTGTCATTCGAAAGCTCTGTTTATGCCCTTTCAGGGATAGATACTTGTTTTACATTCTGGGTCTTATTTAGGCATGAAAATGATCACGTAAACAGCGCTATTTTGGCTAAAAACACCCCGCTGGGCGGTACATATAAATAAACCACCTAGGCCGCTAATAAGGTGGTGTTATTCGGGCTATTTTTTCGTACATATTTTTACGGGCAATTGTAGCTTGGCATCAATATCAAGATTCTACCTGCCATTTAGGTGTCAATTTTTTCCCTGGCGAGCCATAGCGAACCGGTAATTTAGGGAAGGCCGGTATATTTCCTACCGAACAATGTAAACAATTATCTCGAAGGGGTGTCTTGGGGGTATTATTAGATCTACCAGAATGACTACATGAACACACATACTGTATGTTGATAACTTAAAGAAGGGAGGGAAGAATAATAATGCAATAATTAGGCACTCCTTACATAGGGAATGCCAGCTAATAACATATCAATGCTTTTGAATGATTATGTATTATATATTGTAAATTATATATAAGACAGCCTAACAATTACTCGGTAATGGCTATATAAACAATGCAAATATGAACTATACAAGATGATGGTTACAGTCAGCAATCAGCGATCAAATGCTTGGTAGACTACTAATTGCAAATTTTACTAGAATAACGCTCTGCATATTCATCTTATCTAGAATAATTTGTACCCAATGCTATAATTGTATACAATGTATATTATCTATGTGGGTTTTAGTTTCTTAATTTCTATTACATTAAAAAACAAGCTAACCCAGATAAACCTATCCCAGTTTAGGGTAATCTATCTTGTAACCTACAGTATAACATTACTATTACAACGTACGCTACATAATAGAAACGAATGTATGTATAGAAATGAATTGACTATTAAAACAATGTCATTATTATGATACATTAACATGAATCTGCTGGTATTGTATAACATAAATACAGTGGGTGAAGCCTAAAGAATCTGCATGTAGTAGGCTATAGCCTAATGACAAACAGTGCATTCTCTATGAAAATACTGTATCGGAAGTCAACTAACGACATCTGCTGCATATATATTATCACTATATATTACTGTAACATGTCTCGAAGGTCACAAATAAAATATAAAGCATTTATAAGTTTAAATAAGATAATATATCTCAACATTTCTGGCAATCTTTGCCATCTTTCGTGACGTGACCAGTTTAATCCTCTTTTCCTGAACGTTCGTACTAAATGTATTAATTTACGCTGTGTACTTTGGCAGACTAAGCATTATTTCGTTAAAGTGAAGGCTGAATTGCTTAGAATAGCATACTATAACGGTAAATACCAATGCTAACTGATTTATTTTACTACAGGTTGGCGACTTGGCCAACGGTTTTCGATCACGATCGAAGACAGTTGGTTGCTCCGATTGACGTCGGAGCAACACAATTTCGGCAACAGATTGCCCAGATTGCAGTTGGTTGGATTAGTGCTCGTGTGATACCCGCTTAAGGAAGGCCTCTCGATAAACTACTACTGAATCAGAATGAATTATCATGTTTTCTCCACTAACCAACTTAACTCCTAAACTCGATTAATGAAATTAACAAACACATGTGGCAGTCCGGGGATTTGAACCCAGGACGCTCACACCGAAAATCAACACACTTATGCATTGCACCACGAAGACAGTTAAAGAATGTTGCACAAACCTACGATTTATTATGCAGTTTCGAATCCTGCATACCAATCTTAGCATGTACAACCATTCCAACTGCGCTATCGGAGGCTATACATGTATGTGAATGGAAATAGTAATTAATGGGGCGAAAGTTCATAAAATCTCCAAACTAATGGAAGGAACGCCTAAATATTTAAAAGCAATGGGGCTTAGCATGAGGGAGAAAGGGGTCCAGAAAAAAATCCCTCGGGTGGAAATCTCCCCTTAAATACGGTCTACAAATTAATACTAGAAAAGGAACCTAGAGTGTTTATCTACCTTTGTTAACTCTTTGAAGATTACGACGCATGTTGAGTATATTCTGGCTATCATTTTAGACAGTTTACGAAGCATCTGTGGGCATTATATGAGTAAAAACTATCTCATTTAACCCTATGAATTCCATGTACTCTTCCTGGTCTGAATAAAAGCGTCTAATGATAGCCAGCAAACAGTAAAAGAAATGTTTATCGGATCTTGAAAGGGTTAAGAACACTAACTGGCAAAGCAATCTATAAATCTCTGGACATTAGGTTACAATAGAAGAAAGATTGCATAGATAAAACAAAGGAAAGGAAAGTAGGCAACTTAGAGAAATGGCTGAGGTGTATCAAGGCGGCTTACCTCATCGTTCACAGTAGTGAATGCGGAAAAAGAGTTGTAGGAAAACTATTCTTAGATTCAAGGGGATATGGTGTATTTTTTGGTCTATAATTGAATGCTAATTACTGTATATACCGGTATGTATATATATATATTTACTGGCTGAGTTAGAGTGACAAGATAGCTTAAGCCAGAGAGTTGAGAATTCAGAAGAGTCAAAGTTGGGAACACGAGAGCTAAAAAGATTGTTGCGTATGTACACACAACATCCACCTTTGGCTTTGAATTATGGATAGAGATAGTAGGAGGATACATAAACTGGTTTGCTGTCAGTAGTCTCAGACAAATGGGTTTCGGTAAGAAAGAGATCAAGGTTGGCAGAGGAGAGATGGTGTTCAACAGAGTAGAAGTTGGAGGAAAGGCTACGAATGTTGCAGAAATGTCACCAATATTGCATGTAACTGCTAGCAACTGATTGGCATGATCGATTAAGTAACACTAGTTTCAGCTAAACTATAGTAACATCCACAGCCATTCCAACAGTACATTCACATTCAAAATGTACTTCACACCATACATGCAGTCCAACCTCGCTGAATAGAACTAACATACCATGGGAGGTACTTAGGGGGTTATTATTCCATTAGGGATAACCCGATCCTGTACTAGAAATGTATGGCTTCCGATAGCGCTGATCATTATTACTGCACAGGAAATTAAATGAAAGGCAAGTATCATTATTTGTTTAAGTGTATGTAGTTATGTCTACCTATATAATGCAATACGACAACAATTCCTGATAGTAAAAGCACTGCATGTGAAATCAATCCTAAAGCATAAACAAATAGTAATTTATTGACGATTTCTATCAACTAATATTTAAAAGAATTACCCCAATTATTATTAACATTTAGATTAACAATTGGTAAAACCTTTTAGTTGTAGCCATTGAGCACGATGATATGATATAAATGTTATGAAATTTAAATTAACATTAGCTGATTATATTATGCATACAATTATACTTCATATAATCAAAGGGTTACAAGCCAAATTGTATATTTGACTGCGACAGGTCTAGCTGTTTAGCTGAATATATATCGTGTAATTATAGTGAAACAATAATTAGGTAAGGTATCAGCACATTTATTGGTTTAGGAATTAATTATTTAATTCCAAGAACAGGTGTGTGTGTGGTTACACAAAGACATGAACGAGAATGGTTCACTCAAAATCAATTCCTGTTTATTTACTCCTCAAAGCATGTTGATTTGACAAATTATTCATAATGTTGTTCTATTATAATTTGTACTCCAAAAGAGTTAGCAAATATGTTATGCCGCTATTAGAGAAGCATAGATTGGGTCCATAGATCAAGTCAACAGAACAATAATATAAAGGGCAGGAACAAGGAGCACACAGATACACAATTAATTATCTGTCTTTCCATAACTATTAACAGAAGGGGGAGAGAGTGTCTCTCTAATCGTTATGTAATCAATTCACAGACAACAGCATATTTTAAATATGAACTGATAGATGTATAAGTAGTAATAATGGTCAGCAAAGGTTGGACACTATTCTTATTTAGTGTTTATAATATGTTGTCCCATTGGGCGCACCTGCGATGTTTTCACCACGTAAACATAAGTACAGTCACGAGCATAAATACTGCAACATCAACCAGCTAACGTCACCTCTTTCATCGCGAGACGTTTATACTAAGCTGAATAAAATCGTCTGATGGTAGCTAGAATGACAAAGAAATAATTGTGAGTTTGAATACAAAGTTTAGCAATAACTTTGGAGACAAAGGGGCAAACATTATATGGTTAGTGTCACGGTATTTGTGCTCGTGACTGTACATTAAAGGCCACGTACACTCGGTCAAAGAAGTATCTGCACCCCTACCCTGCTAATCTGGTGTGTACAGCTTGGTAGGGTTGACATCTCTTGACTGCAGCTATATCCATCTATACTACTACCTACCTATACTACCTAAGACCTACTATCTACGACCTACAACCTATACTACCAAGCTGTATACACCAGATTATCAGGGTAGGGGTGCAGATACTTCTTCGACCGAGTGTACAGTAGGCAGGAACAAGGGGTATGGGAGGTAGGCTTACCGATCGGAATTTTCAAAGGAAAGTTCATCCCTATTGACAGACAGGTGATAATTACTCTAAAGCGATGGGGATGGAAGGTGTGAGGATGCTATGTCGTGCTAACAATGTTTGACTATAGAGAAGGGTAGCGTGAGTCTATTTATATATCAACGAAAAGGCAAGTAATTGGTTGGCAGCACTTTAAATACTATTCCATGTGGGGTATTAGTATTCTATTTCTTATACCTCAATCAGGGATAAACACATAAATACAATAATCAGTATGGACACAAATACATATACAATAATCAGTATAGACACAAATAAATGTACAGTTTCATACACAAGCACATACTGTATATACAGATCTATTATATAAAAGACTAGCAGGGGTACCCGGCGTTGCCCGGGTTTAAATCCTACTACCATAATCACCATCATCAATCACTACTACCACAATCATCACAATACTACTACTACCATAATCACCGGCCTCGACCTCCCTGTGCCTCATTAAACGGCGACCTCGATTTCGGCCGCTAAATGACCTCCGATTTTGGATCTGACCTCATCCGTATCCCCATTTTGGGGGGCTGCGAACAACTTTCGTTCCATACATCTTTTCGATCGGAGGCCTCCTTCTGCCCCAAACGGCAATTTTGTTCATTTTGTTTTTCATTTTTTTTCTCAATTTCGGCTATAAGGTACTGGCCATTCCTATCGACATTACCACATGAAATAATTAGGCCTTTATGATCACAGTCTATAATTTATTGACACACTGAGACATACAGTAGATCTCTTTTCCATTCACACAGCACTAGAATACTTATTAAATCGTGAACAATTCATCTTGAGGGCAGTCTATTGGATGTTTTTTTTTTCTTCTAAATTTGAGGGATGTCTAGCGAGGAAACTAAATACATAAATTAATAAATTAATTAATTGGCCCAAAAAGCAGCCACTGTTCCCCTTAAGTCTGCCTTTGTAATATTCCCCGTTATCTGAAGGCCATAATGGACCGGCCCTGTTGGTAAAGCTATAAAGCCGATTATTGCTGCCTCCCCTCATCACGTGTTTAGTTATTGAGTTATGCAGCAGGATGACGATATATTTGGGTACGTTATTGAATATCCTTGTTCCCTGGTTGATTTGTATGATAGATTTGTGATTTTGTTCATACTTCCATACTAAGTTTTGTATCTACTGTATATATCTCACTTATTGTATATCTTTACAATATTATCAACTGATGTAAAAATGTATATATATATCGTGGCCGGACGGATTGCCGACGGACATTTGACCGAACGGACATTTGGCCGAACGGTTAGGTTAAGTTAGGTTAGGTTAAGTTAGGTTAAGTTAGGTCAAGTTAAATTAGGTTAGGTTAGGGTCTGTCGGCCAAATGTCCGTCGGAAATCCGTCCGGGATCCATATATATACCCGGTATATATATATATATATACCGGTATATACTAATCTATATATATTCAAACCAACATAAAAAAAACACGGAAGTTCTTGGAATCCTCTCAGAATTGAGGGACATGATACAGGGCTACATGGCATCTCTGCAAAGCACCCCCTTCTCTCCTCCCCCTTGCTCCACTCTCTCCCCCTTTATGTACTACCTACTCCTCCCTCCACTTCCACCCCCATCTCTCACACACACTTACATACATTTGTTATCAGATGGCCTAGGTTTTACTGTGGAAAGCGTAATCCAGACACTGTATAATATGCAATCTATTAAAGACCAACAAATACTGTATTATAATAATGATACGATCAGTCATTAAGGCACTCAAGAAAAAAAACGACCAAGTGCAACTACAGACTATAGTCAAGGATTTCGACGACAATGTGTTTCACTCCTCGCGTCTTTTCTAGTTTTCCAACTTCTTTCCCTGCTCTCGTATCCTTTTGGCAAATTTTAATATCAGTGTGTCACTGCAAAAACAATCATATATATACGGTATATGTATTTATATATATATATACTGTATATACTGTATATATACAGGGGGGGGGGGGGCGTTTGGATTTCAACACACTGTGGCAACCTCAATCTGGCTTATGCTCAACTTTTGCTTGATGGCCCCAGTGCTCTGTCTCCCTGGTTACAGTCCCACAAAACCGCGAACATATATATATATATATATATATATATATATATATATATATATATATATATATATTCACACACACACTGATATTAAAAATGGACTGACGACAAGATGAGGATGAGTAAGAAAAGAACATAGGTAAAGACAGTGGCGAGACTGAAAGATGAAGGCAGAAAATTGAGACGTCGAAATCCCAGAAAATACTGAGAAGCGCAAAGAACGTAGAGAGAGAGAGAGAGAGAGAGAGAGAGACACACAAACAGAGAGAGCTATAAAGAATTACATTGCTACACGGACTGCACAGAATAATTTCCAGAATTGTTCCTAATATTGACGTTAAACTAATTGATCCTGCTTGCGGGGCTTATTGCATTTTTTTAATATTGGTGTAATATTGGCAGTTTTTCAGGACTAGGTATGGTTTCCTGCTGGAGTGACAAGATAAATATGCAAGTCAAGGAGTGAGCTATTTCTTCTTTCACGTGTTCTAGAATTCTTGGGTGAATATTTCCTGGACCGGGAGTTTTATTAGTATGTAAATTGTTCAACTTGCATAACACTTCACTTTTGCTTATAGTAAAATTTCCTATTTCGTGTACCGTTACGTTATTCTCCGAAGTAGTGTTATATTCTTCCTTAGTAAAGACGGAAGAAAAATATTCATTAAGCAAGACCAGAGCACAAGGCCAGACAGTCGGGGATTTGATGCAAGACGCTATTGCATCAGAGAGAGAGAGAGAGAGAGAGAGAGAGAGAGAGAGAGAGAGAGAGAGAGAGAGAGAGAGAGAGAGAGAGAGAGAGAGAAGGTGGTACAGGTAAAATAAAATCGAACTCCACACTTTACATAAATTGCCACAATGTGCACACACAAATCAAAACTACTGTTTTTTATTTCAACTTAATGAAAAATAATCCGACACTGTTCGAAAGAAATTAAGAATTCTCTGTTGAGTACAAATCGAAAAATAATCTTTTCACTTCATACAGTTCGTTTGGTCAGCTTAATATAAAAAGGATATTTCAAGCAATGGGAATATTACAAAAGAAACATTCTACAATGATTCGCAGACTATAAAAATAGCCATATGTGGAGCGGCGTATAAATATAGCTAAACAAAAGCGCAGAATAAGAAGGGTCTTTTGTTCCAGTTTTTAAAGTGATCAAAGGCCATGTCAAAATCGGTGTCAGTAATCGATTTACAACGGATAATTCTAGTTGCACTAAACTAAAAATATCAATGATAAGATCACCGGAAAGCCTTATGAGTTACAAGAAGCAGCCTTGTTTTTGTAACTTTCATTGTATTTTACCAGCGGTTTGCATTTGGATCAATACTGCCAATTTATGTAATAAACTGTAACACTGTATTAACCCCTTCTGTACCAGCGACATATATTAAAGTTAATTCGAGCAATATTTAGATGATTTTGTGTAGTTTAAGAAGAATCTGTGGTAGTAAAAAGGGTTAAGCGAGATAGTTCGAAGCCTGTTAATTGTTGGAAGCCTTCTATAAACTGAATAATATAATACAATGGTAGCTAGAATATAGTTAAAAGAATGGCACCGGTACAGAAAGGGTCAAATCCCCGACTGCCTGGCCTTGTACTCGAGTAATAAACTGTTTTACTTGTACGGTCGCGCTAGTAAGTCATGTTCCATCTGTCATTACGTTTGGCATGCTCTGTGCTGTATTAATGTTTGTCAGATGTTGAATAGGGTGGGTCAGAGTAGGAACATGTTTGTGTATTTCACTCGATATGAAGAAATGAAGCTTAGATATTGCTGATACCAATTATTGATCAAAACATACTTGGTGCCGAGAAATCACTTATAAGCGCGACTATACTCCATAGGTAACTACTTTCAATCTTTCATCAAAGAGCATTAGGAAGACCTTTGGATTTCCTGTTGCTTGCTCTCCTTTTCCATAAATTATAGTTAATCTTTGCGTATCTTCATGGTGGACAAACAAAAATAATAAAGATCATAAATTAACAGATAACTACGGTACGTTCTAATTGATTAAGGAGGGTAGGGTATATTTGTTGGTCAACTTATTATTATATTGTTTGTGTCCTAGCTAGACCTCCATCAAGCTTAAAAGAAACACCCCCTAGACCATAAATGTGTACATTTTCGGTCAAACAAATATGTCCTGGCCGAAGGCCGATTCCTCCTAAAATGACAGGCTCGCTATTGCTAGTCAGGAAAAACATCTATACCTAAATAGCACGAAAGGTCCTAATATTGCTAAAGGAATGCGGTGAAAAATCTTAAAATCGCCAAACTAATGGAACGAACGTCGTAAAATCTTAAAATTAATGTGGCTAAACATGAGGAAGAAGGGGGTCCAGACAAAGCAACTATCTCCCCTTAAGTGTAAGCTAGCTATTGCCAAACCATTTACTTGATTTCCCGAGGAGGTGACAACGAATGAGTCGCGTCCATCAAGGCAGTTAATTGATCACTTACGAATTTCATTCTATGAGGAAGTTAGAGCTGTAGACATCAATATTTAGCAGAATTACCAATTAAAATATGGTCATAGTACATTCATAAATACATAAATCCCAATTCAACATACCTTCTATCCAACAAAAACCTACATTATTATTGTATTTATTTTAATATCGATATTTACGGCTCCAACTTCCTTATAATCTGAAACTAGCAAATGGTCAATTAGGTCCACTTTATTTATATTTTTTTATTTTTTTTATTTTTTTTATTTTTTTTATTTTCCGGAGCGGGTTGCAAGCCAAACCGATACTTTATGTGCATAGTGTGTACGGTGCAGTTTACGAATGATCTGTGGTAGTAGAAAGGGTAAAGTGAGATCCTTCAAATCTTATTAATTGCTGGAAGCTCTTTTTAAACTGAATCGAATCGTCTAATAGTAGCCATAATAAAGTTAAAAGGACGGCACCGATAATTTATCCAATTTATCACTCAATATTTAAGAAGTGTCACTACATCACATTTAATTTTTCCGTCTATTTTGAACCCTCAGTAATTCAGCCTTCTAACATATGTTAACGTTAGTCATATTAGCGAAACCAAAATAATGGAACTTTAAAATACTGGCCAAATAAAATAACCTTTAACACAATGCCATTAATAAAATCACTTATATTGATACTAATACAGTCTAAGTTTAATTGAAATTGCTAATAACAGCAGATGTACAAAAAATAGAAACTGCGAAATATGTCGACACACACACACACAGTCTTGTTGGATCTCTTCAATCGTAGCTGGGCGGATGGGGTCTTCCCGGGTGCTTGGAAGGAGTCTGTCCTCCTCCCTATCCCTAAATCCGGGAAAGATCTCACCAGCCCCTCTGGTTACCGCCCCATTGTGCTCCTTCAGTGTGTGGGTAAGCTCATGGAGCGGCTGGTTGGTGCTCGTCTGCAGTGGTGGGCAGAGTCTCGGGGTGCGCTGTTGGAGGAGCAGTGTGGCTTCCGTCCTGGCCGGGGAACGCTGGACGTCCTCCTGCAGTTGGAGCACCTGCTACACGACACTTACAGACGTCGTGGGGTCATGCTGGCCCTCTTTGTGGATGTGGCGGGTGCCTTTGACTCTGATTCTCATGAGGGGATCTTATACAAACTCTCTGGTATGGGTGTCTTGGGTGCGCAGTTTTCTGTCGGGTCGCTCCTTCTCGGTCTCGGTGGGGGGGGCGCTGTCGACGCCGCGTCCCGTCTGTCGTGGGGCCCCCAGGGCTCGGGCCTTAGTCCATTATTTTTAAATAGAATCCTGTCTGACCTCCCCCGTCCCCCTGGTACGTCTCTTTTGGCGTATGCGGATGATCTATCCTTGGTCTGCACGGCTCCTATGCTGTTAGAGGCACAGGAGTGCCTGCAGGCTGGGGTGGATGAACTGCTCCGGTGGTTTGCGGACTGGGGTTTTGCCGTCAATGCGCAGAAGTGCACCTTGATGTGCTTCACCCTCCAGCGCAAGCTCCCCTCCCTCCCCTCCATCCTCCTTGCTGGTACGCTGGCCCCGTTCCGTACGCAGCATACATTTTTGGGACTCCCGACTCGATGGCCCCATCTTAACCTGGAAGCATCATATCGAGTATTTGCGGTCGTCATGTATGAAGCAGCTCGATATCATGAAGAGCTTGGCGGGCGTTCGTTGGGGCGCGGATCGGGAGGTCCTCCTGCGGTTTTATTCGGCGTACGTGCTCAGTAAAATTTGTTACGGTAGCTCCGTCTACGGCTCGGCCTCCCCCACGGTACTCAAACGGCTGGATGTGGTGCAGCACACGGCGCTCTGCATTGCGTTGGGGGCCTTCCACTCGTCGCCGGCGGTCTCTCTCCACGCGGAGGCGGGTCTTCTTCCCCTTGCTATGGACCGTCATCACCTTAACGTCATCACCCTCCATCGTGCCCTGTCATTCTCACCTGCTCATCCTTATAGCCTCCTCATCTCTCATGCCCCCGTCTTGCATCATGCTCCCTCCTGGCCTATCCGCTCCCGTTCCCCTTTCCTCGTCCGTGCCCTCCTGTCCTCATCCTCCCTCTCCCGCCCCCTTCCTCTACCCCCTCCGTCTCCCCTTTCCCCCCCTGGTCCGACCTATCCTCTATGTTCCACCTTGCTCTTCATGTTCCCTTCGTCAAACTTCAGGATAGCTCCCGTGCCCCCTCCCTTTTCCTAGAACTTGTCTCCCTCCGCTATAGTACTCACTGCCCTATTTACACGGATGGCTCCCACACCTCCTCCCCCCAGTCCTCTACTGCCGCCATTTATGTTTAGCACCTCTCCCTTTGTCGGGCTTAGCGGCTGTCCGGTTTCCATTCAGTTCTTGCTTCAGAATTATATGCCATCCTTCAAGCTTTACTTTTCATTCGCGATTTCCTCCCCCCACAGTCAATAGTAGTTTTCTCAGATTCACTATCCTCCCTTGCCCTCCTCAGCTCCCAGCACCCTGTATCTCATTGCTACCTTGTCTTTCAGGCCTATTCTCTCCTTTGCTCCCTTGGGCAGTCCGGCTTTTCCCTCCATTTTCAGTGGGTTCCCTCCCATGTTGGTATCCGGGGTAACGTAATTGTTGATGCTGCGGCTTCCCTTGCACACCCCTCCCTCTCCCTCCCTAGCTTTTGCACAATGCCGGACGCTCTGGGATGCCTCCCTCGGAGGTGAGCTCTCCCGCACCGCCCTTGGCCAGTACAGGCTAGATTCTTCCCCTCACCCGTGGTCCAGCTCCCCACTCCGCCCCCTTGACACTGCCCTGGTCCGTCTCTGCATAGGCCATGTTGGGCTGGCCTCTCACCTCTTCCGTCTGCGACTGGTGCCTGACCCTTTCTGCCCGTGGTGCCGGACGGTGGATGAAACGGTAGAGCACTTCCTGCTTCACTGCCCTCGCTTCTATTCCCATAGGACCCTCCTCCGCTGCAGCCTCCGCTCCCTTGGAGTCTCCACCTTTACCCTCCCCGTCCTGTTGGGTGGCAGTGGACTGGACCCGACCCTCCGTGTCCGGGTGCTTCAGCACACCAAAGTCTTCCTGCGGCGTTCGGGTCGTCTCGGCCGCCTGTGATGGTCTCCGGCAGGGTTAATTGGGCCTGCCCACACAGCCCTACAATCAACAAACAAACAAACACACACACACAAACACCATACACACACACACCATACACACACACACACACCATACACACCTACCCACACACACACACACACACACACACATACACACACACACACACACACACAACACCATTAATAACGCCTTGACAACGCAAGCACGGACTTAAATAAAAGACAGTAAGAATGAGACCGCGAGGATAAGAAACGAGGCATATAAAGAATTGGAGGAGAATTGGAAGACATCAAAAGGAGACGGAAGCGAGTAGTATATGGGACGGAAAATGAGAGAGAGAGAGAGAGAGACCGCGCGTGTGTGTGTATGGCCAAAGAATTCTTCCTTGCAATGCTAATAGTACCCATTAGAATCCACATGGAAGCTAATAGAGACAATACAAAGTTTTATTATACCCCAGGTGTTGCATGGTTTAAGGGAAGGCATTTGTGTTTTTGTTTTCTGGACCCCCTTCACCCTAATGTTTAGCACCATTAGTTGTGATAATTTAAGACGATTGCCCCATTAGTTTGGCGATTTATATTCCTTTCGCCCTATTTAGATGTCGATTTTTTCTGGCGAGCGATAGCTAGCCTGTAGAACTGTAAAAGACATACTGTCCCACACGAGGCAAATCCCTTCTTAACTACATTTTCTTACCTACACTAAGAACTTATCCCATTATAACCTATATGCCCTGTAACTAACTAAGATGTCCCCTGTGTTATACTGAACAAAAAAACTTAATTTATAAATATGTCGTGCATCTTAACCCTTTGAAGCTCTGACGCGTTTTACCAGTATATTTTGGCTATCATTAGACGATATTAGGCAGCTTAGGAAGTATCTGTGGGTATTAAAAGGGTAAATACTATCTCAATCAACCCTCTGACTTCCATATACAGTTACTAATCTGAATAAAATCGTCTAATAGTAGACAGAAACACAACAGAAAACGTGTATTGGAGCTTGAAAGGGTTAATATGATCATCAAACTCAATACCACTTCCACGATCGAATGGGTGACTCAATGAAGAAATGAAGAGCCCAACAAAACTATACACAAATAATACACATATGGAGAACGAAAGAAAAACATACAGGATGTATGCTTACATGAGCGAATAACGGGAGAGAAATGCGAATAAAATATACAAAACAATAAACTGACATTACAATGACAAACTTGTTGAGAATTGGCAATGTAGGTACAAATACTACAATAATATCGAAGACACAACAGAAATAAATTAATTCCTGTGGAGTATGTATGTAGGTATGTATGTATGTACTCAGGCACATACCCCATTGCTGGGTGTGGTGGTCTAGAAAAACGACTAGTCTCCCCTTAAAGGTCCTATTCTCAGGTTCTGGGACCACTTTCGCATTATCTCGCCCGTTTCTCTGTCTCGTCGAGTAGGATAACTATATAAGGGGAGGAGGATTCCTAGCCCCCTGCCCCATGACCGTAGAGGAAACATAATCATATTACCGAAATACTTAACCCTTTGAAGCCCTGACGCGTTTTACCAGTATATTTTGGCTATCATTAGACGATTTTAGGCAGCTTAGGAAGTATATGTGGGTATTAAATGGGTAAATACTATCTCAATCAACCCTCTGACTTCCAAATACCGTTACTAATCTGATTAAAATCGTCTAATAGTAGCCAGAAACACAACAGGAAACGCGTATTGGAGCTTGAAAGGGTTAATCTATGTAATAATCATAACAAGAACATCAAAGTAAGCTAACAACTGAAAATTATGTGTTGATGTTAACACTTGAGAAAACACAAACAAAAATACAAGTGCCTGCACTAGGAACAAACAAGGAAAGGGGAGATTTCCACTTGAGGGATTTTTTTCTGGACCCCTTTCTCCCTCATGTTTAGCCCCATTGCTTTTGAGATTTTAAGACGTTCGCCCTAGTAGTTTAGACATTTTGCCCCATTTCTGTCAATTTTAAGACCTTTCGTGCCATTAAGGGGTCAATTTTTTCCTGGCGAGCGATAGCGAGCCTGTAATTTAAGAGCAATCGGCCTCCGGCCGGGGCATTTTTCTACCGAAAATGTACAAATTCATCTTGAAAGGGGGTCTAGGGGGTGTAATTTTAAGCTTGATGAAAACGTAGGGAACAAACTAAATACCTCCCCTTAAGGAAAACATAATTTACTATGGATTGGTTAAAGTAAACCAAGAACATAATTTACTATGGATTGGTTAAAGTAAACCAAGAACAAAGCCAGAGATCATAAAGTAAAACACAGTTACAAAGGATGACCAACAATACACCCTCTCCGACATATGACGCGATTTTGAGCCTATTAGGGATACTTATTTAATTCAGCTTATAAAGTACCTCCAGCAATTAACAGTCTTCGAACTATCTCTCTTAACCCTTTTTAATAACCCCAATAATCTTCTTTTTAATAACCCCAATAATCTTCTTTTAAATAACCCCAATAATCTTCTTTTTAATAACCCCAATAATCTTCTTTTTAATAACCCCAATAATCTTCTTAAGTAAAGTAGTGATACAAACTTCCTAATAATAACCCAATCAAATAATGCCAACAAATAAGTAAACATCAATGTAATGTAAACGGTAAAGACAAACAGGGGTATTGGGATTGGAGGACATTGGTTAAAGGGATAGCGTGTATATTGTGGTCGGTTTATTTATTTATTTATGTAGTATTTTCGTTAGTTTCCTCGTTAAACCTCCATCAAGCTTTAAAAAAACACCCTCTAGAACCCCCTTCAAGATAAATGTGTACATTTTTCGGTAGAAAAATGTTTGGTCGATTCCTCCTACAAGTACAGGCTCGCTATCGCTCGCCAGGAAAATGTCGACACCAAAATGGCTCGAAAAGTCCTAATATTAACAAAGAAATGGGGTGAAGTCTTAGAATCGCCAAACTAATAGGGCGAACATCTTATAATCTCAAAACAAAACAAACTGGCTATAAACATGACGGAGAATGGGGTCCAGAAAAGCGACAATTCTACCCATAGAGGAGAAAAATCTTAGTTAAGGGGGGGTCACCTGTTTTTTTTATCTTTCTCTCCTTTTCTCTCTTTCTCTTGCTTGTATCCAATCGGCCCCATTTAACCAACTGTTTTAAGACGTTTATCCCCATCCAGGTGTCGATATCTTTCTGGCGAGCGATAGCGAGCCAGCATTGTATGGAGAAATCCGGCTTCACCGGAGACATTTTTCTATCGAAAAATGTACACATTAGCTTGCTCTCAAAACAAAAATATATATATGCTGGCTCGCTACCGCTCACCAGGAAAAAAATTACACCTGGATGGGGGTAAACGTCTTAAAACAGTAGGCTGAATGGATACAAGCCAAAGAGAGAGGGAGAGAAAGAGAAGAAAAGCGAGGTGGGTTCCCTTAAGAAGAAATGAGCAAGCAAGTGCGAGAGGAAGGAGGAAGAGGAATGGGCAATATACGAATGCAGTAAAGATGAAACCTTACTGTGGCTTTGAAAATTCTCTCTCTCTCTCTCTCTCTCTCTCTCTCTCTCTCTCTCTCTCTCTCTCTCTCTCTCTCTCTCTCTCTCTCTCTCTCTCTCTCTCTCTCTCTCTCTCTCTCTCTCTCTCTCTCTCTCTCTCTCTCTCTCTCTCTCTCTCTCTCTCTCTCTCTCTCTCTCTCTCTCCTCTCTCTCTCTCTCTCTCCTCTTCTCTCTCTCTCTCTCTCTCTCTCTCTCTCTCTCTCTCTCTCTCTCTCTCTCTCTCTCTCTCTCTCTATCTCTCTCTCTCTCTCTCTCGCTCTCTCTCTCTCTCGCTCTCTCTCTCTCTCTCTCTCTCTCTCTCTCTCTCTCTCTCTCTCTCTCTCTCTCTCTCTCTCTCTCTCTCTCTCTCTCTCTCTCTCTCTATCTCTCTCTCTCTCTCTCTCTCTCTCTCTCTCTCTCTCTCTCTCTCTCTCTCTCTCTCTCTCTCTCTCTCTCTCTCTCTCTCTCTCTCTCTCTCTCTCTCTCTCTCTCTCTCTCTCTCTCTCTCTCTCTCTCTCAAACTTTTTACTTAGCAATGTTTAGATATATATGTCACTCCTTTAATTTTTATATCTGAGTAAAACAAAAAATCTTCGATTCTGGCAATATTATTTTGCTGGACTCCAATTGACAAATTGTAATGATATAAAACATATTTTCATTAACTACAGCACAATAACGTAGAAGTGATTCATATATCAGCACACTATTTAATAACAATAGGCACATTATTCTATGAAACATATATTGGTTAATAAGCAATTTGTGATGTATTGCACAATTGCATAATTGTTTTATTGTACAAACTGTTGATACTAGAAGACTGTAGTAATTTGCGATATGCCGATATGTATATACTATAAAGCTAAAGTCAATAATAAAACTGGCAATAAAAGTGACCCATGCTGCAACACTAATTGAATTTTAAATGGAATATAAAGGTATGGGGAAAACGTACATTTGTATTGTCTATTGAACTATGTGTACAATCACTGATGCAGTTTGATAGTTTTGCCTTTATTTAGTATGTGCCACACTCTATATTACTCGCTTTCTTTAAACACTGTACATAACGCTAGTAAACAAATAAATAATAATTATAAATTCAGCAGATATTGCAGAAAATGTATAATATTATACAGTATATAATAGCTATCAATGTGACTTTCGTAAGATATAAAACCAATTCAAGTAACTCGATTCTGATTCAGCAACAAATACAGAAATGCATGCCAACAATAATATATATATATATTTTTTTAGAGAGAACTTAATTGTTCCAGGTGATCATTCCGAGGGAACGGGCTGTATGTAATTATGACGAATATTTGCTCGCTATGTGGGCTGGACATATTGCAGAATTATTAATTAGAAGAAATAGTTCATTGACATATTCTGGGGTACACTCGGATGCCATAGTCTCTAACCCATTCATAATTATTCGTGGACTTCAGCTATTTCTAATTATTCGAAGTATAGCTCTGGGAACGAATTTATGAATATAATTGTCTATACATCAACTACAAAACTATATATATACGATTTATTGAAAAGCAAATTATATAAAAAAAAATCAATCAAAATACGTATAATTGCATAAAGAAAAACACAGGGGGGGCCCAGGAAGTATTATGAGTGGGCTAGAGACTATGGTATCAGACTGTACATTCATTAAAGTTGGCCCATGGGAAAGAGGTAGAGGACATAATTATTAAAAGGAAGAGAAAATCAGAGTTATATACGATTTCGATTGTTACCAGATTTAAACAGAACCTAATCACATACCTGTAGGCTATATATATATATGTGTGTGTATATGAGTGAGGGTGTGTGTGTGTATCATAGCCATTGACGCTAACCTACACTAGACTCTACCTGTTCAGTATAATTTATACTGTGACCTTTAGTATTGAGCCCCACCTGACCTATCCTCACCTGCAGCTACCAATCCACTGGCTCCTACAACGGCCCATTACCTTCAATAATTCAGTGGGTCGGGGTTTACGATGGTGTTCGCTTCATACTCTTGTATTCACTCTAATTCGAGGTTTTTACACTAGATACTCTGTTATTCCCTTAGGACACTATGATTTGAGACTTTGTCAATGTCTATCTTGCTTACCGACATACTGTTCAACTGACTTGCATACCTTACACAGATATAAGGAGGTAGGAATAATGTAAATGTCACCCATCCAGCGAAGTTAGGTTTTTCAATACCTCGACTTATTTAACCTAACACGAAACATGCTAATCATTCAAAGAGTGTCTTAATTGTATTCTCACAATACTCAGATAACATTATTTGTCATAGTATACTGTATATTTTACGTATCGAGGCATACTCACTATTATATATTTCTCTTCTTTCCTCTAATCTCTCTCTCTCTCTCAAAACAATTTCTAGTATATACATTGTATATATATATATATATATATATATATATATATATATATATATATATATATATATATACATATGCATACATACCAGTACATATATACATACATATATACATATAAGCTTAAAGACCGCTTCATCCACAGAGAGCATGGTTTAATCTTGTCACTGTAGTACAGTACAATAAAGACTTGCCACAACACATCCCCACCATGTCATCACAGTGGCCGATGTTGGTATAGCTCTAACAGTGTCTCAGCAAGACTCGACTGAAGTCCCCCTGAAGCACTTGCACCTGGCGAAATCGCACCACACCAGCCTTAACCGTGCTACAATAAGGCAGTAACAAGAAATCACCATAACTACAGAGGCTGATTGCACCACCGAAGTAGCGGGCGGTGGGGTCGCTACATCCCTACACCAGAGAGAAAGGCCGACTTGTGCCAGTGGGCTGTGAGAGTAACACACTAGGGAACCATGGGGCACACCATATGTCCCCGCTGCCTTCACCACTCTCAGAAGAAAAAAATTATAGAAATAAGAATGATGAAAAAGGTAAAGTCAGAACTGGCTATGGGAAGTAGAGGACACCAACCCTCACTCTGATAGCTGCAGCCCACCATATATATATATATATATATATATACTGTATAATTATGTAGTGTGTGTGTGTGTCCCAAAATAGACGTGCCAAACTTCAGGATATGATTATACAGATGATTCAGAAGTATATAATGTTCCATAACAAAAATTATAAATCTCAATAATTTTAGAGGTATTGAAAGTTAAATATAGTGCCCTCCTCCTCCGCATCTGCTGTAATGGACTCTTCCATGTCAAATAGTTTCCAGCAGGTCCAAAGTGAGCTAATATGTCATAAATAATTTAGCAACTTTCATAACTATAATACCTTGATTATAACATGGTAAAGTAATGGCAGGTAGATGAGGGTGTGGTATGCTGTAGGACAGCTAGTCCAGAGTCGTATGGGGAACTACTTAAGAAAATACCATTTTCAACAGGCAATATCTCTGTAAAGAGTAAAATTTGGAATTCTGCTTATAATACATTTTATGCATAGACTATTTTTCATAAACCTGATTCTGAAATTGGCACGTCTATTTCGAGACACCCTGTATATATATATATATATATATATATATATATATATATATATATATATATATATATATATATATATATATATATAGAGAGAGAGAGAGAGAGAGAGAGAGAGAGAGCAGTACACATCTACTGTTTCTAGTCATTAAAGCTGACCTATAACAAACTTACTTATTCTGTATTTGTATTGACCTTTAGCTGTCTGCCCCCCACGGACTTCACTTCACCTCCAGGTACAGTTGGCCACAAGATCTTGTACCCATTTAATGACTTCTTATATGGAAGGAAAACCGAATAATAATGATTACTAGTATGATTGAAATACGTGTGTAGAAGTAAATATACATTATTAGCTAACGGTTTTCTGACAAACTATGCTCATACTATTTATACTGTATATTCACACCAAAAATCACGGAGTGGATGCAAACTTTTGGGGTCAACTGTCCCCATCTATAGCCTCTCGTAACCCGATATTACCTACAATACATAACCGGGTTTGTGTTTATGGTCGTGTACACCCCTTTCTCTTTCCCTAACTCTAATTCCTATGTTCTGTCATCGATTACCATGTTATCCCTTCACCACAACTGATTACTTGGAAATTATGTATTCTTTAGAGACTTAGCTTAAAAATGGACTAGCCAAGTACAATTGATATTACATCGACGATGGAGTGATATTTTACAGTTCACGCAGTCCTTTTACCACAAATCATCCTTTGATTATGGTGTCTTTTTTTAATCTTATTATTCCCATTCTATTATTTTTTCTAATACTATCTGGGGTAATTCATAATTTCAGGTCATAGATTTATAGTTCGTAAATTAGGGGGCAGGGGGTTAGGAATCTTCCTCACCTTGTAAAATTCACCTACTAGCCGCGACAGAGTAAGGAGAGAAGGAACGCGAAAGTAGTCTCGGACAATAAGAATTGGAACTTTAAATGTTGTTTCAGTTCGGGCTTTGTCTCGAGCCGGCCACCCCCAGCTATGGGGTATGTACCTGAGTATATGCATACATGCATGCATACATACATACATACATACATACATACATACAAATTAGGTTTACCAGAGCAATCCTTTTTGCAATCTTCACTCAGTAATTTTCTTATGCTTTATGAAATAATTGTAATTCACTACGATACTGGTGTTTGTACACTTGTATTTATTGGTTTAGATCTGCCTGGAGATGGAGTACTTACTGTCAGTGTCTCGGAAACGTAGCAGTTAAGATAAACAAGATGAACGAGTTCTTGTATCAAGCCCTGGTGTTCCTCTTCATAAATCATCTCCACTTCCCACAGACAAGATAAAATACTGCTATTTCTCGCTCTCTCGCTCTCTCTCTCTCTATATATATATATATATATATATATATATATATATATATATATAAGGAAGAGTGGTGATAGAGCTCTGCCATATTCCTTGTTAATCGACTCAGACGAATATTCGGCATCAAGAAGGTGCCATCATCAGGGTATCCAGACTTACATACAAGTTTAAAGACCGCTTCATCCACAGAGTTGCTGTTGTTGCTGTTCCCTAGGCTGTCTGGCCAAGCAGCCCCAAGGTCCCGAACAAGGCCAAGGCCATAACCGAGCGCCCTCCACAAAACCCTCCCTGCTTACCACTAATAAAGCGCCGGTGACCGTAGCCACTTCAAGGCGTGGAGCTGAGGAGGGTGCGGAAACACCCGGGAAACCAAAGCCCCACCAAAGGCCCTGTGCCCCTTAGCAATTATGAAGGGAAAGTTGGGGGGCAGAGTTTGTTGTTTTCGTCTCTTTCACTGTAGTACAGTACAATAAAGACTTGCCACAACACAGCCCTATCATGTCACCACAGTGGCCGATGTTGATATAGCGCCAACAGTGTATCAACAAGACTCAACAAAGTCCCCTCGAAGCACTTGCACCTGGTGAATTCGCACCACACCAGCCTTAACCCAAGTTAACCGTACTACAATAAGGCAGTAATAAAAAATCACCGTAACTGCTACAGAGGGTAACTGCTTTACCGAAGTGGCGAAGGTTGGGGTCGCTGTATCCCTACGCCAGACTTTGCCAGTGGGCTGTGAGAGTAAGACACTAGGGAACCATGGGAACACCATTATGGCCCCATTGCCTTTTCACCACTCTCAGGACAAAAGATAGAAATAAGAATGATGAAAAAAGTAAAGTCAGAACTGGCTATGGGAAGTACAGGACACCCACCCTCACTGTGACAGATCCTGCCCACCGCGTAACTTAGGACTTATCCTAAAACTGTACATAACAAGTATTTATAATACAAGTAAAGTAAGAATACAGGTCTAATTAAATAAATTATATCATTTAACCATAAGTTAAAACAAAATAGTCAAACAGTTAGCTCCCAAATTCGAAGGAAATAACCCACTGACGCCTTTTTGGTAACAAAACAAAATCGCTGAAATCGTAAAAAGCACAAAATGAAGGAATTAACAAATTTACCTAGGAAGTGATTGTATGCCTAATATTATTGTGTGTATATTTGTCTTCATTGCGGATCAAAGAGCAAGGCTATTGCAGTAGAATTCATATTTATCCTGGTCGAAAGCAAGGCATTTAGTAATTAGACTATTTCCCTATCATATAATAATTAACCAATCTAACCTAACCTATTATATCCTCCCCTGCTCTAAATTTGGATACATATGGTTAGTTATGATTTACAATACCTTTATAGTATAAGACACAAAATAACAACGGGCAAACTTTTGAATAGTGATCGTTAAGATGTCCATCTCCCAAACCACCATAGATTACCGGTATTTATCAACTTCAAGTTGTGACTCCTTTAAGAAATACAGTACCTAATTACCTTTACCTAGCTTTAATTAAAATTGCATTGGCTATGTCTGGTTAGTTCATCTAGGGTATGTTGCATGTTTTCTTTGTTATAATGTTTGTTAATTTGTTTATATATTTATTTTTCAGCGAGATGGTCAGGTAACAGAAGTTCTCAAACAGATCTGGAGTCGGTTAGGCCCCGAAATTTCATCAGACCCTAGGCTCCACATAGGATTCATACGCTTCTTACCTGCCCACATCACATACGATAACTTCCTATACAGAAACAGTCATCACGAACACTATCTATTCTACTACTTAAGAACCATCTCTAGCTTTCTCCCCGTGGGCAGTAGTAAGTGCGCACGTAGAGCGCATTTTGAGGGGTTTCATAGCTCAGGGATTCGGAGGGTACCGGGAACTCTATGGAAGGAGTTTTCGGGAAAACAATCTAACAAAGACAAACATCACAGTTAAGCAGTGTTTCCCTCTTCTTACTCCTTTAAGTGCCTCATGTTTCTTATATACTCATACTTTCTTATAAAATACTTGTAATACATTTTTTAAGTGTCAAATTATAATATATTTTAAACTATCACTGTAGAGCACTGATGATGACATGTGAAGATGTCAAAACGTTTGGAATAAAGCACCATATTCCTCTATCTATCTATCTATTGCCTGACCTATTGTGATCCCCCGAAGGGGTGGCCACATTCTTACTATACTATATTTTTACTAGGGATGCCGTACACAAATACGCAAATTGAGTATTGGAGCTGTAGAGGGTTAATACTTTCAGTAATAGGGCATTTTTGTATTTGATTCTTGCTAATAATACACAATTTTATATAAGAATGCAAGAAGCTATAGCAACTAAAAGGATAAAATCCATCTTACCAAGCACTTAGAATCTCACAGTGCTTGTTATTAGTCTTAATCAAATCTTCTAATAATAGCTAGAATATATTGGAATAGTGAGTCATGATTATACTGAAGAAGTTGACCAGTAACCTTAAACTATGACTAATAATCACAAGTCTGAAAATGGATAGCGAATCTTGTCTGGTATCTATCTATCTATTGCCTGACGACGTGATCCCCGAAGGGGTGGCCACGAACGAACCGCCCTCGTGCACTTCTGTCCCCAGTCAGTCGATGCCCCTCCTCCCAACCAGCACCGCCTTCATCCATATACTTCCTCATTCCATCCTTCCACCTCTCTTTCGGTTTACCTCTCCCTCTCTGTCCTTCCACCTCGCTCTCGTACTCCCTCTTAGTCATTCTCTCGCTTCTAATACGTTCCATATGGCCGAACAATCTCAAGGTGTTCATTTTCACACTTTCCAGCACATCTACCTCCACACCACACCTCCTTCTTACTTTCTCATTCGTCTGTCTATCCCTCCATGTAACTCTGCATGCACTTCTTAAGTAACTCATTTCCACTCATTTCACTCTTGGTCCGAGTCTCTCAACCAACGTCCATGCTTCGCTTCCATAAGTCAGTGTCGGGATTACCAAACTGCCATGCAAGGACTTTTTCACTTCCATACTGACTACCCTATTTCTTGTTACTGCTTTCAGCATTCCTACACCCCTCTTCCCCTGTTGCACCCTCTCCCGCACTTCTTCATCCATAGTCCCATCTTACTCAACACGCTGCCCAGATACTTAAATGAGCTGACAATCTCCATAGCCTGACCGTTCAACTTCACCTCGTACTCTATGGCTTCACCCCTTTCGAAGACCATAACCTTACTCTTCCACGCATTTACCTTCGGATTCCGTTTTTCACACACTGTTCCAAACATATTTACCAGACCCTGCAACTCCCATTCATTATTGCTCATCAGAACTGCATCATCAGCAAACAGCAGTACAGGTAGCTTCCACTCATTTCCCTCCCTTATCAGCGATACACCAACATCCACTGCTCTTCCTTGTATTTCTTTTATGACTCCATCCATATATACAGTAAACAACCACGGGGACATCACACACCCCTGTTTCAACCCAACATTCAGGTCAAACAACTCGCTCTGTCTGGTATACCCATGGATAAAATTAGTGGCCTTTATACATAACTGAATATTATTAACCTCTTCTGTACCTGCAACGTCTTTTTAATTTTATTCTAACCAAACTTTGAAGAATTTATGAAGCTTAGGAAAGATATATGGTAGCCCAAAGGATTAATTGAGATAGTCTGTAATTATTTAATAGCTACAAATCCTTCCTAGGCTGAATATATTCGTCGTAATAGTTGCCAGAATATCATAAAAGGATGTCACCGGTACTGAATGCGTTAATAAAATTAATACCTTTATTTTCGTTTAAAACAAAATTTGAGTATACCTGTCTTATTTATGTCCATCTTCTCATCACGTATACCTAGAATGATAAACCAGAACTGATATTATGAAGGTAAAGCCGGTATCACACGAGCGCTTTTCCCTCAACATTTATCCTCAACACTGGTCTAGCAGCTTGTGAGGTCAACATTTAATATATTTCTGCTACCTAAGTTCATCCATCATTAGTCTAGTTTCCGATACCAGTGCAAAATCATCCAGAAATGTTGCCAGAAAAATGGCGATCATCGAATGTTGACTATAAAAGCTCTCGTGTGATACCGGCTTAAGTGGCGATTTTTGACCGTCCCTGTACATCTAATTTCGTAGTAGCAAGATTTCAAGTGTGGCTCGTATTTCTTCACCCGTGCGAGGTTATATTAGTGCGGCTATTTTTCCTCCTAATGTTAAAAGTCGTATATTTTTGCTATATATTTTGTGTTTCTCTGTTGCCACGTTTATTGTTGTTCCTGGCTCCTTTTTATTCGCTCTTACTTTCTTTTGGACTCATGTTTGTTTAAGTTATCTTCTAAATTATCTACATTGCCTTTGTATCGATTTTAGAGACAATATACACCTTTAAACATCATTGTTAATGTTCTTTCCCTTTTCTTCTAATGCGGTGGCTTCCCATTGATCATATCCTCTATTCTAAGCCGTGATTCCCGTTTCATTATTTCGCTCAACATATTTTTATCTTCTTTGGTTTCTCGTCTATAGAGGTTTTATTGAAATCGTATTTACCCATTCGAGTCCTGGAGGTAGCTGCTAAACTAATGAAAATCGTCTAATAGTAACCGGAATATCAAGAAAATTACGTAATTATGGTGAAGGGGTTAACGAATTTAGTAAAGAAACTATAGAATCCATTAAATTAACCCCAGAATGGATTTAGCCAACACCCACGTACTATTATATTTTTTCACCAACCAACTTAACTTCTAAACTCAATTAATGAAATCAACAAATACATGTGGCACTCCAAGGACTCGAACCTAGGCTCTTCACACCGAAATTCCGCGCACTTATGCATTACGCTATCTATTATTACGCTATCTATACCCAATCTGTATATGACTGCTAGATGTACAACTACCGACACATTTTCGTGAACTCTTGCGATTATCTTTATGCAATTATATCCACTTAAGGGGGGTCACCGGCTTCTTTTATCTTTCTCTCCTTTTCTCTCTTCCCCTGGCCTGTATCCATTCGGCCCCATTCAGCCAACTGTTTTAAGACGTTTATCCCCATCCAGGTGTCAATTTCTTCCTGGCGAGCGATAGCGATCCAGCATTGTATGGAGAAATCCGGCTTCGCCAGAGACATTTTTCTATCGAAAAATGTACAAATTTAGCTTGTCAAAACAAATATATATATATATGCTGGCTCTCTACCGCTCGCCAGGAAAATATTGACACCTGGATGGGGGTAAACGTTTTAAAACAGTATGCTGAATGGGGTCGAATTGTTACAAGCCAAAGAGAAAGGGAGAGATAGAGAAAAAAAGCGAGGTGGGCTCCCTTAAATTTTTTTTTTTTTTTTTTTTTTTAAGAGACAATGAATGGAGGAAGGAAAAACACAGATAAAACAAAAAGGTCCATGTGCCTAAAGGCATCCTCCATTCATAAAATGTTTGTAACAACTGGATTTAAACATTTGTTGATTGTAAGTTTGTGGAAAGCAATTCGAGGGAAGTGAATTCCAAAGAGTAGTAGCTCTGGGGATAAATGAATTCTGATAAGCAGAAGTTCTGCATTGTGGAGGAGAAAGTGTAAATTCATGGGCGCTCTCAGCTGCCCTAGTTCTACGGGGAAAGATGTGGAGAGGCGGCACAATTGAAGCAAGTTCCTCGGAACAATTGCTGTGAAAATATCTGTAGAATAATGCAAGGGATGCAACGTTTCTTCGTATGGCTAATGTAGGAAGGTCCTGTGTGATTGCAGGGTTATTGATTAATCTAATAGCTTTATTTTGAATTTTGTCCAACTGCCTCAATGCAACCACTCCACTTCCACCCCACAGAGGTGAACAGTAATCCATCTGAGAGCGCACATGACTTTTATATATTACGGCCAACTGCTCGTCAGTGAAGAATTCTCGAACTCTGTACAGGAGTCCCAGTTTTTTAGAGGCATTCTTAGCAATGCTTCTAACATAATGTGTCCAGCTCAAAAATTGATGTTCAGAGCAGCTATAACAAATAAATAGACAATATGTATGCATAAATATATAGGTGATTTCAACTGAACATCAATCTAATGGATATATTTGCATAAAGAAAATCGCAAAAGTTCACGAACATTTGGAAGTAGCTGTACAGAGGCATTGGGATTATTATGTTTTTTACACCAACCAACTTCACATCTAAACTCAATTAATGAAATCAACAAATACATGTGGCACTCCGAGGACTCAAACCCAGGATACTCACACCGAAATTCCGCACACTATGCATTAAGCTGCCTATCGGTCTTGGCCTGCTCGGGAATAGAACTACCTGAATTATTTTGTTGGGAGTTAAATATGCAACAATCCAGCACCACAGGACACCTCGAGTAATATAAAGACCACCACCAAAATATAGCATTCCTCTTATATTGTCTTCCCTTGCCAATGTGCCAAATATAGCATTCCTCTTATATTGTCTTCCCTTGCCAATGTGCCAAATATAGCATTCCTCTTATATTGTCTTCCCTTGCCAATGTGCCAAATATAGCATTCCTCTTATATTGTCTTCCCTTGCCAATGTGCCAAATATAGCATTCCTCTTATATTGTCTTCCCTTGCCAATGTGCCAAATATAGCATTCCTCTTATATTGTCTTCCCTTGCCAATGTGCCAAATATACACTGTAAATTAGATCTTTATTATCCCATTCTGTACCGTTGACATCCATAATAATTTGTTCTGGCTACTACTAATCCAGGTTATTCAGTTTAGGAAGGATCTCTAGCAATTATAGCGCTTTGAACTATCTCAATCAACGCATTTAACTACCACAGATCCTTCGTAAGCTGCTTAAAATAGTTATATATAATACTAAAATATAACAGACGTCGTTGGTACAGAAAGGGTTAGGGTTATGACGGAAAAGGCTATTATTTTAAAGACAACACAGTTTCACCTCATATGAAATTCCAGTCTACCTATCATTACAATGATAATTTTCCTGTCATATAGGCATAATTTCATATAAATATTAAGGGGGTTCATTGGCTTTTTTTATCTTTCTCTCTTTTTCTCTCTTTCCCTGGCTTCTATCCACTCTGCCCCATTTAGCCAACTGTTTTAAAACGTTTATCCCCATCCAAGTGTCAATTTCTTCCTGGCGAGCGACAGCGAGCCAGCATTGTATGGAGGAATCCGGCTTTGCCGGAGACATTTTTCTATCGACAGATGTACAAATTTAGCTTGCTATCAAAACAAAAATATATATATGCAGGCTCGCTACCGCTCGCCAGGAAAATATTGACATCTGGATGGTGGTAAACGCAGTAGGCTGAATGGGGCCGAATGGATACAAGCCAAAGAGAGGCAGAGAAAGAGGTGGGCTCCCCTAACGGCATTGTGATTTTCAAGAACTTCATTATGTTTATTATTATCTCTAGGTTCTTAATTTACCTCTCCGACATATGACGCGATTTTGAGCCGATTAGGGATACTTTAAAGCCTTTGTTACCATCAGGGGTATTTAGAAACCTTTAGTTTAGTTACTTCAACATCTGCAGTTGTCTTTGAGTTAGCTGTGGGCAGAAAACTAATTATGGAGAGGTAATTTTAAGAGTGAGAGAACTCTATTTCTTATTGCTAATCTGGCAACCTCTGCGTCATAGGAGTCTGAAGGGGTTAATTTACCTTCCCATGTTGAGTTTCCTCACATTTGTTTTTATTATACTCCCAGCCAAGTTCCTCCTTTACTCTATATACCATAACTATTCTATATTTTCCTTCGTGTTGCGTCCTTGCACGATAGTTGCAGTTTCACTCGCATAAACTTTCTCTTGCGTCAGTATTAAAATCAAAATCAAAATCCCTCTCTCTCGGGAAGTAAATATGTTGTTTTATAATACTGTTCTCTCTTATCTTGGCTCCTGTTTCTTCCATCCAGAAATACATCCCTGGTGTCTTTTATGCTACCTTGTATCTACAGTATATTAGTTTTATATTCGTCACTAAGAAATATATGTATTGTTGTATATTTTAACCCCTTGAAGCTCTGACGCGTTTTAGCAGTATATCTTGGCTATCCTTAGACGATTTTATGAAGCTTAGGAAGGATCTGTAAGTATTGCAAGGGTCAAAACTATCTAAATCAACCCTCTCGCTTCCATAATTATACCCTTCCTAATCTGAATAAAATCGTCTAATAATTACCAAAAAAACAGAACAGAAATGAGTTTTGGAACTTGAAAGGGTTAAGGGGAGACTTCCACTTGAGGGATTTTATTCTCGACTCCTTTCTCCTTCATGTTTAGCCCATTGTTTTTCAAATTTTAAGAAGTTTGCCCCATTATGTTGACGATTTTTAAGAACTTTCAACCCATTTCTGTCAATTTTAAGACCTTTCGTGCCATTTAGGTGTTGATTTTATCCTGGCGAGCGATAGCGAGTCTGTAATTTAAGAGGAATCGGCTTTCAGCCGGGACATTTTTCTACCGAAAAATGTACAAATTTATCTTGAAAGGGGTTCAAGGGAGTGTAACCTTAAGCTTGAAGGATATCTAGGGACCAAACTAAAAACCTCCCCTTAATATCATATGTATATTTGTGTTTTGGTCATTTCACAATAGTTTTCCCCGTTTCCGCTTACTAGGTCTGGTCATCTGTGTTAATCTTTCCTTCTCATCTAAGAAAAATCTACTCCTTTCTTATTTCCATCTGTATTAATTATCTCTCTTTCTTCCCTCCCTGTTCTTCCCCTGCCTGTTTGTATTATAATTTTTAACATAGGTGCCCAATACTACATCTGTTTAACGTGCATGGTATATACAAACAATACTTGCAAATTTAAACAGCTACAACCATACCATTGCAGATAATTAAGGTTGCTTGTATTTCATCTGGTGGTGAATAGATTCCTTTGGATCTTGGATATTCTGATCACTGTCTGATACAGGCCACCTGTCTATCACCTACCACACCTTCCCACTCTGAACCTGTTTTGGTGACTAAATGGCATTACGATAGGGCAGACTGGGAGGGTCTTCAAGATTTCTTTATTGATATTTCCTGGACCTCTTTTTTGTTCTAATGATGCACACTCCAGCTTGAGCCACATACAAGATTTTATAAAAATTGGAATGGAAACTTTTATTCCTCATCAAAAGTACAGTAAAAGATCTAATTCACCTAAATGGTTTGACCATAATTGTGCTAGAGAAACTGAACAAAAAGCAATAGCCTACAATGCATACACAAGATCAAAAACACATGAAGCCTTTAATTACTTTAGAAATATCAGAAGTCATGCCAAAATTGTATTAAATTTAACTAAATCAAACTTTCTCCACAAGCAGGCAAATAAACTTCTAAATAATCCAAATGATAACAATATATTTTGGTCTACTCTTAACTCATTCAAATCCAAATTCACTACGGTTTCATCCATTCCACCATTAAAATCTCCGACTGGCAATCTTGTAAGTGACCCACGAGGTAAAGCTAACCTTCTTGCGGACATTTTCTCCACCAACTCAACCTTAGATGAAATAAATCAAGATGTCCCTGTACTTAATTTTAATTCGCCTGAAATTCCCTTACTTAAGATCCACACCAGACATGTCAAAACTATTTTGAAGAATCTCTCAGTAGATAAGGCTCCTGGTCCAGATGAAATTCTTCCAATAGTACTTAAGAATTGCTCCTTGGTGCTCGCTCCTGTATTGGCAAAACTGTTCCGTATATGTACTCATACCTCATGCTTCCCAGTATCCTGGAAAGAAGCAAACATCCATCCAGTTCCTAAAAAAGGTGCCACTTCAGATCCATCAAACTACAGACCAATAGCTATAACTTCCACTCTTGGTAAAGTCTTTGAAATTATATTAAATAATCACATAATTAAGCATCTTGAGAATAATAAATTAATCAGTGATAGGCAATATGGTTTTAGACGATGTCGATCAACTGCAGACATTCTTTGCCTTCTTACGCATCAAATCAACCAAGCTACAGACCAACATGGTGAAACACATACAATAGCACTGGATATATCAAAGGCATTTGATAGAGTCTGGCATCAATCCTTATTGTCGAAGATGTCACACTACGGCCTTGCATCATTAGTTCCACTAATTTCTTCTTATCTTCATAACAGAAAAATACGTGTAATGGTAGATGGCCTTTATTCTCAATTTCACTCAATAAATGCTGGTGTTCCCCAGGGATCAGTTTTGGCCCCAACTCTGTTCCTCATTCATATCAATTATCTCATATCTACCACTCATAATCCAATACATTCCTACGCAGATGACTCAACACTCCACAGTTCTTTCACATTTACCAATTCTTTCACCCAACCCGATCTTATAAATTCAAAAATAAACACTGCAATTTCTCTGAACCAGGACCTTTCTAGAATTAATGAATGGGGACAAAAGAATCTAGTTTCCTTTAATGCACAGACAACCAAGTACATTCAATTTTCTAACCGACAGAATCTCACCGACTCCCATATATTTGTTAATGATGTAAATATTCCCACTTCCCCTAGTATTGACATTCTCGGTGTAACATTAACTACTAACCTGAGCTGGACACATTATGTTAGAAGCATTGCTAAGAATGCCTCTAAAAAAATGGGACTCCTGTACAGAGTTCGAGAATTCTTCACTGACGAGCAGTTGGCGTAATATATAAAAGTCATGTGCGTTCTCATATGGATTACTGTTCACCTCTGTGGAGTGGAAGTGGAGTGGTTGCATTGAGGCAGTTGGACAAAATTCAAAATAAAGCTATTAGATTAATCAATAACCCTGCAATCACACAGGACCTTCCTATATTATCCATACGAAGAAACGTTGCATCCCTTGCATTATTCTACAGATATTTTCACAGCAATTGTTCCGAGGAACTTGCTTCAATTGTGCCGCCTCTCCACATCTTTCCCCGTAGAACTAGGGCAGCTGAGAGCGCCCATGAATTTACACTTTCTCCTCCACAATGCAGAACTTCTGCTTATCAAAATTCATTTATCCCCAGAACTACTACTCTTTGGAATTCACTTCACTCGAGTTGCTTTCCACAAACTTGCAATCTTCAACAGTTTAAATCCAGTTGTTACAAACAACATGGCACATGGACCTTTTTTGCTTTATATGTGTTTTTCCTTCCTCTGTTCATTGTCTAAAAAAAAAAAAAAAAAAAAAAAAATATATATATATATTTATCGACACTTAATGGAAAAATATGAAACTACTGTCTCTACATCCTCTTCTCACCTAGTTTTCATAATTAACAACATATTACGGCACCAAATGTTCGTAATAGTTAAGTAATTAAAATAAATATATGACAATTTACCATTAATTGAAAAAATATAAGTTATAATTATTCATTATATTCCTTTTTTTTTTTTTTTTTTATATTGCTCGGCTTCATCATTATTTTCCCCTTCTCTTGTCAACCCCTATTCTCTCATTTCTCCTTCTCATCCACTTCTCAGCTTATTACATTCTCGTTTTCGCTCTGTCCCTCCTTCTCATGTCTTCTATTTCGATTCCTCTCTTATCAGTATCTGCTCTCTTCTCCCTTTCCGCCCTGCTCTTTTTAAGTCATCTCATGATGAGTTCCTCTCTACTCTCTCTCTTGGATATTCTCCTCTCATCTCACACGTTCTCTTCCTCTTTTCTTTCTCTATCTCTCTTGTCTGTCATCTCATAAGCTCTTCTCTCTCTCTCTGAAGATATATATATATATATATATACGGTATATCTTCTATCATCTCATACGCTCTTCTTTCCTCTCTTTCTGCTGTCATCTCAGACTCTCATCTCTACTCTCCCTTTGCACTTCTCCTCTAATCTCATACGCTCTCCTCTTCTCTCATCTCATATGCCCTCCTTTCCTCTCACTCTCTCTCATTCTCTCTCTCTCTCTCTCCATTTCGACTTATAACAACTGCGGATCAGCATGAATATTGGATGTTCGACTCGGCCGGTTTTACTCTGCTCGCTCTTTTCTATTCCAGGGCCACTTCCTTATATTATCTTTCTTTCATTCGGTCTTGCTCGCTCTTTCTATTTTCTTCATTTACCTGTACTGTAAAATGATCAGTAGATATTTACTTCCTATATCTTTCTTTCATCCCGTCTTGCTCGCTCTCGCTACCTCTTTCTATTTCTTCATGTAGTATAAGATTATCACTAACTATTTTCTCACTCTAGCCGATCTAAAAGTCGGAGGAAATGGTGGGTGGGGAGAGAGCTTTCTGTGCTAATGCCATCGTTTTCATCTCTATAGCAACTACTATTACAGATTAAGGCCGGACTGCCTAGTAAGTAACGTAAAGTCTGTGTCATTTGTGTAACTCTATGTAACTCCGTGTTTTTTATTTGTTTTGCTCATACATATAATTTGGTTCTCCAAGTACACGTCTCTATATTTAGTATTTGATTCATCTTAACATTGCGGAGTATATATATACTATATATATATATATATATATATATATATATATATATATATATATATATATATATATATACTGTTTTCACACGAATGACCATGGAGTTTAGTTACTTCAACCTCTGCAGTTGTCTTTGAGTTAGCTGTGGGCATAAAACTAATTTTGAAGAGGTAATTATAAGAGTGAGAGAACTCTATTTATTATTGCTAATCTGACAACCTCTGCGTCATAAAAGCGTGAAACGGTTAAGGGGTTACGAGGACGTTATTATATTTGTTTATATTTTTCGTTTAATTACCGGTATTTATATATTTGTTAGTTTAATTACCGGTATTTATATATTTGTTAGTTTAATTACCGGTATTTATATATTTGTTAGTTTAATTACCGGTATTTATATATTTGTTAGTTTGCTCCCTAGACCTCTCTCAAGCTTAAAGAAACACCATCCCAAGACCCTCCTTCTAGATGAACTTATAAATTTTCCCGGCTGATTCCTTAACAAATACAGGCTTGCTATCGCTTGCCAGGCGAAAATCGACACCTAAATTTCACGAAAGGTCTTAATATTGACAAAAAAATGGACGAAAGTATTAAAATGTGAAAACTAATGGGGCTAAACATGAAGGAGAAGGGGGTTCAGAAAAAAACTAATACTTCCCCTCATTGTGTGTGCCAGTATAATTAAATGCGTGTGGCTATCAGGTGTTCTTAGTATTTCTTCTTTTACATCCCGGTATATATATATAATTTCTGTCATTACTTTCCCTCCTGGTTATATGGAAATGTTTTCATTTTTGTGCAAGAACACCCCCGCCCCCAAAAATAAATAAATACAAACTAATAATATATAAATATATAAATACAAAACACATAATAAAAACAAATAAATATTAAATAAATATTAAATAAATACAAAATAAAACTAAAACAATGACAAACATCTTTAGACAAATCGTTCACCATGCCTTCCCTATTATCTTTTGGTATCCATAATCCTTTACTGAGCAAGCAACGCACCAATTTTAAATGCATTTTGACATTTAGTTTTCACTCCACATTTCCGTATATATCAAGAATGTTTTCCACAATGATTGAACTTGAACTGATGTTCTTCCTCATATTCTATCCTTTTTGTTTTCAATTATATAAATTATTTAACTACTACTAACAATGATAGTATGCTTCACCATTACATTATTAACTATTTCTATTTTAGGTTTAGATTATCAGCATTGGTTAATTCGTCTGAACTCCTGAAACTATTTGGTTAATATGGAAATTACGTTATCGTATGCCTCAGGTATTTTTTCCACTCTCTCTCTCTCTCTCTCTCTCTCTCTCTCAATGATAACTTCTGTTATATACTTCAGCAAACACTTCACTTCTGCATCTGCATTTGTTTAGCTGTTCTCTTGAAGTTGTCAAATGTTTTACTAATATTAGATGTCTTGCATTGAGACTTCGAAAAGGATATTTATCGTATAATGTGACATTTTCTTGTAAGGTATTGTATATTGTTTTATAACATTATTTCATTAAGGGGAGATTTCCACTTGAGGGATTTTTTTCTTTACCCCTTTCTCCCTCATGTTTATCCTCATTGCTTTTGAGATTTTAAGAGGTTCGCCCCATTAGTTTGGCAATTTTAAGAACTTTCACCCCATTTATGTCACTTTTAAGACCTTTCGTGCCACTTAGGTGTCGATTTTTTCCTGGCGAGCGATAGCGAGCCTGTAATTTAAGAGGAACTGGCCTTCGGCCGGGACATTTTTCTACCGAAAAATGTACAAATCTATCTTGAAAGGGGGTCAAGGGGGTGTAATTTCAAGCTTAATGGAAGTCTAGGAAACACACTAAAAACCTCTTCATAATATAGTAACTAGATTCACCAATAACACTATCTTCATTCCTTTATGAACCCTCTTGATATTATATTATGGTGTGTTGTTTTCAGCTGACGGTAAATTGCAAAGTTTCCATCAAGATTTCTCATATATTTTGAAAGTGTTGTAGTGAAATTTGGTGGTAATTGTATAAACCTGGTATTTATAGGATGCAGAGACATAGTAGTTTCATAATTTGGTGGTAATTGTATAAACCTGGTATTTATAGGATGCAGAGACATAGTGGTTTCATATTACGTCATCAAGTATCGATAAATCAGCTGCTAAGGTATTCAAATTATCGTCAGCTGAAAAGAAACAGAGTATAGTGCTGTGTCATGTTATAGTCTAGGTTTGGATTAACCTCAATTTTATTTATGTTTGACAGCAAGCTAAATTTGTAAATTTTTCGATAGAAAAATGTCTCCGGTGAAACCGGATTTCTTCATATAATGCTGGCTCGCTATCGCTCGCCAGGAAGAAATCGACACCTAGATGGGGATAAAAGTCTTAAAATAGTTGGCTGAATGGGGCCGAATGGATACAAGCCAGAGAAAGAGATAAAAGGACAGAAATAACAAAAAGCAGGTCACCCCCCTTAAAGAAATATGCGAGTCGTAAGCACGAATAAGCGTACAACCATTTAAATATTGAATCATTAAAGCATTATTCCGAAGCATTAGGTATTGTGTAGTTTGTGTTCGATACGGATTCAAGCGGCTAGGTAGCTACATTCGAGCTCACAATTGTACAATACGTTTTTGTTTGTAATACCCTTCTTTTTCCTAAATGTCATCCATCATATGCTGATTCTTATCATGTGGAAAGTTCACTCACATTAACAAAACTAATCTCCCTGAATCCATCTTTCCCTCATACTATGACTTAAATTGCTTCAAGCTCCGTGTGCCCAGGCATTTTGGCTCGAAAGTTCCTTGATTTTGGCCCGGTCACTCTTTCAATTGGGGAAGGCACTCGTTACAGGCAGTTCTGCCTTTCGTCTCCCTCATCCACATTAGAATAAAAAATCTTAGTGACTTGCTCTGGGTAGCACTGTGTGTTGGTTGTTTTGTATTACCTTTCAGAGAGGCTATGCACTGTAGCCGTGTAGGAAGGTCTACACACTTAAGTTAGGTAATCAAATAGACTAAGTGCATGACAAACAAATACAAGAGCTGATCTTTGAAGAGAGAGTGTGTGCTGTGAAAGGATATGTTGGGAGCAGGAATTCCTTCGCTGCTATCCCTTAAAGTGAACCGGTCTTGTATGATTGAGCCGGGACGTTCCTCGTTTAAAGAATGTATTCAGTACTGTCGGCTATGGACGGATTTATATTTTTTCACGAAACCAATATATACAGTATATACAGTATATATAATTAAACAAGAAATCAAAGAAGTAAAAATAAGAACAAAGTGGAAAAAATAAGAAAAGGAAGGAAAATAAAGAAGAAAGGAAGAAGTCAAAACAAAACTAAGAACAAGAAGAAAATATGAAAAAATAAGAACAAATAAGACAAATAATTTAAAATAATAAGACAACAAAGAAGCAAACCGAAAATAAAGAAAAACAGATTAAGTATAACAAAAAGTAAAAACAGAAGAAGAAGAAGGGATAAATAAAGAAAGGGAGGAGAGACAGCAGAAGACGTGAGCCCAGCTGTGCACTTGACTTGCAACAAGAATTGGATTTCACTACATCGGTCAGTCTTGCATGTGAGGAAGAAGGGAGGGTGGGCGGCAGGGGTGAGTCCGAGGGTAGGAGGAAGAAAAAAGGAAGGGACAGGAAGAAAACACAAGATGGAAGGAAGAAAACATGGGATAGGAATAGAAGAAGAGGAAGAAAACACGAGATGGAAGGAAAAAAAACATGGATAGGCATAGAAGAGGAAGAAAACACAAGATAGAAGGAAGAAAACATGGGATAGGAATAGAAGAAGAGGAAGAAACGAGATAGAAGGAAGAAAACATGGATAGGCATAGAATAAGAGGAAACAACACAAGATAGAAGGAAGAAAACATGGATAGGCATAGAATAAGAGGAAGAAAACACAAGCTAGAAGGAAGAAAACATGGATAGGCATAGAAGAGGAAGAAAACACAAGATAGAAGGAAGAAAACATGGGATAGGAATAGAAGAAGAGGAAGAAAACACGAGATGGAAGGAAGAAAACGGGACAGAAATAGAAGAGGAAGAAAACACGAGATGGAAGGAAGAAAACGGGACAGAAATAGAAGAGGAAGAAAACACGAGATGGAAGGAAGAAAATATGGATAGGCATAGAAGAGGAAGCAAAACACAAGATAGAAGGAAGAATAAATGGATAGAAATAAAAGTGGATGGCAAGGAATGGGAGATCAGGTTGCACATTCACACCTTACTGTACCGGTGACTTCTTTTATATTTGATTTCAGCTACATTTAGACGATTTTATGAAGCTTAGGAAGGATATATGGTAGCTAAAAGGATTAACTGAGATAGTCCGTAGCCTTTTAATGGGTAGACGTCCTTCCTAAGCTGAATACAATCGTCAAATAGTTGCCAGAATCTAATGAAAAGGACGTCACCGGTGCTGAATGGGTTACGAAGACGAAGACTGAGGATGGGAGATATTAAAAAGAAAAAGATGACGAAGAATTGTAAGTCACTACATCGCTCAGTGTTGCATGTAATGACTGAACAGAGAGAAGAGGGGAAGGTCTAGAACGGAAGATGGTATAGCACACAGAGAAGAAAGGTTGATAATATAAGAGAAAGGACGATAACATATGGAGGAATAGAGGGAAAACACTCCAACACAGCAGGGAAACCTACAAATGTAATAATAAGAGGACTAAAATTGAAGACAGCCATACAATGAGGATATAGCAGAACGGACGGAAATGCACTGTGGAATAAAGGATGAGTATCCCAATGTGGAAGGGACACGAATAATGGACTACTAGGAGGGTGAAATATGAAGAGGGTCAGAATAAACTAAATTAAATTACTAGAGGACAAACTATGAAAACATCAAGGGAGGAACTGGAAGAAATAGATTGATGCAGCAAGAACAAATGTACTCGTTAAATAATGGCAAAATACGAAGAGAAGCACAAGAACAGAATGGCGAAAACAAATGACCACTACACCTGTCAATATTACTTGTGGCGAAGGAGAGAAAGGTAGTTTGAGAAGTGGAACGAGCAAATAGAAGAGGAGGAGAAAGGAATGTAACAAAGAAGAAAACGAAAGGGTGAAAGAAACTAGGAGAGGAAGAGGAGACGCACACAAGAAAAGGATGACAACATAAAAAAGAATAAATACAACATAATAAGGAGGTGTGGTGGAGTGGTCATGCCACTGGATTGGTAATCCAATGGACCCGGGTTCAAATCCCGATATGTCAATGGGAAGATATTATTGGGTTTGAATTTGTGCTGTACCTAGTATCAGTGCATTACCACAAAGCCCACCGAAATGCCAAAACAATGCCCTCATTGTTCCCTGATTAAATAACACTGTATGGATATTCCCATATTCAAAATATGTTACAGGGGGACAATGCCTAGTGAGTTCACTGTTCAATAGGTGGCGTTCTGAGAGTGAGGGTCTGAGTCTGGAGGGTGAGACGGTGAAGCACTTGAGCGAAGCAACCAGCCGCTTCAGAGATGGAGCTGCTTCGAGCCATGATGGACGCTTCACATGTCTCACTCCCCAGACTGGAACAAGACCTCACGGGCTTCACCGTGTTGAGCGGTGGATTGTACAGGCTCTCCGCCTATGCCCGAGAGGTAGTAGTTGGAATAAAAAAAACAAAAAACAAAAAGGAAAAGCGATAATGACGACAAACAAGGTGAATAATAAAAGCAACACAGAACAGAAGAATAGGGAAATGCATAGGACGGCAGCAGAGAAGGAATCAAGGAAGCTAAAACAAACAGAATTTATTTAATTACATCGGTCATTCTTTTCGTGAGAAGAAGGAAGAGAGAGGACAAAATAAAGGAAAACTATAGTGGCAAACTTGAGGGTGGCCGCCTCCCCTAAATAAAAAAAAAAAAAAAAAGGAAAAGTTGGGATTGGGCCTGAGCATATAGATAGATAGTGGCAAACCTATAGTTGAACTTACCGAAAGAAGAAAATAGACAAAAGAAAAACAAAACACAAGACAGTAAGAGGGCAAAGGAATACATATGTGAAAACAATAGAAATACGAGAACAGAAATAAAGTAGAACATGCATAGATGGGAAGTAAATTATCCCAAAGTAGAGGAAAAAAGTGACCCACACAGCGAGAAGGCATAAACAATTAATATAGTAGTGAAAGTAAATGCGAAGTTGAATGCAACAAACGCAATGTATGAGAATTATCATATTATATTGTATGTCTTCGTGGCGCAATGCATAAGTGTGTTGATTTACGGTGTGAGCGTCCTGGGTTCGAATCCCCGGACTGTCACATGTGTTTGTTAATTTCATTGATCGAGTTTAGGAGTAAAGTTGGTTGGTGGAGAGAACATAATAATAATATATATATATATACCTGTATAAGACTGCCGTGGTGTAGTTGATTAAAGCGTCGGCTATCGTCCTGACGGTCGGCGGTTCGAACCCCACTGAGAGATTAGAAACATATATATATACCTGTATAATATATATATATATATATATATATATATATATATATATATATACCGGTATATATATATATATATAATATATATATATATATATATACATATATATATTGTGACGCCTCCCGGCGTTAGCAGAATGGTTGCGTGGGGCATTGCAGCTCGCTAGCGCTCGCCAGGATGGGGGGATGGACTACAGTTGTCCTAGAATGATCTGCTTTATTTAATTAGTGTCGTGTTGCCACAGACAGTCTAGAAATGGTCTTTGTTTTGGTCTGTGACCGCGCCTTATATTTTATATTCGCTACAATATAAATGTTGCTTGTGTGGGAGGCGAGCGAGAGAGAGGGTGAGGGAGTACACCTGGCAGCGGGGTGAGCTATGATGCGGCTCGCTTGGGCGCTGACGGCGTTGGCGGCCGGGTGGTCAACTAGTCCCTTCCCGTCGCGGCCTCGTGTTCTTTACCAGCTCAGAGCTTGCCTGACACGCGTATCGCCTACATCCTTTGCAATTCTGTCCCCCATACTCGCCATTTTGCATACTATTTCTCTCTCTCGACTTCTCCTTTCTCATTCTCTAATCTTTATTAAACTCAACATCCCTTCTGGTTTCAGCATAGACGTTCACCGTCGACCAGTCGTATTGTACGCGAAGCTCTCAGATATTTCCATGTATTAGGTTAAGGAGGTATTATGCTTTATTGAGGTTTTGAGAGACGGACTTTTCCGTATGTGTCCTCTCTCGGGAAGGTTGTAGACCGGTATATGTCTCCCTGGCAAGGTGTTGAGTGATTCTGCTTGGTTATCTAAAGCTAGACTAGGGGTAAGGTTACTGTGTCGTTGTCTCCGATGTGTGCAGTGTTAGCTAAGCCCTGCACGACATCGACAGGTACTTTGGGAGCCTAAGTTGTCTTCGGGTGGGTTTACTTTGCGAGCCCAGCGCTGTGGTGTGAGAGGGCCATAGCCTATCCCTCACAACATAGTGCTGCCTCTTTGTGTTGACTTCTGAGGGATCGCCAGGATAGAGCTAGGTATTAGAGACCTAGATTTATCAAGAGAGCATCCCTGTCATATAACGTAATCTTCATTATACCACCTTCGGACAACGTTAGGCTACGAGCCGCATGCTCGCCCATTGTTGCCCTGCCTTGATACCCCAGCTAGACTTTATTAACTGAGCAGACACTGGTTAGAGATAAGCCCCATTATTATATGTATGCAGCATTATTATTCACTGCACTTTTGAGCCGAGGTTGTTGTTGAGTTGCACAACCCGAGTAGGCTGTTGCGTTGTGTCACAAAGCATTTCTTTAGTTGTCGAGCATTACTACCTTTGCGCAGTCTTTATTATTCGCCTGCCTATTATTACTATATGTCCTAGCATTTATTTTGACCCGTATCCTGCATTATAATTGTTCAAGATTCTTTACGAACATCTTCCCAGCATCAGACTTAATTCAGAAGTTTCCAGTTGATGTTGCAGGACTAGCATTGCACTTTCTTTAATACAGGAGTGCCAGTTATTTGAGTATCTACCGTAACGTTAATTAATCACGTTAACTATCTTTTCTTTGTGTAACATAATCGAGTAATCTTTTACTGTTTGAGAATAGGCTGTTTCATTGAGCGTCAGCCTAGTGTGTGTGCACCAGTTACCGAGTCATAGGATACCTCGTTGTCCAGGCACGACTCAGGGCGGTAATGGTGTTTTGTTTTCCAGTGTTTAAGGCAGGGGTTGGATCTAGTGTTACCGTTGTTGCATTTTGCCATTATCTAGTCCAATGTTGAAGAGTCCTGTGTCTTTGAGAACCTGGATCGTAACAAAATATATATATATATATATATATATATATATATATATATATATATATATATGTGTGTGTGTGTGTGTGTGTGTGTGTGTGTGTGTGATAATAAAGAACAGGACAATATATAAGAAAGGAGGGGATGCTAGAGAATTATGATAAAGTGCGAAGGGTGTACTGTAGCGTAATGTTAATTTTTCTACCGAAAAATTTACAAATTTATCTTTATTTACAAAATTGTCTTTGGCCGGGGGGGTCTTTTTAAGCTTGATGGAGGTCTAGCAAGGAAACTAAAAAAATACATGAATACATACGTAAACATGCCAACAAATAACCACTACCCCCTTAACCTTGATATGAAATGCAGTAGTCCCTGTGTAAGAGGACGGATAGTCATTCCACTCTAGTGAATTACCACCAGTGTTCATTGGGCGAGCATGCGGAAATAAGAGACACGTTAAAATGCATCTATGTTATATATTTTATTGTTATGTTCCAATTCAACCTTCGTACATGGACCTGTATAATCTGTAGCTTTAATAGTTCAATATGATGAAATCAGGAGGTCTTTTTCCAGATGGCTAGTGAGACAATATTAAAAGGCTCCTTACTAGTATTGTTTTTACAGAGTAACGGCGCCTAATCATCTCCTAGCCTGTGCAATTTCGCCATCTTGATGCAGCATCGCCACTATATCACCTTCATGACTGACAATTTTGGACGACTCTCTCGCGCGCACCACTTGAGTTTCCCATTCACTAGGCATTGGCCTACATTGCGTATATCGAATATAGGGATATTCATACAATACTAATGTATTAAAACACCAAGGATGTGTTTATGTCGTTCCCATGGGATTTGTTGTTCTGTACTGAATCTAAATACAAATGTAAATTCCATTCCCATAGAATTATTTCAATGCCACATTGAGAATCGAAACCGGTGATTGTTTTTCTTTAAAGTAGAATTGTCTATGGTTTTAGTTTTACATCAATATTTTAGTCAATATCTATATATTTTGTTTCTCCAATTTATAACTTGATTTTCCATGTAATTTGACCTATTATATTTCATCATATACCTATGTTTCTGTTTCTGACTAACAAGATATGCGGAGTTATTTTAAACTCTCTACGCACTTTAAATATATATATATATCTCTGGTTTTGATTCTCTCCATAACACTCAAGTTAAATTGTTTTAGTCAGACAATTTATCTCTTACCAGGGTATATAATATTATGTGTTCATTAGTTGTCATTTTGTTCACTTGCCTTACGGTTATAAAGAGATTTGCATATGTACTATATTCTACTCTATATTATCTGCCCAGTCCCTACTTTTTTTAATATCTCAAGTTTCAGTCAAAATATACGCTTCCTCTATTCTTTTTCAAATCTCTCTCTCTCTCTCTGAGGAAACTAGCACTTTCTGAACTCCCATCTAAGATAAATCAGATTCAATTTTGCATCCGCCTTTGGATTGTGAAGAGACGGGAAGGAGAGGGAAGGAATCATAGCAAAGAGGACGGGAAGCATAAGATAGAAGGAATGAAAGAGGGAAGAAGGGAAATGGAGCTAAGGAGAGCATAGGCTAAAGGAAAGAATCTGTATATAATTTAGAAAGAAGGCCAGGAATGGTAGGACAGTTGGATAATCCGATAACGTTAAAAGAAGAAGGTATCAAGAGATGTATCAAGGGAAGAGAGCATAGAAAGACTACTTAAAAGGACAGATGGACAACAGCAGGCAGATGATAGGAAGACAGTGCAATGAGAGAAACATGAACATACAGACAGAAAACTTTACATAAGAATACAAGACGATTTCATGCAGTTTAAGAAGGACCTATGTTACTAAGAGGGTTTATTGAGATCGTATTTACCCATTTGAGTAGTAGAGGTAGATTATAAACTAAAGAAAATCGTCTAATGGTAACCAGAATATGATGAAAAAAACGTAATGGTGGTGAAGGGGTTAATAACACGGGTCAATTGGGAAAATGTACGAACAGAAATATGATAAAGCAGGAGAGAAAACTAGAACAGATAACACGGCAGGTACGAACAGAGGAAAACCCCAGAAGCAACGTAAGAAAGACCAAGCGAATAGCAAAACGAAAGAGAAGAATGAAAAACACAGGAAAATGGGGACAAATAATGAGGAAATTTACGAAAGAGAGACAAAAATACGAAAATTGAGAAAGGGAAAAGGAAATCGGGAAAACTGTGAACATGAGAAATTTAACCGCATAATATATAGGAATAATGGTTAGCTAATGGTAAGGTAATCCAGACAACAAAAAAAGTAAAAGAAACGATAGATGGAAGGACACTAAAGAACAAACATAGTAAAGTAAGGGAAGGCAGGTACTTAATAATTGAATGGCTAAAACAAGAGAAAGATAAAGAAATACAGCAAGGGAAGGGAAGATAGGAGAGACAAATAAGTTCAGAAACAAAATATGGAAGGAAGAAAGGAAAGAAAACTGAGAATGTTAGTAAGGTTGATAATGAAAAATATAAAATCTGGTAAAAGGATGACATTTACTCTGTGTACTAGATTGAACATTGGTGTCAATCAAATATATTAAATAGTTATAATTCCAAGCTAAAATCAATTATCAATATTTTCATAGATGTGATATTTCAATGAGTCCACTTTTGTTTAGTATTATGTATGTCATCTGACCGCAGTGTATGGCTCCTTCGACTTGGTACCGATTTGTGAAATTACGAGATCTGAGCATGGAAAAGGAACGAAAAAAGCTTATAAAATAAATAAGGAAATAAAGAAGAGTAACCGAGAGAAAACAAAGGAGAAGGGACTACAGAACATAAAATAAATATCAGGACAGACTTGAAGTAGAAGAAAGGATAGGGAATTAAGATCTGAAAAATAAAGAATCAGAATTGTGGGGAAGGAGGATAGAAAAAAATGCGACAAATCAAGAAAGATCGAAGAACGAATAATACAAGCGTAAGGCACATGCAGCACAGAGGGAGAAGGGGAAGACAACAGAAAGGTAAATTATAAATGCACAAATGAATACATGAGAGACGAGAGGGGATCGAAAAAAGGAGTGATGATTAAGGGGAGATCTCCACTTCAGGGATTTTTTTCTTGACCCCTTTCTCCCTCATGTTTAGCCCTATTGCTTTTGATATTATAAAACGTTTGCCCCATTAGTTTAGCGATTTTAAGAACTTTCACCCCATATTAAGACCTTTCGTGCAATTCCGGTGTCTATTTTATCCTGGCGAGCGATAGCGAGCCTGCAATTTAAGAGGAACCGGCCTTCGGCCGGGACATTTTTCTACCGAAAAATGTACAAATTTATCTTGAAAGTGACTCGAGGGGGTGTAATTTTAAGGTTGATGGAGGTCTAGGGAACAAACTAAATACCTCCCCTTAAAACAAAATAAACGAAAATGCTTAAAGAGAAAACAAAAGTAGTATAAAATAGTAGTATATAAAACTGGGCAAGATAATAATTATGGAACGTTGGGAAGAGGGAAGAAGCATGAACTGATAGAATATTATATGATATTTGTGGAAACAGGTAGGAATGGAGACAAAGATCAGGGGAATATAACAACAATATGAACATCTAATTAATAGAAAAATAGAAAGCGGATAGATTAAACTGCCAAACGAATGCAAGGAGCAAAGAAAAGTATAATATGAAAAAATAATATGTATACAAAAAAGGACAATTGAAAGCTCTGGAAATACGTTGTATAAATTGGAAACAATCACACATTGGAAAGTGAGAAAGGAAGATGTGTTGCGCGGATGGGGAAAACAAAAAAAATCGACCAAACTGGAATATCAGAGAACAAGAAAGTGTGTGTGTGTGTCTAGAATTGTCTAGAAACAACATTAGATAACAATCTTGATAGAAATTAATGCCACTATACACCTTTACCAGTTACCTCATTATTTAAGTGCATAAGTGTAAATAGTACTTAGGTGTGTGACGTTTGTAACAATAATTTAGAGAACAAAAACAAATGAATAGCATAACAGCTCTACCCTCACCTGGTGTTAAGTGTAAAACCTGCACCAAAGACTGTGTGATAGAATGCTTAAAGTATGAAAAGTGTAGCAGCTATGTCCACACAGCCTGCTCACATCTTCCAGTATACTGTTTGGTCCACTACTTCAACTCAAGAAGTCAGTATATTTGTGAGAGCTGTGTTAAAGATAAATTAGGAGATGACAAAAATGATGAGCAACATGCATGGGTCACTGGACTGTTGGAGCGACACAATGCTCCGCCTCCGAAGAGTACTGACCCGGAAAGCAAATCTCCTCAGGAGGAATCTCCATCTACAAGCAAATCTCCCCAGAAGGAACCACCACAGAACCAAAATTATCTATCCTTAGAGGACAGTAGGAAAGAAGCAGTAGAGGAGATATTTGGAAGAAAGACAAGCACCAATATGCCGCTTCTACCAGAGCAACGTTTCCCGAGGATGCCGTACAGGTCGTCATGGAAAAGAATGCAATTATGAACATCCAAAAGTATGATGGCGCTACCTGAACCATGGACCGAATAAAGCTAAGGGATGCAGCTTGGGCAAAAAGTGTTCCAGGTTCCATCCATTGCTATGCAGAAGGTTGTCTCTACTGGTGAGTGTCATAATAATGATTGTAAATTCAACCACGTAAAAGGTACCAATCTTTCACAAACTCTTACTCCAAAGAATAATACTGGTACTAGTAAGGACACTTATCGTGCAAACAGTGAAATAAATGGTACAGAAGCCATTGTTCCACCTCAGCCTCCAGACACCTCATTCTGGAGGACCCAACCTACTACTGGCCACAATAATGGTAGCCCACTCTCCCAGGGGTTCAATGAAGGCCACAACTATAACAACAACAATAACAATATGTCTTTTTTTTAGGCATACAGAAAGATATCCAGCAACTACAAACTCAGATGCTCCAATTTGCCAAAATGATGCAAATACACATGGCTTGGTCACCACTGCAAGGGTCACCGACAGTGCCTTACCACAACATGGCACATCAAGCCCAGCCTTGCATGATGAAGTAGGGTCACTTGGGGAGCAATTAACCCTCATTGTGGGAAACAGAGGGATTGCTCCCAAGAAAATTCAGCCAGAAAGTGCAGATGCTGTCTGAACTTGCGACTAAAGATAATGCACTAGCAGTTTGTCTCACTGAGTCTCACCTAAACGACACAATTAGAGACTCGGAAGTCCAAATGGAAAAGCTTATACCATTCAGAGTTGACCGACTAAATAGAAAAAAAGGTGTTATAACTTATGTGTTGGAGGAGTTTGCCTCCCTTACTAAAGTGCCCCTGGGAGAGTCAAACTCCTTTGTGGAGGTACTAGCCCTTCACATTACATCCTTAAACCTGATCCTTGTAAACCTCTACCGGCCACCTGCTTGCGAGACACAACACTTCAGGCCCATCATAACAAAATTAAATTATATACTTGAAAACCTCCAAAACCCATGCCAGAAGTAGTTGTGGTTGGAGATTTTAATTTACCACATGTGTTCTGGCCAGAAATGAGAACAATGCACGGTGGGACTGTACAAGACAGGGTCCAGGCAGAGCTGCTTTTTAACTTTGCTGAGCAGTGGTGCCTTAACCAAGTCATTGATTCACCAACAAGAGGTGAAAATGTTTTAGACCTCGTATTTACAAACAATGATGAACTTGTCCATGAGGCGGTAGTAGAGCAGACAATCCTTTCTGACCACAACCTGATTAAGATTACCTCCAACATTAGAAGAATTAAGTCCTCTCAAGTCATGGAACCAACTGCAAAGCCAGAAATCAATTTTGGAGACCTAAATTTCTTCAACAACAAAGTTGACTGGTCCAGTATTAAATGTGAGCTGGGTGAAGTTGATTGGCAGACTGAAATTGAAAGTGCTTCAGTTGATGAAAAGTACAACACAATCATCTCAACTACCCTCAAGATTGTAAAAAAGTATACTCTTCTCCGGAAGGCCTGCTACAAAGCAACCATCCCACATGAGAGGAAAACAATCATGAGGAAAAGGAGCAAACTAAACTCCAGAATAAAAACTTGTAACAATGACCATGACAGAAGAAGCATGCAGGACAAGGTGAACCAACTGGAGGAACAGCTGAGGGAGTCCCACAAGAACGAAAGAGCCAAATATGAGAAATCTGCGGTTTAAGCCATTCGGACAAACTATAAGTATTTCTTCAAGTATGTTAAGAAACGAGCCACAGTGAAAGCAAGTATTGGTCCTCTCGTCACCACAGATGGAGAAGTCATCAGCAATCCACAACAGATCTGCGAGACACTGAGAGGTCAATACGAAAAAGTATTTAGTCAGCCAAAAGAGATGCACAGAATCAATGACCCAGATATTTTCTTCAATTCTATTGGGCAGCCACCTCAACTGGAGGACATCTACTTCCAACCAAGTGATATTGCTGAAGCAATAGGCGAGCTTAAAGCAAACTCTGCGGCTGGACCCGATCAATTTACAGCAATCCTCCTGAAAGAGTGCGCTTCAGAGATTTCAGTCCCACTATACATGCTGTGGAAGGCATCTATGAGAGCGGGAACTATACCAATGTTATTGAGAACTGCAAAGATTACCCCAATCTACAAAGGAGGACCAAGATCCCTACCCAAGAACTACTGACCGAATGCACTGACTTCTCACATTATCAAGATATTTGAGAAAGTTATCAGTAAGCATATAGTGTTTTTCTTAGAAAACAACAATAAGATGAACAATGGACAACATGGCTTCAGAGGAGGGAGGTCCTGTTTGTCTCAATTGCTGGAGCACCATGACTATATTCTGCAAACACTGGAGGATGGAGCCAACCTGGATGTGGTGTACCTTGACTTCGAGAAGGCCTTTGATAAAGTCGACCATGACGTCCTCCTCCATAAGATTCGGAAACTCGGGATCAGTGGACGCGTAGGACGTTGGATAAGTGCCTTCCTCAGAGATAGAGTCCAGTCTGTAGCAGTTGGGGGATGTGTGTCTACAGATTCAAACGTGACCAGTGGAGTTCCCCAAGGTTCTGTTCTTGGACCAATATTGTTCCTAATACTCTTGTCAGACATAGATGGTGAGGTTCAGATGGCTCGAGTTTCATCTTTTGCCGACGATACACGGGTGTCTGGAAGAGTGAAGAATGAGAACGATACAGCATCACTCCAGCAGGATCTGAATGTGCTGTACCACTGGGCGGAAAATAATAACATGTCTTTTAATAGCTGCAAATTTGACCTCATTAGATATGGACCTGATATCAAACTAAAAGAAAATACTGTGTACTCAACCTATGATGGAAACAGTATCAATTCAGTGGCCAATATTAAAGATCTAGGGGTAACAATAAGCAGTGATGCAACATTTACCAAACACATCCAAGACATAGTCCGTTCTGCTCGCAATCAAATGGGTTGGATTCTACGGACGTTTGCCACAAGGGAAGAAAAATCAATGATAATATTATACAAATCTCTAATAATGCCAATCCTCGAGTACTGCTGCCAACTCTGGGACCCGTGGAGGGTTGGAGAACGACAATCACTTGAAGGCGTCTAACGTACATTTACAAACAAGATCTCTGTGCAACATCTCGACTACTGGGGAAGACTTAAAGCACTTGAATTGTACTCGTTAGAGCGACGGCGTGAGCGGTACATCATAATCTACGTTTGGAAAATGCTAAATGGCCATGTCCCAAACTTAAACAATGAGTCGAAAATAAGTGAGAAATCAGCAAGAGGCGAGGCAAGCTTTGTGAATTGGGAAACATCAATAATAGAGCCTTGGCTAGAGTGGTGACTCAGAGAATGACCTCAATATCATACCGGGGCCCAACACGCTTTAACGCGCTGCCAAGATATGTGCGTGATGCAGAGTGCTCCTCGACTGACCAGTTCAAGAGGGTGCTGGACAGGTTCCTCAAAAGTGTCCCCGACCAGCCAAAAATGCCCCACTACAACATCAGGGCACTGAGTAACAACATTCCTGATCAGCTTGCCCTGATGAGGGCAGACGGTAATTTTATTACCGATCTGTCTACCATGGACAGTCCATCTACTGGTCCCCTTGCCCCCGTGTGTTCCACTGGGGATGGGGACGAGCGGTGGATGACTACTACTGGCGGTGGTGCATCAGCATGACCGAGGGACGACCAGACGTCCTCAACTTATCACCAGGGGTGTGTGTGTGTGTGTGTGTGTGTGTGTGTGTGTGTGTGTGTGTGTTTACCTAATTGTATTTACCTAATTGTAATTTTACAGGAGTGAGCCTAAGCTCGTGATGTCCCGTCTTCCAAACTCATATTATCATATTTTACTTTGAATTGGCTTATACTCTTGGCACACACTACCTTTTCTGGGAGTGAATTCCACTTTCCTACGCTTCTACAAGGAAAGGCAAATTTTCTCAACTCCTTCTTGCAAGGCTTGACCACCAGTTTGAATGCATGGCCTCTCGTTCTTCCTTTTGATGGTATGATGAAGTCTTCCCTGTCAATCCAGTCAATCTTGTTAACACATTTGTACATCGTGATCATATCTCCGCGTTCTCTTCTATCTTGCAATGTAGTAAGGCCTATCTTTTCCAGTCGTTTTTCATAGCTGCACCCTCTCAATTCTGGAACTAATCTTGTTGCTGCCCTCTGAATTTTTTCCAGTTTATCTATGTGCTTCTTCAGATGTGGACTCCATACAACTGTTGTATATTCTAATGTGAGTCTTATAAAGGTAACTATTAGTTTTCTAATTATATCCAAATCCACATATGAAAAAGCAACCCTAACATTGGCTAGCAGTTCATAAGCGTTTCTCACTCACTCGTTTATGTGATCTTCAGGTGATAGTTTGGGATTTATTATTACCCCCAAATCTTTTTCTTTCCTTGAAGGTTTAAGCTCTTATTCACCCATTTTATATCTTCCATGCAGCCTTCTTTGACTTTCACCCATCTCCATGACATGACATTTCTCTGCATTAAAATCCATTTGCCAAATTATACTCCACTCAAAAATACTTGTGACATTCTGCTGCAGAGCCACGCAAGAATCTTGATCTCTTATTTGTCTAAGTAACTTTGATTCATCAGCAAACAGGTTAACATAACTTTCCGAGCTGATGTTACCTGGCATATCATTAATATACAGTAGGAACATGATCGGTGCTAAAACACACACACAGTGTGTGTGTGTGTGTGTGTGTGTGTGTGTGTGTGTGTGTGTGTGTGTGTGTGTGAGTTCTTGGACCTATACTTTTCTTGCTGCACATATCAGACATAAATAAACATGTCATGCATTCGTCTGTCGCCTCCTTTGCTGACGACACTCGTGTATTAAGGGAAGTGTCTTCTACAACAGATGCTGATTTACTTCAGGCAGATCTCACTACAATTTACTCATGGGCAGAGCAAAACAACATGTCCTTTAACAATAACAAATTTGAACACATGAACTACAGTGCAGACCGAAATATGAATATCCACACATACACATCAGATGACGGCTCTTGCATTGATACAAATGATTATGTAAAAGATCTTGGTATTACACTTAGCCGAGATGGTACATTTGGAATGCATATAACCAATGTGGCAAAGAATGCTCGTAACCAAGCTGGATGGATCCTACGAACCTTCCGAACACGTGACATGATCCCCATGCTGACGCTCTACAAGTCACTGGTCATTCCACTGTTGGAATAATGCTGTCAGCTATGGAGCCCATGGAAGGTGGGAGAGAAGCAATTACTCTAAGCAGTTCAACGCTCATTCACCAATAAAATCTCTGCCGTCCAACACCTAGACTACTGGGTGAGGTTGGAAACTCTCAAGCTTTTCTCATTAGAAAGATGCAGGGACAGATATGCCATCTTAAATGTCTACAAAATATTGATTGGCATCACAACCAACAACCTTAATATAGGTTTTCACATCCATCAACGACTGGGCCGTCTCTGCCACATACAGCGGGTACACCCCAGAGTTAAGACGCTCAAGGAGAACGCCTTTGCGACACGAGGACCTCTTCTCTTTAACGCCCTACCCAGATATCTGCGTGACTCAACTGAACCAAGTCTCGAGAAATTTAAAAATCAACTGGACAAATTTCTCTGGACACTACCTGATCAACCCAAACTGCCCCACTACCACCTCCGCGCCGCTAGCAACAGCATCATGGACCAGCTGGCGCAGATGGTATGTACTAGTGGTGGCGCATCAGCGTGACCACGGGCAGACAACACTGCCTGCATCGGTCGGTCGGTCGGTCGGTCGGTCGGTCGGTCGGTAGGTAGGTAGGTAGGTGTGCAGAGCTAATTAAATATGGAGGTTACCTACTGCTTCGAGATATTCACTCATTCATTTTGGAGGTTTGGGACAAGGAGTACATACCTCAGACATGGAAAGATGCAAATATTATCACAATTTACAAAAACAAGGGTGATAAATCTAATTGTGGCAACAGCAGAGGCATTTCTCTTTTAGCTGTGGCAGGGAAGGTGCTGTCAAAAATCATGCTTCAAAGACTGTTGACCAAAATTACTGAGGAAATACTGCCAGAGTCACAATGCGGTTTCCGTATAGATCGAGGAACTATTGACATGATTTTTACTATACGTCAATTGCAAGAAAAATGCATGGAATAAAATAAAGAAATTTTTATAGCCTTCATTGATCTGTCAAAAGCCTTTGATACCGTAAATCGAGAAACATTGTGGAATATTCTCCGTATCTTTGGCTGTCCACCAAAATTTGTGGCACTTGTAAGGCAGTTTCATGATGGCATGACGGCGAGAGTCACTGCAGGAGGCCATGCATCAGAACCATTTGCTGTTAATGCCGGAGTCAGACAAGGGTGTGTACTGGCACCAGTCCTTTTCAAAAAAAAATTAATATGCGTTATAATACTTCTTCATAGGACTATAGCAAACAGAAGTGGAATCAACATAGACTATAGACTAGATGGCAACCTCTTCAACATTCGTAGATTTCAAGCAAGAACAAAAGTCTCTATGGAAAATATCCTGGAACTTCAGTATGCAGATGATTGTGCTCTTGTAGCTCACTCGCCAGAGGAACTAGAAGTCGCGCTTGAAGCTGCAGCAAGTGCTTACTCCAGAATGGGCCTGTCAGTTAACATCCAGAAAACACAAATAATTTCTCAGTGGTCAGCTCAGATACCACCTGTGCAGCCAGTGTTCAGATTAGCAGGAGAGGAGATAGCACAAGTTCCTTCCTTCAAGTATCTGGGAAGCTTCCTGTCTGAAACGGCCAGTATTGACGATGAGGTACAACACCGACTGAGACAAGCTGCAGCATCTTTTGGCCGCCTACAAGAGAGTGTTTTCCAAAATAATCACCTGACTCTTTGTACCAAAGTGGCTGTATATAATGCTGTGTGTTTAACCACTTTGCTCTATGGTTGTGAGACATGGACGACATATAGACGCCATATACGACCCCTGGAGGCTTTCCACATCAGATGCCTCCGAAAGATTATGGGTATAACCTGGCAGGACCGTGTTCTTCATATAACAATACTTGAAAGAGCCAACAACACCAGTATTGAGACCCTTATCATCAAACAACAACTCAGATGGGTTGGGCATGTCATCCGTATGCCAGAGGAGAGACTACCTCATAAAATACTATATGGACAGCTCCATGAAGGCCGCAGAGCAGCTGGAGGACCAAAATTAAGATACAAAGACAGTATAAAGAAAATACTAAAAAGGTGCAATATACAACCAACTGCACTTGAAAACTTAGCATCAGATAGACCACTATGGCGCTCACACTGCCAGCAAGGAGCGAAGGAACTGGAACGTCAGAGGAAACACCACCAGCAAGAGAAGAGGGCCCGGAGACATGCACGCCGGGAACAACCAGCACCTCCTAACCCGGAGTACCAGTGCCCAGACTGTGGCAGGATATGTGCATCACGGATAGGACTCTACAGTCATCGTAGAACACACAACAGATGAATGCAGGAAGGGAACGTCATCATCGGACTACGATGGACTACCATAAGCAGTAAGCAAGTGTGTGCAAGTACATGCTCTCAGATTTATTGAGGCAGAACAAAATATTGGTCCCCCCAAAAGTTATCCAACACAGATCAATTGTAGAAACAACACTCTTTTGTAGAGCTGCGGACAAATATTCATGAGATCTTGCGATTTTCAATATTCAAATCATCCATTTGTTTTCTTCTGTGTGCATGAAGGATACACAAGACAAAGCTGCATGTAACAAGTGTCTCCCCCAAAGTTGAAAGAGTGATAGACGCTATTATATGTATGTATTGATTACGAATTGTGTATTGGAAAGAAGTGAGCTTTGCTTGTTTAGTGTAGTGAAATTAATATAGGAAGAGGTGTTTGTGAGAGATAGCTGGATTACTCTCTGTGTAGATGAGACAAATAGAACCCCTTCCAAAACACCCCAGGGGCTCTTAAAACAAATCAATATGTCATTAGGTGAGATCATTCCCCTCTAGTACTTCCTACCACTCATCTATGTTTCTCACTCCCCTCCCCCCTTCCCCACCTTATTCCCCTCTCCCCTCCCCTCCTCAATGATCACCTATTTTTCCTCTTATTTTCATAATTTATCGGTTATTTTTCTCTCCCACGGTAATGTAGCACAAGTGGGTTGCATAAAAGATCGTTATGTACCCTTGCCCCTAGGGCATTTTCGTGCTTAATGGGTTAAGCAATATAAAACATATATTTATTTATATATGCTGGTAGCTGATTTGAACTAAATGTCAATTTAAGTGGATATACTTGAATAAAGAAAATTGCAACAGCTCACGGACATTATTCAGCAGCTGTATATGGGGTATGACAAAGATGCAGCGTATGTCCAAGTCGAGAACGAGTGACAACAAACTGCACAAAATGCAATCTGTTCACAGCCTTGCCTCTGATTGTTTCCTTGTTCCGAAAGCCGGATTCGTCAACGTGTCTACCCTCTCATTATAGCTGGAAAAGTTTATGTTAACTCAAATTTAGCAGCACCAAACTAATTCACGATTTAATATACACCCCCTAGGACGGTGACCATCTCATTCCTTTATAATTGCACAAAAGGTCTTATATTGACAAACAAAATGGGTCGAACAGTCTTAAAATCGCCAAACTAAGGGAGTGGACAATTACATTTTCAAGACTTATGGGGGCTAAACATGAGGGAGAAGGGGGTCCAGAAAATAAACTTCCCCTTGCGTATAGTACTTACATTGATATGGTAAAGTTGTTGTATCAAGGCTCTTCCACTGAACCTCACACATTCAGATTATAGGAACTTGACCAATTCCACTTGTATTTTATTTGTTATTATTTGAATTAAGGAGACTAAAGGCAAAGCGGCTCGTAACAAGTGTCTGCCCCCCCCCCCCCCCACAAGATTGAAAACGTGATACTCAAAATCAAGGTATTGTACGTTAGACGTAATTTAAGTATGTTGTAAAGATATGTGGCGTGTTTGTTAAGTGTAGTGAAATGAATAGGAGGAGGTGTTTGTGAGAGCTAGCTGGATTACCTTCTGTGTAGGTGAGGCACACATAGAAACAATGGGGGAAGCCAGGCAAATGAAACAGGAGTTCCAGTAACTCCTTATCGTATGCCTATGCGAGGACAGTTAAGGGGGGTCACTGTTTTTTTGTTTTATCTTTCTCTCCTTTTCTCTCTTTGACAGGCTTGTATCCATTCAGCCCCATTTAGCCAACGGTTTTAAGACGTTTATTCCCATCCAGGTGTCTATTTCTTATCGCGAGCCAGCATTGTATGGAGAAATCAGGCTTCGCCGGAAAAATTTTCTATCGAAAAATTTACAGATTTAGCTTGTTGTCAAAACAAAAATATATATATGCTGGCTCACTACCGCTCGCCAGGAAAATATTGACAGCTGGATGGGGGTAAACGTTTTAAAACAGTAGGCTGAATGGGGCCGAATGGATACAGGCCAAAGAGAGAGGGAGAGAAAGAGAAAAAAATCGAGGTGGGCTCCCTTAACCTAATAAAAACCTTTTATGCCGTAACGTAACCGTAAACTCTGCTCTAATCCTAGTCCTGCAGTTATATAAGGTACATTGCACCCGTAGAAGGTTATTGTACATATCCCGGATATTTGGTCTTTTAGGAAGCTTGTTCCAGGTAGAATAGATCTTATATGTGAACAAATTTTCACAACTATTAGGGCTGAACCTTTTCATTTATATTTTCCAGCCAGGGTTGTGTGTTGTATTCATAAATAGCTAAACATTTTGGTATAATCCACAATCTCAAACCCATTAACCCCTTCTGTACCGCAACGTCCTTTTAACTTTATTCTGACTACTATTAAACGTTTTTACTCAGTTTCAAAAGGGCCTCCAACAATAAACAGGCTTCAACTATCACACTTAACCCTCATATTACCACAGCTTCTTCTTAAGCTGCACAAAATCGTTTAAATATAGCTAGAATATAATTAAAAAGACGTCGCCGGTAAAGAAGGGGTTAAGTATTTAAAAAACTTCAATAAGTTCACTAAGTCTGCGTGCTTCCAACACAATGAGATCAAAAGCTCTCAGCCTGTCCTCATAGCTCAGTCTCCCAATCAAGGGAATAAGCTTTGTAGCACTAGCTTGTGCAATTCCCAGTTGCCTGAATGTTGGTACCAGAATTGGACAGCATACTCCAGGAGAGACCGTATCAGTGTGTTGTAGAGTGTGAGGAGTATTTACATATTGTTCTACTTAAATTGCCTCTTAATATAGCCCCATAATTCCTGAGCTAATTCAGTGCACTGCTTGGGAAACTTTAGGGCACTGATAATCAGAACACTCAAATCCTTTTCCAAGTCAGTAACTTCCAGAGGCATTCCCAATAGTGAATAGCGTGACTTAGGATTTGCTTGGCTGCTATTCATAATCTTGCACTTTTTCAAATTAATTGATATCTGTCATTCCTCTGATCATTCACCCAGTCTATTAAAATCCATCCTGAGCTGGTCAACGCCTTCACGGTCCTTCACATTCACTACATGCTTAATGTCATCTGCAAACTTGGAAATCACACTCAACAGACCAATATCGATGTCATTGACATACCTGTATATGATACAGCGAAGTGGGCCAAGCACAGATCCTTGTGGAACACCAGAAGTGACTGGAGTCCACACAAAATAAGATACACTAAGTACCACCCGTTGCTGTCTAACCTTTAGCCAACTTTCTAACCAATTCGTGAACTCTGTATTGATACCTAGTACATTCACCTTTGACATTAGCCTAAAATGAGGCACTTTGTCAAAAGATTTTTGAAAATCTAAGTAAAGATTGTCAATGGCTCTAGTTTTGACATATACAGCTTTTCATGGAAAAATTCCAGCAAATTGGTAAGACATGATCAGTGTTGCCTGAATCTATGGTGGGAATCTGTAATTAATTTGTGAATGTCTAGGTACTCAACTATCTTATCTACTAGTATCCTTTCAAAAAGTTTGACTATCATAAAAGCCAAGCTAAAGTGGCTGATAATTCTTGGAACACTCATGATTCAATTTCTTAAGGATTGGAGTCACATTGGCCAGTTTCCAGTCTTCAGAAACATTTCCAGTTTCTAGTGATTTATTGAAGATTTCTAGTAAGAAACGTCAAATTTCGTCTTGCATATCTCATACAACTCGGGGTTGAAAGCCATCTGGGCCAGATGACTTGAACCTATTTAATTCACCTATTCTGTTTGCTACCTCCTCTGGGGTACATCTAAATATGCTAAGAATTTCACCCCCTGCACTAATTCTGAACTTTGCGTGTCACTGGTACTTTCGCTAGTAAATACTGAGGCAAAATAATCGCTTAGGGATTTAGCTACTCTTCACATGGCTGAAGGGCTTGCAGAGGGCTGCAAATTTGAGTTCCTCACTCCGCTTTGATTCCTTTATAAGAAATTTCACTTTCCTACACGTAACTTTGAATGAGAAAGAAAGAGATAAAGAGAAAGAGAGCGAGAGCGAGAGTGAGAGAAGGAGAATTCGGGTAGTAAAGCAAGACCTGCCAGGCTCAGGGAAATACCTAGGCTATCTTCATTATACAACAGAGGCAGATAAGGAAGGAAGGACAGATAGGAGTATATGAAGGAAAACAAAGGCAAGAATCAAGAGAGGAAGAACAGAAAGGAATGACGGAATTAGTGCAACAATGAGGGGATACATAATGAGAGACAGCAACGGGGAGGGGATGTACGCAGCCACATACCTTACCCCCTGCGCATGCGCGAAACTGGCCCCGCCCCCCCCCCCCCGTGTTTAAATATAGCCTTCAAACCGTTACTGCTAGGTCGCTCTGTAGCGCAGTCAGTAGAGCTCTCGCCCGACACAGAGTAAACCAGTGTTCGATCCCACTCGGATTCAGTGTATTTTCATATTTTTATTTTGTTATTTGTGTTAGGTTATATTATATTATAGTATATTAGGGTTAGGTTAGGTTAGGTTAAGTTAAGTTAGGTTAATCTAATATAATATTTGTACATTTTGGGCAGTGGGTGGGGCCGCGCATGCGCAGGGGGTAAGGTATGTGGCGGCGTACAGACCCTCCCCAGCAACGGAAGGAATGAAGAACTAAAGGTTGGAAGAAGGATAGAACACAGAGGATAGGATGAACCCACATTATATTTACAGGTAATATACTGTAGGTCATCATATTATAGTTTTAGCTTCTTCACACTCCCCTCTAGGAATACCAGTTCCTTAGCAATGTCACTACACCACACATGCATAAACATGAACGTACGAAATAATGAGTAGGAGAAGTATATATATCATGTTGAAAATCTGTATATTGACACGTAACGTGAAGTGAAAAATAAATAAAGTGCCACCCCTGAATGACGTTGCAAGGGGTGAGCGTATCTTAATTGCATTGGTGTAGATGGTAATTTTATTGACTGGGAGATTAGGTAGTAAAAGAGTACACAGGCTATGATGTTTAAGGTTTGTATTTATACATATACGAGTGAATGCAATTAATATAAGTAAATTACTGATGGCATTAATGGTTACTCGTAGGTACCCAAGACACTAGAATCATACAAATGAATAACATCTAATCAACAACAAAGCTACAATGGATACGATCAGCCACTGTGATGACATGATGGGGATGTGTTGTGGCAAGTCTTTATTGTACTATACTACAGTAAAGAAACTGAATCCATGTTTTCTGTAGATGAAGCGGTCTTTTAACTTTTATGTATGTATGTATGTATGTATGTATGTATGTATGTATGATGTATGTAATGGATAAGAATAGACATAAGTATTTGCAATGTGTTACCCCAAGAAGGCAAAGTGACATGGTTCAATTAACCCCTTCTGTGCCGACGGCGTCTTTTGAAATATATTCTTGCCAAATTTAGACGAGTGTGTACAGCTTAAGAAGAATTTGGGTTAGTAAAAAGGGTTAATTGAGATAGTTCGAAGACTGTTAATTGCTGAAGGCAATTTATAAGCTGAATGAAATAGTCTAGAATAAAGTGAAAAGGACGTCAACGGTGCTGTATGGGTTAATTTCTCAAGGGAGCATGGTAGCTAATATACAAAATATATCATGTGTTGAGCAGGTGTTGTAGGAGGGAAATTTTAACACTCATGTTCAGTTAAGTATTTGTTTAACGTATCAACTCTGCGTATACAGAGAGGTATCGTCCCCTCGTATAGTGGTACAATGCCGGCGGAAATGACTGTCCGTCTGTCTGTCCGGAAACTCCTCCTAGACCGTTCGACGGATTTTCACCAAACTTCGCATGAATATTTGGTGGGTGAATGCCTGAACGGTCTATAATTACTTGGGACTGATAGTTCCCCGGATTTGTGCATAGGTATGATATGTGCATGTTTCCATAGTTCAGGGAATTGACCTTTAACTATTGAGGTGTTTATAATTATATAAATATATGGTACAATAATTGGGAGGGCTTCTCTAATAAACCTTATAAATAATCAGCGCGAAATACTGTAGTTTCTATAAATTCTTATATTCATGATACTAGGTTTATAGTACCAATAGAGCGTTCTTAGAGTGAGGGTCCGAGTCTGTGGGGGTGAGACTGTGAAGCACAGAGGCGAGGCGGCTCCAGAGATGGAATTGCTTCGAGCCGTGAAGCTTCGTATGTCTCACTCCCTAGACTAGAGCAAGACTTCACAGGCCTCACCGTGTTCAGCGGTTGAGTGAAAAGGCTATCAGCCTATGCCCGAGAGGGAGTAGTTGGGAAAAAAAAAAAAAAAAAAAAAAAAAAAAAAAAAAAAAATGAAACTTATCAAATATAGAATTTGTATCAGTATCTGATTCAAGGTTTTCATTGTTAAGTGGAACCGTATTCATAGTAGTTTTCTCAAATACTAGATTACCAAAACTAGCAAATTATTCATTCAGTTTATTATTTTTATTTATTTATTTATTTTATCTTTTTTTTTTTGGGGGGGGGGATAAGCTAAGTGCAGTTTAGTAATTGAGTTGCGACCAGGTATAATGATATTTATTAATTGTACATATTATGTTACTATCACCATCAGCTTTGTGTTAATTGTTCCCGATAACAACATAATTTACCACTTTTCGTAGTATTATTGACACTTTACTGACGAAGAAACTAGGGGAGACAGTAGAAACGAGAATGGAAAAGGGAAGGTGAAGGAGAACATTGAAAAGTTTGCGAAAAAAATTGGAATTGGAACAGATCATAATTACATATGAGGGAGAGACGTGGGTGTGAAAGAAAGATAAGACATCGACTGACGAGAGAGAGAGAGAGAGAGAGAGAGAGAGAGAGAGAGAGAGAGAGAGAGAGAGAGAGAGCGAGAGCGAGAGAGAGAGAGAGAGCGAGAGCGAGAGCGAGAGCGAAAGAGAGAGAGAGAGAGAGAGTAAATACATGCACTATTGGGCACATAAGTTCGTATACACTTCCGGATTTTATGTATGGAAGGATACTTAGTAAGAATAAATAAAGAGCGTATTTTCTTATGCAATTGTTGAATAATATTAACGAATGTGTATCAAATTATTCCTGTAAGTTAACCCGTTCAGTACCGGTGACGTATTTTGTACTTTATTTCAGCTACGTTTAGGACGACTTTATGAAGCTTAGGATGGATCTATGGCAGCTAAAAGGATGCATTGAGATAGTATGTAGGATTTCCATTGGTAGACGTCCTTTCTACGCTGAATTAAACCGTCTAATAGTTGCCAGAATATAATGAAAAGGACGTCACCGGTACTGAATTAGTTAATCCTCCTAAGTTTCCTTCCATACATAAAATCACTGACAAACTAATGTGGCCAACTGTACCCTAGATACATAAATATACAATCAAACCAACCGTATGATTTAGAGCAGTGGTTCTTAAAGTTTTTCAGCCCCGATACCCCAAAGTTCAACTCTAAGTCAACCTGATACCCCTTCTCCAATATTAGCCAGCTACTACTCCCGACTTTTAACTTTTAATTTCCTGTAAAAAAGAGAAAACAGGACGGCTTTGAACAAACAGCTGAATTCTATAGACTCTTTTATTTTTATTTTCAATAAATAAATAAATAAAGTATAATTCTTACACAAAATATTTCCTCACTGTCAGATTGTTTTCCACATTACATTATTGTACACAACACTATTTGTGCTCATTCAGTTGCAAGTTAGTCACTCCCTACTCGTAGTTGCCAGTTAGTCATAGTCACCATTCAGTGCACGAAATTATGAATTTAATATTTTCCAGGATGCCTTTTTGGATACCCCCAAGAACCGGTTTCGATACCCCCTGGGGGTATTGAGGCACTACTTTAAGAACACCTGATATAGAGCAAGTCAAATAAACAGCCATAATAGAACAGCCAGACATACAGAGACAATCAGACTCACAGACAACCAGGCAGACTCACAGACAACCAGGCAGACACACAGACAGCCAGGCAGACACACAGACAGCCAGGTAGACTCACAGACAACCAGGCAGACACATAGACAACCAGGCAGACACATAGACAACCAGTCCGACTCACAGACAACCAGGCAGACACACAGACAGCCAGACAGACACACAGACAGACATTCGGAGAGGTGTAAAGGAAAGGCAGCGGGGAAAGAAGCTAGTGAAATGGCTGAAACAAATTGAATGAGAAACTAAAGCAGGTTGTAAAGGAGTAAGTGGTGGAGCCGTCTGGGGGGGGGGGGAGAGAGAGAGAGAGAGAGAGAGAGAGAGTACAAAGGAGTACAAAGGAGTACAAAGGAAATCAAGCAACAACAGGTCTAGTGACCCTTCTAGGTTGCTTGTCCTCCAAAACACTGAGGATCAAGTGACCAAACAGTGGTTTAGAGTGGGTAAGGGAACATTGGAAAGGGAACTACTGCCCTGCCACTAACGTGGCAGGACTAGGAAGTTAGTAGGGGACATATTGGTTAGTAACTGAGGGGAGGATAAAGTTATTCATTTACAAACGCAGTCAGTCGCGGGTTTGATGCGAGATATTTGTCTAGGCGGAATTTAAATGAATCAACGGTGCTGCAGTCTATAACGTCTCGGGGAAGCCCATTCCACAAGTTGACAACTCGATTGAAGAAGAAATTCTTAGATTCGTGCGAGTTAAAAGATTTACCAATAATTTTGCAACCGTTTCCCCGCGTGTAATTAGATTGGTCGATAGTGAAGTACTTACTACAGTTCATATTGTCGATGCCTTTGATGATTTTGAACACTTGAATTAAGTCGCCTCTTAATCTGCGCTGGGTTAAAGGAAATAGATTTAATTCTCTAAGACGCTCTTCGTATGGTTTGTTCTTTAGGCTAGGTATCATTTTGGTAACTCTACGTTGAACTCGTTCTAGCTTGTTTATATCTTTTTGGTAATAGGGGCACCAGGATTGAACGCAGTATTCCAGAAGAGGGCGGACTAAGGAATTGTAAAGGGTTAGGATAACTTCTTTGGATTTATGCTCAAATTACCTGCCTATAAAGCCAATTATTTTGTTTGCCTTCTTAACCCGGCAAGCGCGATAGGCCTCACTGAAGGCTTCCTATAGGGAACGCGATAGGCCTCACGGAAGCAGGACCATAAAAAAAGCCTTCCATAAAAAAAAAGGGCCTATCAAAACCAAGGAATTTGTCTCTAGGTGAGATAATTCCCCTCCAGTACTCATCCATGTAAATCTCACCCACCCCCCTCCCCTCCTTCCCCACCTTATTCCCCCCTCCCTCCCCTCCTCAATTATCACCTATTTTTCCTCTTATTATCATCATTTATCGGTTATTTTTCTCTCCCGCGATAATGTAGCACAAGTGGGTTGCATAAAAGATCGTTATGCAACACCCAGACACCGGCACACACCGCCCCGCTCTCCTCAGTTGACTCCCAGACAGCGAGAGGGGAAGGCTGCCTGTCTCTCTCTCTCGCCTGAGATTATGACCGGGTGGCCAATATCTTCGTTTTTCACCACCCAAATGCTTTTCCCACTTATTTTAGCACTCTTGAAGGTTCATATATACATCATATATGTAAAATAAAAGCATACCGAAAACAAATAATGGTTTATATTGTAAATATAACTAATTCTGTCAGAATCCAGGGCTAGAAATGCACAAATAACTACCCTAGCACCTACTGTCATATCGCGCTTGTCAGGTTAACAACTTCTGAACATTGTTGACTCGGTTTTAGGTTACTCGATATTGTTACTCCCAGATCAGTTTCTCTGTTTACATTCTTAAGCTGAGTGCCATTCATCGAATAGTTTGCTTTCTCATTTAGGTATCCGACATGTAGTACTTTACATTTATCCGCATTGAAACTCATTTGCCAAATTTGGGCCCAACATGACAATTTATCTAGATTGTGTTGCATATCGTCAACTTGTTCTTTTGAGAGTACGCTATTTGCAATTTTTGTATCGTCAGCAAATTTTGAGATTGTGCAGGTGAGACCCTCATCTATGTCGTTGATGTAAATTAGAAAGAGAATTGGTCCTAGTACCGATCCCTGGGGTACCCCGCTACTTACATTGGTCCATTTAGATGCCTTACCGTTTATGACTACCCTTTGCTTTCTGTTGCTGAGCCAATTTTCTATCCATTTCAACACACCGTCTTGTATTCCATGCGCTTTTAGTTTTAGCAGTAAACGTTTGTGGGGAACTTTGTCAAAGGCCTTTTGAAAATCAAGGTATATAATATCTACAGCTTTACTCTCATCGTAGAGGTTGAGGATATCGTGGAAGAAGTCTAAGAGGTTTGTTAAACAGGAACGTTTTTTACGAAAGCCGTGTTGAGTATCTTTAAGTATGTTATTTTCCTCTAAGTGATTTACGAGTCTGTCTCGTATGACCGTTTCTAGCATTTTACATACAACTGAGGTTAAGCTAATTGGACGATAGTTACTGGGTAGGGATTTGCTGCCTTTTTTTAATATCGGTGTTACGTTGGCTAGCTTCCACTGATCAGGCATAGTTCCAGACTGCAAGGATTTATTGAATAGTAATGTCAGTGGTTTGGAGAGCTCATTCTTAGCTTCCTTTAGAACTCTAGGCGAGATTGTATCAGGTCCTGGCGTTTTATTTACCTTGAGTTTATCTAAACAATTCAATACTTCTCTCTCTGTAACGGTGATATTGCTTAGAACATCTGAATTATCAATCTGAATCGGCGATGGTGTAGGGATATCACTGAGGTCTTCTGTTGTAAAAACTGATGCAAAGAAGGTATTGAGGGCATTACTCATTTGTACTTCGTCTTTGGTGTATTCTCCTTTTTCATCGACTAACGGTCCAACAGTTGAAGTAACTACTTTTTTCTTTCTGATACAACTATAGAATTCTTTCGGGTTTGTTTTACTTTGATTCGCAATATGTAACTCTAAGGTCTTTTTACTTTGCTTAATTAACTTTTTGGCTTTGCGTCGTAGCTCTACAAATTTCAGCCGTTCTTCGTCATTTTGTGAGGATTTTAATCTATCATTAGCAAATTTTTTAGCAAGCAGGCAGTTTGAAATATCTTTATTCCACCATTTGGGCTTATTATTATGGCCTGGACGCCGTATTTTCGATGGTATGCAGTCTTGCACTGCTTTTAGGGAAGTGGTTTCGAATAACTTCCAAGATGTATTTATGTCGTTATTGTTAATTAAAAAGCTCCAGTCAGTTTCTTTAAACATAGCTCTAAGTTTATGGAAGTTTGCTTTCTTGAAATTAGGGACTTTTTCGATGCTACTATTTGGTTCGTTACTAGTAAACTTTAAAGTGAAAGTTATCGTACGATGGTCGCTGTTACTGAATTCATCACCAACATTCAAATTCTCTATCAATTCTTCTTTTGTTGCAAGTACAATGTCAAGAACGTTATTACCACGGGTCGGCATTCGAACAAATTGATAAAGCGAACTCTCTTGCAAGTTCGTATACAAGTCATGTCCGGAGTGTGAAGTAAGAGTATCGCCACACTTGGTCACAGGTAAATTAAAGTCGCCAAAAATTACGGTATCTTGTGAGTTACTTACATCTGCAATTTGTTCGTAAATTTCTCGGTCAGTTTGCACTGATTGAGCTGGAGGTCTGTATATTAACGCAAGTATTATTTTTGTACCTTTATTATTCTTTATTAGCACAAAAGATGTGTCGACGTTCACAATTTGAGGTTTTGACACGAGGGTCGGGTTAAGACTTTCTTTGATATAAATAAAACGCCACCTCCATTTTTATTTATTCGGCTGTTCTCAAACATTACATAACCGGGAAGTGAATACTCTGCTAAAAAGTCTCTATCTTGTGTATTGAGCCAAGATTCTGTTATGCCAATCACATCATAATTTTCTGTAAACACTAGTTCCTCTAAATCTGAAAATTTATTGCGTATGCTACGAGCGTTTGCATAGAAAACATTCAAAGTTTTGGATTTGGGATTCAAGGAACGGTCTTTATTCAAATTATTGGTTCTGGTCGGATCTACATTTACATTCATGGCTGTCCTCGGTCCTCGGTCGTTATCCCTGACGGTTTTGAATTTGGGTCGTGTTGGTGGAGCTTTATCCAAATTCGCGATTCTTGACGGATTAGTATTTAATTCCTTTGTAGATTGCCGTCCTCGCTGTCTTCGGTCCTCCTTCCTGGTTGAGAGAGAGAGAGAGAGAGAGAGAGAGAGAGAGAGAGAGAGAGAGAGAGAGAGAGGATATCACAGGGGGGGAAAGGATAGATAAAAGGCAAGCGGTGATGCTAAAGAAGATCACGATAATTAAACGAGGATTTTCTTTAAGGGGGGTCACCTTCTTTTTTTCTCTTTCTCTCCTTTTCTCTATTTTCCTGGCTTGTATCCATTCGGCCCCATTCAGCCAACTGTTTTAAGACTTTTATCTCTATCCAGGTGTCGATTTCTTCCTGGCGAGCAATAGCGAGCCAGTTTTGTATGGAGAAATCCGGCTTTGCCGGAGACATTTTTCTATCGAACAATGTACAAATTTAGCTTGCTGTAAAAACAAACAAAAATACATATATATATATATGCTGACTCGCTACCGCTCGCCAGGAAAATATTGACATCTGGATGGGGGTAAACGTCTTAAAACAGTAGGCTGAATGGGGCCGAATGGATACAAGCCAAAGAGAGAGGGAGAGAAAGAGAAAACAGCGAGGTGGGCCCCCTTAACATGGGTTACTCTTTCATTTCAATTCCATTTATGTAATCTTATCCAACTAATAGCGATCCAATCGAAGTTGAAGAGATATCGAATATTCAGTATCATAACTTTCCTGTTCCTAGACCAAAGTCATAAGTAAAAGGGTATTGCATGGTTGCTATAATAAAAAAATATATAAGAACCAATAGATAACGAGAATACATTGATATATACAGTAGGTGCATGATGTATAATTAAATTTATAAAGTGAAGAGAGAATAGAAGTACGAAAGGAAGAACGGGACACATACATGAAGTGAAGATAATAATATAAAAAAACAAAACACACGTAATGAAATGAAGCATACATAATACAACGGGTTGAAACAAAGACGGAGGAAGGATGTACACTTCCCTGCACAAGTTTCGTTCCTCTGTGTGATTATGTTTATGAAACTAAAAATATGATTATTGAATTAGGAAGAGTTCCTTGCTATGCAGTATTTAATTCACCGCCTTATGCAATCATTATATATGATACTACACTCTAAATTCAATCATTCTATTTTTATTGCCATAAATAAAATCTCAGAGAGGAACAGAACTTGTGCAAGGAACTGTTCCAAAGATAACTAAATAAAGTAGTCAAATTGAGGAACATATATAAGATGAGCCGGGCTTGGAGCTAGTAAAGATTACAAAACAAATAGAACAAAGACAAACTAGCCTATAGATATTTAGTGGTTCTTTAGCTACAACAAGCAATATACGGGAAAGCTTGTTGTTCTCGCTAAGTGTTATATCATGGATTTTGTCTTATGTTTGAAATGATCATAATTGCATATTGAGAGAGAGTGAGCGAGGCAGGAAGTTACAAGGCATATTTAGTACAGGACTTCAAATACCTTGCAGTCCATTCCTGAAAGATATTCGAAGTAGAAGAATATATTGTGTAGTGCACTACACTCAGAATACTATTTTGTCCTATCTTGAACGGCTCTACTGGAAAATATTAACAACTTTTGAGAGCAGTTTGTTCCAGGTAGAACAGTTCCTATATGTGAAAAAGCATTCCCATACACAAATGATGAACCGTTGAGATACTAGCCTCCAAACTTGGTTGCGTGTTGTATTCACAATGAGTTTCACTATTTTGCTACAATTCACAATGTCAAACCCATTAAAAGAGAGAGAGAAAGAGAGAATATCGGAAACCGTCAGAAATCGAAGTGTGAATATGAATAACGACCAGGAGAGCACATAGAGAATACACGAAGGAAGGGAACAGCAAAGAGGAGGGAAGGGAAGAGGAGAGAGACGATGGAAGGTGAGAGGAGAGAGAGGAGGGAAGGAAAGAGGAGAGAGACGATGGAAGGTGAGAGGAGAGAGAGGAGGGAAGGGAAGAGGAGAGAGAGGAGGGAAGGGAAGAGGAGAGAGACGATGGAAGGTGTGAGGAGAGAGAGGAGGGAAGGGAAGAGGAGAGAGACGATGGAAGGGAAGAGGAGAGAGACGATGGAAGGGAAGAGGAGAGAGACGATGGAAGGGAAGAGGAGAGAGGATGGAAGAGAAGAGGAGAGAGGATGGAAGAGAAGGAGAGAGACGATGGAAGGGAAGAGGAGAGAGACGATGGAAGGGAAGAGGAGAGAGAGGATGGAAGGAAAGAGGAGAGAGAGGATGGAAGGAAAGAGGAGAGAGAGGATGGAAGGAAAGAGGAGAGAGAGGATAGAAGGGAAGAGGAGAGAGAGGATGGAAGGAAAGAGGAGAGAGAGGAGGGAAGGAAAGAGGAGAGAGAGGATGGAAGGAAAGAGGAGAGAGAGGAGGGAAGGAGAGAGAGGATGGAAGGAAAGAGGAGAGAGAGGATGGAAGGGAAGAGGAGAGAGAGGATGGAAGGGAAGAGGAGAGAGAGGATGGAAGGGAAGAGGAGAGAGAGGATGGAAGGGAAGAGGAGAGAGAGGATGGAAGGGAAGAGGAGAGAGGATGGAAGGGAAGAGGAGAGAGAGGTGGAAGGGAAGAGGAGAGAAAGGATGGAAGGAAGAGGAGAGAGAGGATGGAAGGGCAGAGGATGGAAGGGAAGAGGAGAGAGAGGATGGAAGGGCAGAGGAGAGAGAGGATGGAAGGGAAGAGGAGAGACAGGTGGAAGAGAAGAGGAGAGAGAGGATGGAAGGGAAGAGGAGAGAGAGGAGGGAAGGGAAGAGGAGAGAGAGGAGGGAAGGGAAGAGGAGAGAGAGGAGGGAAGGGAAGAGGAGAGAGGGAGGAAGGGAAGAGGAGAGAGGGAGGAAGGGAAGAGGAGAGAGGGAGGAAGGGAAGAGGAGAGAGGGAGGAAGGGAAGAGGAGAGAGAGGAGGGAAGGGAAGAGGAGGGAAGGGAAGAGGAGGGAAGGGAAGAGGAGAGAGAGGAGGGAAGGGAAGAGGAGAGAGAGGAGGGAAGGGAAGAGGAGAGAGAGGAGGGAAGGGAAGAGGAGAGAGAGGATGGAAGGGAAGAGGAGAGAGAGGATGGAAGGGAAGAGGAGAGAGAGGAGGGAAGAGGAGAGAGAGGATGGAAGGGAAGAGGAGAGAGAGGTGGGAAGGGAAGAGGAGAGAGAGATGGAAGAGAAGAGGAGAGAGACGATGGAAGGGAAGAGGAGAGAGAGGTGGGAAGGGAAGAGGAGAGAGACGATGGAAGGGAAGAGGAGAGAGACGATGGAAGGGAAGAGGAGAGAGACGAGGGAAGGGAAGAGGAGAGAGAGCTACATAGAGCTACATAGATACACAGACCACACAGACCTCAAGGTCCTTACTAGGCAGTCTGGCCTTACAAACTATATATGCATATATGCACATACATATACATATATATATACATATACATATATGTATATATTATATACATATATATATATATATATATATATATACATATACATATATATACACACATATACATACACATACATATATACACCGGTACACACATATACACACACACACATATACACATACATACATACACACATATATACAGTATATATATATATACATACTGTACAGTGCACACACATACAGTACATATAATTTTTTTTTTTTTTTTTTCATATCACCCCAGCCCTCTGCAGATAGAGGTCAAGCCTTCCTTTGAAAGCGTTTATTGTGTCGCTCTCCACCACTCTCGCTGGTAGTTTATTCCACTCTGTCGCCACACTGTAGGTGAAGAAACTCTTTGTGACATCTAGGTTTGCCTTTTTGATTTTTAATTTCATTCCATTTCCTCGAGTTTGATTAGTATTGTTTAATGTGAATAGTGCATTTACATCGACTTTGTCGAAACCTTTTAGTATCTTAAAGCACTCAATAAGCTGACCCCTCAACCTCCTCTTTTTTAATGAGAACAGGTTCAATCGTTTAAGTCTTTCTTCATATGGTTTATTTCTTAATGAGGGTATCATCTTCGTCGCTCTACGCTGTACTGACTCGAGTCTTACAATGTCCTTGATCAGATAAGGTGACCAGAACTGCACACCATATTCAAGGTGGGGCCTCACCATACTTTTGAACAGTGGCACTATTACGTTTTCATGTTTATATGTAAATTTTCGTTTAATAGAGCCCAATGCTATGTTTGCCTTATTTGCAGCTGCTATACATTGGTCGGAAGTTTTTCAGGTTTTCAGATATTAGTACCCCTAGGTCTTTTACTACCGTTGCGGTTTTTATTTGTTTGCCATTCATTTCGTATTTGTATTTCATATTTCTGCTACCAACCTGCAGCACCTGACATTTATCGACATTGAAGGGCATCTGCCATTTTTTCGACCACTCTGATATCTTGTTTAAATCAGATTGCAACGCATTTCTATCATCTTCGTTCAGGACTGTATTTCCTATTTTTGTATCGTCGGCGAATTTGGAAATGGTGTTGTTTACCCCTACATCAATATCGTTAATGTAAATGAGAAACAGGACCGGTCCAAGGACTGAACTCTGTGGAACTCCACTAGTGACAGGCTCCCACTCCGATTCCACTCCATTTATCACCACTCTCTGTCTTCTGTCTGTAAGCCAATTTTTTATCCAAGAATGAATTTCACCTTTGATACCTATCCTCTCCAGTTTAGCCAATAGTTTTCGGTGAGGCACCTTGTCGAAAGCTTTTTGAAAGTCCAAGAAGATTATATCTAGTGATTTCGTCATGTCGTTATATGTGAATAGTTTGCTATAAAATTCAATCAAATTTGTTAGGCATAACTTATTTGATCTAAAGCCGTGTTGACTATTTTTGATTAGGTTGTTTGATTCGAGGTAATCTACTATCTTATCTCTAAGGATTTTTTCCATGATTTTTCCTACAAGAGAGGTGGGAAGAGAAGAGGAGAGAGAGGATGGAAGGGAAGAGGAGAGAGAGGATGGAAGGAAGAGGAGAGTGAGGATGGAAGGGAAGAGGAGAGAGAGAATGGAAGGAAGAGGAGAGAGAGGATGGAAGGGAAGAGGAGAGAGAGGATGGAAGGAAGAGGAGAGAGAGGATGGAAGGGAAGAGGAGAGGATGGAAGGGAAGAGGAAGAGAGAGGATGGAAGACAAGAGGAAGAGAGAGGATGGAAGACAAGAGGAGAGAGAGGAGGGAAGGGAAGAGGAGATAGTAGGGAAGGGAAGAGGAGAGAGGAGAGGGAAGGGAAGAGAAGAGGATGGAAGGGAAGAGGAAGAGAGAGGAGGGAAGGGAAGAGGAGATAGTAGGGGAGGGAAGGGAAGAGGAGAGAGAGGATGGAAGACAAGAGGAGAGCGAGGAGGGAAGGGGAGAGGAGATAGTAGGGGAGGGAAGGGAAGAGGAGAGAGAGGATGGAAGACAAGAGGAGAGAGAGGAGGGAAGGGAAGGAGATAGTAGGGAAGGGAAAACTTGAAGAAATATGATAAGAGAGGATAAATAGAAGAACACATTAAGGGGGAAGGGTATTTTTTTTTTTCCTTTTTCCAGTTATTTATTTTCTTTAGTTTCCTCTACTTCAGCAAGCTTCAAAAAACCTTCAAAAGATATCCTTTCTAGATAAATGTGTACACTTTTTTCGGTAGCGGTTTCTCTTAACTTACAGGCTCGCTATCGCTCGCCAAGAAATAAATCGACACCTAAATGGCACGAAATATCTAAATATTGACAAAGAAATGGGCCGAAATATCTTAATATCGCCAGACTAATGGGCCGAACGTGATGCAACTTCAAAACTAATGAGGATAATCATGAGGGAGAAGGGAGGGGGGGGGGGGTCATATAAAACAACCATCCCCCCTTACGGCAAGAAAATATTTACGCCTTCACCACCATGCCGTAATTTTCATCATATTCTGGTTACCATTAAACGATTTTCTTTAGATTATAATCTACCTCTAGGTCTTAAATGGATAAACACAATCTTAATAAACCCTCCTAATAACACAGGTCTCTCTTAAATGGCATAAAATAATCTAATTTCATCCAGAACTAAACGAAAAAAGGCGTCATGATCTGTACCAGGGACGTCCTGTTAATTGTGTTCTGGCTACTATTACTATTACACGATTTTATTCAGTTTATAAAAGGTCTCCAGCAATTTAGGCTTCGAACAATCTCCCTTAACCCTTTTTACTACCCCAGATCCTTCTTAAACTGCACAACATCGTCTAAATATAGCTAGGAAAACATTAAACAGATGTCGCCATTACAGAATGGGTTAAGAAGAAAACTACAAGACAACAGAAGGAGATAGAAAACGAAGCTACACACTAAAAGAAAAAGGGAAGCCGTGGATCTAGGTCACAAGTTCCCAAGAGTTTTCTGACTACTTTATTCCTCCCAGGATAATTTCTGTACTGGCAACGTATTTTTTATTATATTCTAGCTATATTTATACGATGTATTGCAGTTTAAGAAGGACCTGTGGTAAATAAACGGGTTAAGTGAGATAATTCGTAACCTGTTCATTGCTGGAAGGCTTTCTTAAACTGAATGAAATCGTCTAATAGTAGCCAGAATAAAGTTAAGAATATGGCAGCGGTACATAAAGGGTTAATATAATAAATTTAATATATCATTCCAATAACTTACATTAATTAAGAGTATACTACAATACAATTCATAAAGATTGCCTATTGTACCTAATAATGAGTGAACCATATTAACCAGGGACACGTGCATACAAAACTCTAGACAAAACTTAAGGGAGCCCAGCCGATATTGGGTTTAGTTTGCTCTCTAAACCTCTATCAAACTTAAAAAAAAAAAAAAACACAAGACCCCCCTTCGATATAAATGTTTACATTTTTCGGTAGAAAAATTTCCCGACCAAATGCCGATTCCTCTTCAAATACAGGCTCGCTAACGCTCGCCAGGAAAAATCGACACCCACATGACACGAAAGGTCTTAACATTGGCAAAGAAATGGGCAAAAGGTCTGGACATCGCCAAACTAATGGGGCGAATGTCTTGAAATCTCATAACTAATAGGGCTAATCATGAAGGAGATGGAGGACTCGAAAAAACAACTGCCTCCCCTTAAAGATGCGTAGAGAAGGTGAGAGGCAAGAAACTGATAAGGTATGAGAGAACAGAAGGTAGACAGAATTAGAAAACAATATTAAGGGGGGTCACCTGCTTTTGTTCTCTTTCTCTCCTTTTCTCTCTTTCTCTGGCTTGTATCCATTCGGCTCCATTCAGCCAACTGTTTTAAGACGTTTATCCCCATCCAGGTGTCGACTTCTTCCTGGAGAGCGATAGCGAGCCAGCATTGTATGGAGAAATCCGGCTTCGCCGGAGTAATTTTTCTATCGAAAAATGTAAAAATTTTGCTTGCTGTCAAAACAAAAATATGTATATGCTGGCTCGCTACCGCTCGTCAGGAAGATATTGACTCCTGGATGGGGGTAAACGTCTTCAAACAATAGGCTGAATGGGGCCGAATAGATACAAGCCAAACAGAGAGGGAGAGAAAGATAAAACAAAAAGCGAGGTGGGCCCCCTTAAAGCCATGATAAGCTAGGTGTAACCCTAACAAATATTACACAATGAAGCTAGCAGATTAAGCCATATGCAACATTAACCTTACTTTTCGTGACTACATATGTTTTGTCTATTTCAATGAAAGAGACAAAAGGCAAACCTGCGTGCAACAAGTGTCCCTCCGATGTTGTAAAGAATGATAGAGAGCCAAAATCAAGGTACGATAGAGGTAATTTAGGTGTGTTGGAAAGAAGTGTGGTGTGCTTGTTAAGTGTAGTGAAATGAATAGGAACAGGAGGGGTTTGCGAGAGTTAGCTGAATTACCCTCGGTGTAGGTGAGGCACAAATAGAAACAGTGGGGGAAGCCAGGCAAATGAAAAAGAAGTTCCAACAACTCCTGTGTGGCCTCCCCTGGGTACTATACTGTCCTGCTCGATTGGTGCCTATAAAATATCCCCAACAAATAATATCCATGGGATAGAGATGTAAGCAGAGGACGTTTTTGGAGCCGTAGGGTCTATAATTAGTCTGTCCTTCGGCTACAATTATATGGATTATTTAATAAGAAAAAAAAAAAAACAGACTTTAAAACATAGTGTGTATTGAAGAGGGCTAAATTGCGAGGAGGGCGATATTCAACTAGCATAAAACGACTCGAAAGAATGAACGTCAAGAAGCGTTGCAAACTACCGCCAATTAAGGTAATTTAATGTATTTTGAAAGGCCCTCTCACACTCAAGCGGTTCAGAAGAGTGTATACTTATATAAATTGTATTCATCTTTGCGTGGTAGCATGAACAAATGTATGAATGTGTGACGCTATCCCGATGAAAAGGATTGTATCGTGGTCCCTTCCTTCCTAGCCAAGTTGCTCAATTATCAGCATGTATTAGCCTACACGTATTTCTTACCAGTGCATCTGTATATGCTTTATGGTGGGAATTCAGCACCTCACAGTCGCCAAAGATCGCATGTGACCTCGTAGTTAAGGTAGGATACACATTGTACTGTACCTAGGCTGCAAGTGAACAATAAACCGACAATTATTGTTATTATTACTGTTCCACACACACACACCCACACACCTCCACTGTCACACACATAAACTACCATCATAAACTTTGTTTAATCCTGCTTGAGAACTTTCATCTTAAACGCTTGAGAACTTTCATCTTAAACACTCCAACAAGATGCCGTATTCACGACGGTGGTAAAAATGGAGACCAACTTGGAATTCGTAAATAACAATCTTTACCTTTTCTTTATAATTTGATATCGTTGTGAAGACTATTTCAATGTCATTATCTAGTAACTACCATATTTGAAAGGCCGTCTTAGATTCAAAGTTGTTCACAAAGAAACAATATAAATATAATGTGTATATCTGAAGTTAACTTTAATATATTATGAAGTCATCATAATATGATTCCAGCGGTAAAATGGAGAAGTATATTTTGGATCCGGCAATAACCGCACCCCATTACACACACACATGTAAAATGTCATCATAATACAAGCATTAGATGTTTGTTGTAATCCTGCAGACAGACGAACAAACAGGCGACATTTATAACACACCTAATAAACAGTTTACGAAACAAGTTTAGTATACAGATTAATTATAGAGAGTCGAAAAATATTTACCATTAACACAAAAATTGAAGATGGGTTTTGTACAGCCAAAACACGTTAAAGGAATGAAGAAGTCAAGAACTCTCTCGTGTTTCCCTTCCTCCCAATATATTAGGATATGAGTGGATGGGTGTGTACTGTATGTCAGATTGCTCATTTTAGTGTGCCAATGAAAAACAGAGATGATGAATGCGTGTGTCCGTGATTGTGTGTATGTGTATTTGTGAGTGTGTGTGTGTGTATGTGTACGCTTGTGCATGCGTATATGTGGACAAGCAGTAACAAATAGCGCATACCAATAACATAAGCACCGACAATAAAATAACCCTCAAGCTTCCATACACGTACCAATCTCATCACAAAATCAAAGCAGTAACAATAGCGCAAATACCAATGTCATAAGTACCAACAATAAAAGAACACTCAAGCTCCCACCAAACTCACCACGAAATCAACTCCAGCCAACAAATACAGTGGCATTAGCAACAGTCCTGGAACAACCACCATTACCACTACTACCACCATTACGGAACTAACACCATTACAGACCTGCTACAACAATTACAGAAATCAAGGCCGAGTCTAGCCACCAGATACAGCCATTTATACGGCTCCCTCCTCTGTTGCTATACCGATAAGGTTGTTCGTTTGTGCTACTGTTATTTGCTATTATGCTTCCTTGCCCAAATTGCTCTTTGTTCTTGCCCTACGAAGTATGGTTCTGCTTGCTTATCAACAGTATTAATATATTCATTCCTTTTGTTATACTATTGTCATGCCAACATTATTGTGTGTGTGTGTATTTTTGTTTTTTCTTGTCTATTCCTTACTCTTTACGTTCTATATTGATGTTGCTGTTCTTCTGTTTTTCTTAAAGGTTATGTGTCCTTAGTGAATTTGTTGTTCTGTTGGGCATATTTTGATTGTGTAGCAAGTAAGCCTGCCACAAAATGTTTATGTTTATTATGTAATGTATTATTTTGTTCATATCGTTTTGAACATTAAAGTTAATACATTTCTGAGGCAAAATACGTATCTGATCTAAAGACTCCCACAGTATTGCAGCTTTCTACGATTGATTGATGTTCACCAAATGTGCTACAGTCTGTGTATGCTATTACTCATACACTACTAAAGTCGTCATTCTTTCCCTTCCAATATTTTGCAACTTAGACACCCTAATATATATTGGTATACTTATTTTCATCTACCATTATGTGCTACTTAGATTATCAAGCTTATTTACAGCGGCTATATTACCAATGAAAGCATCTACCACCATTTGCTACAAATAAATCACACATTTCTTGTCTACCACTATATATATTTGTTTTTGTTCTATGTGAGTGAGGGAGACAAAAGGCAGAACTGCCAGTATCGAGTGCCTCCCTCAGAGTTAAAAGAGTGACAGAGCCAAAATCAAGGGACGTTCGAGCCAAAATGCCTGGACACACGAAGTTTGAAGCAATTTAAGTCATAGGAAGAGGGAAAGACTGATTTTGAGAGTTCCAGAGCTCAGCAGTTGAATAGAAGAAAGTATGAGAATACCATTTCCCTCTTGGGTTGGAGAGTTGCACAGAGTAGGGGTGGGATTGTGTTGCAAGACGGGTGCTACATAACCTACGTAGAGGAGGTGGTATACACTGGGAAAACTCTGAGGAACATTGATTATTATAGTAGCTATAGAATAGCGAGAGAAATGCAACATTGCGGCGAAGAGAGATTGCAGAGAGTTGGTGAGTGGGCGGGAGTTAATGATACAAAAGGCTTTCCTTTCTACTTTGTCTAGGAGTGCGGTGTGAGAGGATCCTCCCCACACATGTGAAAAATACTCAATACAAGGACGCACTGTGCCCCTGTACAGAGCAAGAAGCTGTGCAGGGGTATAGCACCTCTTGGGGCGGTTGAGCACACCCAGCTTCTGGGAGGCTGCCTTAGCAAGACTGGTAATATGGTCCTTCCAAGTGAGAGCAGAAGAAAAAAAGAGACACCGAGAATATAGAGAGAAGATGAAGGATTGATTTTTGTATTGTTGAATTGTAAGGGATAGTCCTCTGGGAGTTCTGAACGGGTAGTAAGATGAAGAAATTGGGTTTTGGAAGCATTAAAGGCAACAAGGTTTTCTCTGCCTCAATTGGAAATAGTAGTTAGATCAGAAGATAAGTGTTGCATGGCTTCATTACCTTTGTCTTTGAGGGATTGCTGGCTGAGGTGTTCTGGAAAACTCATTGAGTGGTGTAAGGTAGATTCGTCTGCGTATGAATGGATGGGACTGGAGGTACAGTTGAGAAGATCATTTATGAAAATTAGAAAGAGAATAGAAGATAGGACAGAGCCCTGAGGAACACCGGAGTTGATAGGTTGAGGAAGTGAGCGATGGCCGTCCACAACCGTAGCTATGAAACGGCCGGAAAGGAAATTAGAGATAAAGTCACAGATGGAGGGATAGAAACCGAAGGAGGGTAGTTTAGAAATCAAAGGTTTGTGCCACTCTATCGAAGGCCTTCGATATGTCTAGTGCAATAGAAAAGGTCTCACCGAAGTCCCGAAAGGAGGATGACCAAGAGTTAGTAAGATATGAATGAGATCACCATTAGAGCGACCTTTAACCCCTAAAAATCGGGTCATTTTGTAACATCTACTACCAGCCAAGCGGGTATATTTACCCTAAACGAGCTTCATTCCATGCTCTTTTTCATGCATAAAGAAGAGCCAGAGCGTAATACAATTATGTATCCGTGAAAGAGCGATAATAGAGCTTTCCAATGACACCTGAATCATCCTTGTACGACCAGGGGTTCGCTTGCAACGATGTTGCCATACGAGTGCAAAAACCCTAAAATACGGTAAATTCCTGAGATATTACCTTGCCTCGCGAGGCAAGGCATGTGTTGGGATGTGGTAGTGACGGCAGTTACCTCGCTAGGCCCAGGCCAAGCGGTCAGAGCCCGCCTGCGGTCCTCCCACCGCGTGAACTCTCTCTCAGAGCCAATAATGTGCTCAACATCTCTTGCGACTTAAGTCGGGAGCCGCTACTAGAGGGTTAAAGAAGCCAAACTGGCGATCTGAGAGTAGATTATGAGAAGAGAAATGCTTAAGAAATTTGGAAGCAAGAATAGTTTCAAAAACTTTAAAGATACAAGAGGTGAGGGCAATTGGACGATAGTTGGAGGGTTGAGAGCGGTCATCCTTATTTTGGACAGGTTGAATGAGAGCAAACTTCCAGCAAGAAGGGAAGCATTAGAGGAGAGACAGACGAAAGAGTTTGCCTAGGCAGGGAGTCAGCACGGATGCACAGTTTTTGAGTACAACAGGAGGACCACCATCCGGACCATACGCCTTCTTAGTATCAAGCCCAGAGAGGGTAGAAAATATTATTATATATATATATATATATATATTGGCGAGAGTACACCATTATTCAATTATAAAAAGAGTTGGATTATTAGCGGCTTTTGACTTTCAGGGCACCTGTGGGGTTCTTCCCATGCACACAAATGTATATGTATATTGGAAGTTATACAAGAACAGACACAGAATAACCGTAGACCGGTTGAACAAAACAGACTTAGTGAGTGGTATATTGAAAGAGTTTAGACATTGACTTGCGGACAGGTGCGAACGAGCTTAAGGAGATTATCTCGGAGATCGGGGAATGTGTGAAGATGCTTTACCGCACTAAATTGACTTTTAATTGAGGCAAGGGGGTAGCGAGAATCTATTTATAGTTAGACTATACCGGGAATGCGCTGGTAGAATAGTTTAGTTTATATTTAAACAATGTATACTACTAGAATGGCATTACATGTAATTAGGCCAATATGAAACACATGAAGACACAACACAGTATACACATTTAAAACATCAATGCACACACAAATACATATAAGCATCTATATACATACACATACAAATAACACCAGTATACCTTTGTCGTAATAATGCAATTAACCCCCTCCGTCGTATATGACGCGATCGCGTCATATGGCGGTTTCGCCCAAAAGTATCATATGACGCGATCGCGTCATATGAACTTAGTGAAATAGCTCAATATTAAGTTTATGACGCGATTTGCATCATATTGAGCTCAGTAAGTTAAGTAAGTTCGATGTCGATCAACTGCAGACATTCTTTGCCTTCTTATGCATCAAATCAACCAAGCTACAGACCAACATGGTGAAACACATACAATAGCACTGGATATATCAAAGGCATTTGATAGAGTCTGGCATCAATCCTTATTGTCGAAGATGTCACACTACGGCCTTGCATCATTAGTTCCACTAATTTCTTCTTATCTTCATAACAGAAAAATATGTATAATGGTAGATGGCCTTTATTCTCAATTTCACTCAATAAATGCTGGTGTTCCCCAGGGATCAGTTTTGGCCCCAACTCTGTTCCTCATTCATATCAATGATCTCATATCTACCACTCATAATCCAATACATTCCTACACAGATGACTCAACACTCCACAGTTCCTTCACATTTACCAATTCTTTCACCCAACCCGATCTTATAAATTCAAAAATAAACACTGCAATTTCTCTGAACCAGGACCTTTCTAGAATTAATGAATGGGGACAAAAGAATCTAGTTTCCTTTAATGCACAGAAAACCAAGTACATTCAATTTTCTAACCGACAGAATCTCACTGACTCCCATATATTTTTTAATGATGTAAATATTCCCACTTCCCCTAGTATTGACATTCTCGGTGTAACATTAACTACTAACTTGAGCTGGACACATTATGTTAGAAGCATTGCTAAGAATGCCTCTAAAAAACTGGGACTCCTGTACAGAGTTCGAGAATTCTTCACTGACGAGCAGTTGGCCGTAATATATAAAAGTCGGAGCGTTCTCAGATGGATTACTGTTCACCTCTGTAGGGTGGAAGTGGAGTGGTTGCATTGAGGCAGTTGGACAAAATTCAAAATAAAGCTATTAGATTAATCAATAACCCTGCAATCACACAGGACCTTCCTACATTATCCATACGAAGAAACGTTGCATCCCTTGCATTATTCTACAGATATTTTCACAGCAATTGTTCCGAGGAACTTGCTTCAATTGTGCCGCCTCTCCACATCTTTCCCCGTAGAACTAGGGCAGCTGAGAGCACCCATTAATTTACACTTTCTCCTCCACAATGCAGAACTTCTGCTTATCAGAATTCATTTATCCCCAGAGCTACTACTCTTTGGAATTCACTTCCCTCGAATTGCTTTCCACAAACTTACAATCTACAAATGTTTAAATCCAGTTGTTACAAACATTTTATGAATGGAGGATGCCTTTAGGCACATGGACCTTTTTGTTTTATCTGTGTTTTTCCTTCCTCCGTTCATTGTCTCTTTTAAAAAAAAAAAAAAAAGTTAGATCATAATCAGTCTGTTGATGGCAACCCCAAATTCCTCCGACTTCTAACAGTCCCTCAGTGTGAGAAAGACTGTTGTGGGGGAAATACCGGGCGCTCGGGCAACCCCTAACTTTCGTAAGTTAATATGTCTGGGGGGATTAATAGAATATCTAGTGTTAGTTTTCACCACGGATCTCCACAATGGTGAAAACCGGCCTTCCCTGCTGATATAATAACTTGAAAACAACAGAGCCTAGTATTCACCGTCTATAGTTTATTGACACACTGAACAGAAGGTAGCTCCTCTTGCCACTCTCATATCACTCTAAATTGCATTAATTATGAGGGATGAATGAACATGGGAATATTCCGGATTTGGGTGGCTTCTATAGAGTTAGCATATAACTTTGATATTACACAAAACAAATATACAAATACTATACACTGGAAAATCCCATATTGACAATATATGTTTAAGGAAGGTATCCTCATCAAGATAAATAGAACTGGTAATGACTTGGTTTCTTAATAGAATTCTCTACAACACAAAAGGGTAAGGGGGCTCAGGTACACGTGGACTCTCGGGTCAGGTAACCGCGGTAAATATCAATCATGCAGACTGGTAATTGTAAATCTAAAGAGGCTCATATATACTGTATGCACACGCACTTATGTTTACTTCTCGAGAGCCGGTATTATTATCAATAAACTACTATGCATATCAGAGGCCGTCTTACACTGTTATTCTCAATTTTCTCTTAAACCATTTGTTGGATTCATCTGATATCTTAGCACAGCGTGTTGCACACCCCTACCTAATGCACGCGTTGTATAGTAGATCGCTATCTGTGATTAATTATGAGTTTACTCTTGATTAATGTTGATTCTGAAGCCAAATCCTGGCATTTAGCGTCCACACATTCGAATGAGGGAGGTGGTCCCCCCTCCAGCCCCACCAACCCCCCCAATACAGTCTTCCTGTTACCCCCTCCTCGCCTCCCTCATCCCTCTCCCCCCGCCTCCCTCATTACTCACCCTCGCCCACCCACTCCCATCGTTATAGTAAACGTGTTGTTTATATTGTATAGATGTATATTGTATATTATGTGTATATGTATTTAATTAACTACTAATGCATATAGGAGGCTATCATACACTGTTATTCTCAATTATATCCTATACCATTTGTTGGATTCATCTGATATCTTAGCACAGTGTTGCACACCCCTACCTAATGCACGCGTTGTATAGTAGATCGCTATCTGTGGTTAATTATGAGTTTACTCTCGATTAATGATGATTTTGAAGCCAAATCCTGGCATATAGCGTCCACATTCAAATGAGGATGGTGGTCCCACCTCCAGCCCCACCAACACTCCACTGGTACACCTCCCACTGCCCAATCAGCTGTGGTTTACGAGGCAATGACGTAAACACCGACAGGTGAATGATTATTCAAGCCCGAGGAACGCCTGCTACCGTACCAACAATGACCAGCATTGACAGCCACCACCACCAGCATCGGCCGTTTATGATGACTTCACTGTCAGCGCCATTCGCCGCTATGTTCACCGCAAGTTTGCCGACAAGCTACATTTCACGGTCGGTGCCCTGGTGAAGGACTTAAAAACGGCTGAAATTATCCCGGAGGGTACGTCAGAGATGACAGTTTGGTGGCTCTTGCATACCATGGGATTCCGATACAAGATATCGCAGCGGAAGATGTATGTAAGGAGGGAATCACTGGATGTCGTGTGCCGCCGGATTGCCGCTCTCCGGGCTCTACAGCACCACCGGAAGGAGGGAAGGCAGGTGGTGTATGTTGACGAAACCTGGTTCACCACCAGAATGGGCCACAACAGGGAGTGGGTGGACACTACACAGGCTGCCACCAGCTCCACCTACAGTCGTCAGGTGCCGCCCGGAGAAGGGGAGCGATTCGTGGTGGTCGCAGCTGGCACGACCAATGGCTTCGTTGAGGGCTCGTACCTGTGCTACACGGCCAAGAGCACCCATGGCGATTACCATGGTGAGATGAACGGTGAGCTGTTCCTCCGCTGGCTAACGAGGCACCTCCTGCCGTCACTGCCCGAGCCATCAGTACTGGTGCTGGATAATGCACCATATCACAGCCAACTGACGGAGGAGAGTCGATGCCCTACCACGGCGACCAAGAAAGCGGACCTCGTCAGGTGGCTGGAGCACCGTGGGATATCCATCCCACCTGCCGCCACACGCCCTGAACTGCGGCTCCTCTGCCAGCAGAACCGCCCAGAGCCCCAGTACAAGGTGGACAATACCATCCGTGAGTGGGGCCATGAGGTTGTACGGCTGCCACCTGGCCACCCCGGGCTCAACGCCATTGAGCAGGTGTGGGGATGTATGAAGCACCACGTGCGCTCCACCCTCCAGCGGTTTACCCGGGCGGACCTGCAGGCCAGGTTGGAAGAAGCCAGGCATTGTGCCAACCAGAACGTGTGGGCGGCAGCTATTCGACAATCCCGAAAGTTTGAGGACGGGTACTGGAAGTCGGACAATATCCACGAGGGTGTGGAACCCGTCATCATCAACATCGGCAGCGATGACGGGGATGACGACATATTCCTGGATAGTGACTATGAATAAATGCTGTGCTGTGTTGTTTGCCTTATTTGTATTCCTACAAGCTACTTATCGAGAAACAATACTGTAAATTATTATTAATTTAATAAATTATTATATCCCCTATACTTTCTACTTTAGATGAATATCAATATAAATTATGTTAAGTTATGAACTACACGTAAGCATTATCTCATGGGACTTTCATCGCAATTGCCCCAGTAGTTAATAAGAGGAAATTCTTCATGTACATATCATTGATGTACTGTAATAATCATATTGCCCCCACGTCGTCGATAATAATACATCATGTGCAATATTTCTGATACGCAATCACTATAGAACATGTTCATTTGCTTGACCAAACTTTCTGAATACCTTGGTCTTTTAACATAATAAGTACATTACCGTCCTCTCCCTATTCTTATCGACTCTCACAACGTAATCTTTTAATGAATATATATATATACAATTATGTCAGTTGCGTTCCGTACATTATTATAGACTCCCCGCCCGTGCTTCCCCCATTCAAACCGCTACCAAATCTCATGTAAATGACCACGATAGCATAGCTATATAAATCTACATTTACAGGTACGTAATTACACTACCTCAATAGGACAAATATGGTTATTCAGACTTTAACAACGAGAGAGACGTCTTACCTCCATGGTCTTTTTCACTACTCCTATATTGCATACACAGACATATTAGAATACGCATGCATGGTAATAAATAAAGTTAGTTAATTAAATACATAAACACATAATATACAATATACATCAATACAATATAAACAACACGTTTACTATAACGATGGGCGTGGGTGGGCGAGAGTGAGTAATGAGGGAGGCGTGGGATGAGGGAGGCGAGGAGGGGGTAACAGGAAGACTGTATTGGGGGGGTTGGTGGGGCTGGAGGGGGGACCACCTCCCTCATTCGAATGTGTGGACGCTAAATGCCAGGATTTGGCTTCAGAATCAACATTAATCAAGAGTAAACTCATAATTAATCACAGATAGCGATCTACTATACAACGCGTGCATTAGGTAGGGGTGTGCAACACGCTGTGCTAAGATATCAGATGAATCCAACAAATGGTTTAAGAGATAATTGAGAATAACAGTGTAAGACGGCCTCTGATATGCATAGTAGGGTGTTCCCTATCGAACATAATGTATGTGCTTTTTGAGATAACTACCAATCATAGAGTTTTTTGCTTGTTCATTCTTGAATCTTATGTGTAGTCGTTTACATTATTCGGTATTGAAACTCATTTGCCAGGTTTGGGCTAGGTTTGATAAATAATTTTGGATTCACATGGGAGGATGGGACTCGTTAGCCTTGTTAGGCAACCAATCTATAACAATCAGCAAGGATGAGACTAGTCAACCTTGATCGGCAATCCGTCTAAGGAAGTAAACAAAATATATGTACTGCTTACCTTATGGAAATTGTACAGGTCTGCATGGAGACATTTTCAGCATGGCCATCCTCATAAAGGAAGTAAGGCGTCCTGCAATAGATAGATAGATAGACTTTAGATCTATTAAACCTGTAAGGGATACACTACTATGTTTGCAATTTTGGTGTCATCAGCATCATCATCAATATCATTGATATAAATAAAGAAAAGAACAGGTCCAAGCACTGATCCCTGGGACACGCCGCAAGTGACATTTGTTTAATTCAAGACTTTACCATTTATAACTACACTTTGCTTGTGCTCAGTAAGCCAATTTTCAATTCCATTTTGCATTGAATTGTAAAAAGAAGGGCTAATGGTGTTGATATCTCTTCTTTTAGTTCTTTAAAAGATCTTTGAAAACATTTGTTGGGTCCAGGGGTTTTGTTGAATTAAGTTTGATACTGTACCAGAGGGTATTACTATAAATGTAACTTCCAGTACCAATCATTGTGGCCAAAATGGCTTCAAAGTCGAGAGAGCATCCTCTGACCCCGAAAGCTGGAGGAGTACTGAGCCACCTCGCCCGTGGGACCTTAGATACACTCTGAGAAATGTTGCCAAGATCTTAAAGCAGTGTTTACAAATGATGGTGCCAGGTACCGCTCGGTACAAGGACCGCATATTATTACTGACGGACGTCGTCAGTCGCTGATACTGGCGAGTGACTATTTTACTGACAACCTACGTCAGTCACTGGGACAGTAGGTTAAATAGTATTTAGTATATATCTTTCTGTGATTATGATGCTACTCAGAATATCATTATTGTTTATTGCATATGGCATGGTATACGGAATCGAATTTAGATCCTTATTGGTATACACCAAAAAATCGGTGAGAATATTACTCATCTTGACTTAGTCTTCGACAAGAACTCCTCTTTCATTAGTTAGTGGTCTGATTTGAGAGCTAATCACCTTTTTACTTCTGATTAATCCATAGAATTCCCTTGGGTTTGTTTAATGTTTCTTACATCATTTATTAAGATGTTTTGCTGTTCGCCGGAGATTAGATGGATTTAATTTGTTTCACTGAAGGTGTTGTGAGCAACTTTCTTGGCATTAAGAAAATAATATATATCTTTGTTTCACCATTTGGGTTTATTGTTTTGGGTTGAGCACCAATTTTTCATTGGGATAGAAACATGTATGGCATTATAATTTATTATCGGATATTTTTGTGAATATATTCCAAAGTGTCATCCCTAATGTAACTTATGAAGCTACAATCTGTGTTATCAAATAGATTGCAGAGTTTTTGGAAATTGGCTTTCTTAAAATTTGGTACTTTTTCATGACTCTCCTTTGATTTGTTGTTAAGGGATTTAATGTTGAATGTGATCAAGCGATGATCACTTGTACTTAACTCATCACCTAACTAATCTTGGTTAACTGAATCTACTGTAGAACATTTTAGCGTCATGTAGGAGTTTGGACAAATTTAAATAATGAACTTTCTAGCAAATTAGTGAACAACTCAGCTCCTGTGTGTGATGTTAGGAGATCGCCCCATTTCGGCAATGACAGATTGAAGTCTCCAAAAAGTACAACATCTTGGTTATCGCTTAGTTCTGCAATTTGATCACAAATTCTTCTTACAGTGTTCAGGTATCGATAAACTATACCAAGGGATATTTTTTCTTCTTTAAAGCTTATTTCTTAATAGGAGCCTTCAATATGTAGACAAGCTTGCCAGATGTCACCAGATTCGCGAATGTTACAGAAATAGAAAATAAGAGTGACAGGCCATGTTCCAGACCATTTTGATATTACGTCTGGCAAAGGACGATTGATTTTGGGGGCATTTATGGTATGTCCCATTGGGACTCTGAGGCAGGGTTTGTAGTCATAAACAACAAATGGTGTACTAAAAAGAAGTGTGGTATGCTTCTTAAGTGTAGTGAAATTAATAGGATGAGGAGGTGTTTGTGATAACCAGCTGGATTACTCACTGTGTAAGTGAAACACAAACAGAAACAGCGAGGGAAGCCAGACAAATGGAACAGGAGTTCCAGGAACTTCTTATTACATCCTGTGAGGCCTCCCCTGGGTATTGATTTATTTGTTGGTGTCTACAATAATAGAATAATTAATAATTATAATTATAATTATAATTATAAATAAATATACAAAAATTATATATATTGTATGTATATATATATATATATATATATATATATATATATATATATATATATATATACATATATATACAACATACAGTACATATATCGCTCAGTTACCACTTGCAAATACAGTTTTCTCATCTACCTACAAGTTTTACCACTAACAGATCAATTGTATTACAAATGATATGTTCCAGTATCTATACTATCAATAGATACTATACTATAGCAATACTATCATTGCTATTTTGTTATTCTAATTCCTTTTCATCTTCCATTATGTATTACTTATGAATACAATTTGTTAGGAATACAAATGGTTGTCTTGTTCCTATATCGCCATTTATTACATAATAATATATAAAGGCAAGGTTCTTTTCCGTGTATGATCGCTTTCTGACTAGTTTCCATTTACTACTTACACATATGGATTTAACTCTGACCTGGTATCAATTATTGTTAAGAAATACAGTTTTGCCTTTCCTTTTCCATTGGGTTTATACCTACAGAGATTTAACAATGTTCTCACATTTTACTTTCACCGTTCACTAATTACAGATTATATTAACTGTATTTATATTATAGCATGCTTTACATATTATCGTAAAACTCAGATGAATAAAAACAATATTGACATAACACTCAGGTAACCAAATACGTGAAGAGAGGCATGTATGATTGAAATAATATCGATATTATCAAGAACAGGAGTTAAGCAATTCAGTACCGGTGACAATCTTTTTATTTTATCCTGGCAACTATTGGATAGCTTAGGAAGGATGTCTACCCGTGAAATTATACATACTATTTCAATTAATCCTTTTAACTACCATATATCCTTCCTAAGCTTCATAAAACTACCTAAATGCAGTTGAAATAAAACAAAAAGACGTCGCCGGTACTGTTAGGGTTAAAACAAGGAACAATACATACATACTACATAACCAAGCTGATACATATGAAGATTTCAATAGCTAGTGAGAAATGGAGAGAACGAGAATATCTGCATATCGCTTACATACTTTTATCACCTGCTGCCGATAAGCGAAGGGAGATATTGAAATTCTCTTTCTCTCTCTCTCTCTCGGTATGTGTGTGTGTGTGAGTGATTCCTATCGTATGTCCGTGTATGGTTTCGGCACACAACGATGCATTCACCATGGTTATTAATCTAAATACATGATACATGATATACACAATACACTCATAATTCAGGCGTTTCCTTATTACAAACTACAGCTATTGTTCTCTTGGCAGATATGTAAAATGCATGTCTACAATATTAGCTCAAAGATATTTTCGGGTGATTGCATACTCACTAAAAATGGTTGAGGTTATAGTGAGCTACGACTCATATAAAGAACGATAGTTATACACGTTGGATATGAACTGTTT